>CM054057.1:124523876-124841376 GCA_028641055.1 Alopecurus myosuroides
AATTGTAGCATCCAACTCGGATTGGGTGAGACCACTTGGAGGGGCTTCGAAGCTCAACGTGGATGCCTCCTTCCACGCTGACACGGGCAACGGTGCCACTGGGGCTGTCATACGAGATAACCGTGGTGGTTTCGTAGCGGCCACGTCAAATTTTTTCCAAAATGCAGGGGACGCCACGACCATGGAAGCCTTGGCGATGTTGGAGGGGCTGAAATTTGCAAACGATATGGGTCTACATGATATTGAAGCAGAGACTGATTCTTTAGACGTTTACAATGCTTGTTCAGGTCAGGACAGCTGGTGGGACCCGGCTGCGGCTATTTATGCGTCTTGTATGGATGAGAAGACGAAGTTCAATTCTGTGAAGTTTTCCCATTGTCTTAGAACTGCTAATTCTGTAGCTCATGAATTAGCGGCCTATAGTTTTAGCCAGTTGTCTGATTTTCTTTGGGTAGATGATCCTCCAGACTTTGTGTTGGACAATCTACTCTCCGATGTAAGCATACTTTAACTCGTGGGGCAGCAAGTTTTTTACGCACTCTTTTCCTTCCAGGGTACCTAAGGGGGCTGGAAGGTTTTTAATGAGGCGGCTTGCTTGCTTAATATAGTGTTTTAATTTTCAAAAAAAAAAATGTACGAACGGCATCTTTGCAGACAGGAGGCGGATCCGACGTCTGAGCCGACACATTTTATTTTTCGCAAATGTGCTTAAATCTGCCTTCAAAGAAGTTCTGCAACGAAAATTTCATCAGAAAACACCGGACTGTTATTTCTTCCTAGGTCCTAAATAACACGACCGGAGGGGGGCTCCACCCCCGGCATTGTCATCAATTAAGGTACAAGTGAGGACTCGAGCCCGTGGCCTCGCGCACCATTGGACCATGGGAGAGCCCTCTCTCTTTTTTCCTAGGTCCTAAATGTTATCTTTGTCACCTCTGATTAGTTGCAAGATACTTTGACGGGATTCACTATTTTTAGGTACTTGCCACACCTTTTAACTCATTTGAATCAAACATAAATCGTACTAGGGAAAGAAATATATCTTCCATTTCTTCTTCTTCTTTTTTAACTCGGTTTTGTGCTTGTCACTTTTTCACTGCTGGAATGAACACGACACGACACATCAGAACTTTACGGCACAACACGCCACATATTGTCACCGATATTTCAACTTCTATCTCCTCCCGTTTCTTTTCTTCCAACCGAGACCAAATCCCCTTGCATTCTCCATCCGGATACCATCCAAAATAAAAAATCCCATGCACTTGACTTCATCGAGCAACAAATCAGAGCACACCAAGCCCCGGTCTTTTGGAGATTTTGGACATTTTTGTCGCGCTCATGGTAGCCATCGCATCTTCCACTTCCAATTCTCGATAGTTCGGCAACACCGGTATTCGCCTCGTCACAACAAAGTAATGTGGTTGTCCTCGGGGTACTTTTGAGCCCTCGTGCTCCACATACTAGAAATATCCCATATCATTCATGTGCTCTCACTCAATTCCCCTTGAAGCTAGCATGTACTTCTACAAGAACTACGGAGTTTATCAATGAAACTTTGAGGATGATTGAATTACTGACTTCTAATACTCAACCCAGACTGGCAAGACCGATGCATAGATGGAAGCCTCATGAGAGTAATATGTTTAAGCTCAGTTCTAATGGTGCGATCAGCTTTGATAAAGATCTAGCGGCTTGTGTATTGTGGCAAGAAATGCCTCTTATTTTTTTGGTGCAGCTTGCAAGGTTTATCCGAATATACTCCCTCCATCTCAAAATAATTGGCTCAAAGTTGGACAAAAATGGATGTATCTTACGCTAGAATATGTCTAGATACATCCACTTTTGTCCAACTTTGAGACAATTATTTTGAGACGGAGGGAGTACAAGATCCTTTAATTATTGAAGCTCTGGAGATGTAATCTTTTTTGCTGATGCTCATGGATATAGTCGGATTTGTTTCAAAACCGACTGTAAGATCTTGTTAAAACAGTGGAATGATCGTGTTCTTCATCATTCAATTATTAAACCTATCTTAGATCAGATTAGTGAGTTGAGTTTATTTTTGAATTCGTTTCTACTATGTTTTCTCGTTTGGGGGGGGGGGGGGGGGGGGGGGGGAACCAAGCGGCTCATTATTGCGCAAAGTATGCGACTATAGAGGAGGAGGAGTTTTCTTGGGATGCCGACCCACCATTCTTAGTTCATAGCCTAGAGGCTGATTGTAATAGTGTGGTGATTTATTAATAAAAAGCGTGTGATTCCCCTAAAAGAAAGAAGTTAGCATGTACTTACATGATGCTCGATAAGATGGTTTCCACCTCTCTAAATTTCAGCATGTTGTTGTTTGGGGCTTGTTGTATGGATCAGGTTGCATTTTTAGGTGTGAATTAGACCAAACTCTTCCCTTTATGGCACATAAGATTAACACTTTAAGATTATTTGTTGATGCAATTTAAATGGCTCACATCGTATTGTTTATCTTGCTTCATGGTGTTATAAATTGAAGTCGTACGTGCAAAACCATGCACGTGCAATCATCAAGAGATCCATAACTTGATGTTATTTACATTTTTCTAAATGTATAATTCTTGCGAGTATGAAACTAATCAATGGAATTACAAGACCCAATATTGTGCATGTGAGCCTAGCGTAGGAAAGTTAGTCATTCTACTTACTTGGGTGATGCCTAGTTGCTTGTTTCACCCAGTTGGCTTTACTATCTTGGGTTTTGGTTTGTTGAGATGGAGGGGCCGCCATCGTGGTCTTTGTTTATTGTTTCGAAGTTGTATTTTGAACACGGCCTTCGAATTTCTTGTGTGAACTTTTGTTTATGTTCTCTTGCAAGAGACTTTAAATATGTATCTATAATACTTATTGAGAGTTTTCTGTTATGATATACAATTTGTGCATGTTCTCATGCACCATGCATATATGATATGTGAAGTGCACGGTATATTTTCTGAAGTTTTATTTGCACTTATATGTTTCCGGATGACTATGGTAAGGCAATTTTCCCCGACACTTACGCTTGATGGCTCACTTTTGGATAAAATGGTTTTGAAATTTATTTCAGAGCTTTGCGGATGCAAATATGCAACCCGTGGAACAGCCTTCGAGATCCATTTTGGCTAGCTCACATGCATAATACCCATATATTTTGTGCTTTAATACGCACATATTTTGGTATAATCCAAACTTGTCGCACAAATACCAAAATGTACGTATTCCGACACACAATACCCAGTTCTCCAATTCTCACGCCGAAAGGCTCAATGGACTGAGCCGCTGCCCGTCGTCAAGCAAAGCGAGACCACCAAAGACAAGATGGAATGTGATGCAATTCTCACTCAACCGTCCTTCCCCCGCCGGGGAAGAGGCCGAAGGTTACGAGGCGCTGCTGCCCGTCGTCAAGCAAGCGAGACCACCAAAGACAACATGGAATGTGCCGCAGTTCTCACTCAACCGTCCTCCCCTCGCCGGGGAAGAGGCTGAAGATTACGACGCACCGCGGCATGGCTTCCACCTCCCACCTTTGTCCACAACCAACGTCTCTGGTGCTAGTGGGGGTGTGCAGAAGCAGAGGAAGAAGCGGCCACCTCGCAACCCCCTCCAAATAATAGCGGCGACGAGTGTGGCGAAGAAGTATGCCACCAATGACGAGGCTGCTTTTCCCTGCACAACTTGCCCCTATGGAGATGTCGGTGATAAGTCCCCTCCCCATGCACCGTCTATTGAGCCTAAGCCAACATATCTTCCTTAGGTGTCGACACACTTTTTGTGTTCGAGAAAATGCGGCAAACATAAATCGGTGTTTTTATTCATATTTTGATTGAGTATTATATGGTTATGATATATAGTGCACAATTTCTAAAAATGGATGATATTACTTTGATTTTTTTATTTTCCATCGCATGAGCCAAAGTAGACATATTTGATACTTATTCGCAATAGTGATTGATGTGTTTTAGTTGTGACATGGAATCATCCCGTTCTATGAATTTTGGATGATGACATATGCATTATTACACTTGTGGTGCATGGGAAATTATGTCACATGATTTCGCATCACAAGGCTAAGCAATCACAAGAAAATGAGAGACTTCTTGTGTTGAGCCTCGCATAGGTAAGTAAAAGGAGAAAAAATCCCCAATACGGACGATGGGGCTTTGTATAAGGCATGTACAACAATCGGTCTAGATGCAACTGGAAATGGGCAAAAAATAAACACATACTGAGAGTGTGCCCATGATCAATTCAACGCGAAACATGGTGGATGGAAAACCTTGGACATAAACTTCCCCCTCACATTGATTTCATGCTATCGCGATGGAATATTTGAAGTCCCAATCATGCTTGGCTCAAGTTAAAATCATCTCAATCCAAGTGGTACAAATGTCGAAGCTAAGATGATGAATAATCCTCCATGATCAATTATTTGAGAATCTATTACGTTCACTTGAATCTAACATATTTTTCACAATTGTGATTTGTAGATAACATTGCTCTCAGAAACCGTACAAGGGAAAATCAAAGAAGAAATGTACATTTGAGATAACGACAATGAAGGCTCAAGTGTCGATGAGGAAACAAGGAGTCCCACTCTCCCAAACTTGATTACTAAAAGAGAATCGATGGGAGCATGGGCGGATTCATCATCCCTCTAGCCTGGGCACTTGCCCGGGCATTCTGGATTGGTGTTCCTTACATATGTATATCTTCGTAGATTTTTTTTAGATAGAAGTAAGCATCTTAAGCCTACGAATTTATAGTTTTCACAAGCTTCCAAATGTTTATGGGTGCGCCACTAGATGCGAGGAAGAAAGGGAATGAGCGGAGGGCGAAGGGAGGAGACAATGTCGGTTACAAGGAGTCATTCGACAACATGATGGCAGTAAGAAATGATATTACTTCTCAAATGAAGTACTTGAACATCAAAGAAATGAAGGAGATAAAGGAGGACTTCAGTCGAGGAGAAGAGGGTTGCCGCCAAGAAGAGGGTGGCAACCAAGAAGTTTTTCAAAAGGTTGAAGACTGAGCAAATGACCACTTTTCTTATACCCAAGTGGTCTAGATGAGACGGAAAGAGCATATTTTGAGTTTTGTCATGATCAAATCTCCGCGGAAATATGGTACCTGTCAGTTGAGGCAATGGTGGCATGGGTGGGAATGAAAACACTGGTTTCGATGGAGGAGGATGTCATTTGAGTTATTTGAATTATTTTATTTTGTGAATTATTTGCATTATATATGTAATATGTTTTTCTAAACGAGGCAAAATACTTGCCATTTTCATTAATAAAGAAGATATATGTAATGTGTTGATGTTCTATGAACTTTTGTTTGTGTTTGATACACGTTGCTTGCTGTTTTAGGCTTCGGTTTGAACTTGGATTTGAAATGTTGCTAATTAGTGTGGCATGACGTTGAAAAGTTTTACTTATCATGCCATAATTTCTTTTGTTAGCCCAACTGATATATACAGTGTGTAGTAAGAAATAATAGTAATCAAATTACGACTTTTCAGGATTGGGTGCGCAGGAAATGCTGATGGAACGCAAACAGCTGCTGGCAGGTCGCACCAGTCCATGATGGTTATTAGTTTAAAGTAAAGCACCGCGGATTTTCGAAGAGCCGAGTGCCAGGTCCAATCGGTGATGTATGTAGGTGAAAGCCAGCGAGTCGATCCGTGCGTCCGCTCCAGTAAAAAGAGTCGTTCCGGCTGGTTGGTGCACCAAAGTCTCCCCACCCAGATACTGGTCGTATGAATCCAAGGACCAAGGCAAGCTATTGAGTATTGAAGCAAGGAGCCAGAAACGCAAACGACAGACACGTCAACTCGAGCTTACTATACCACCCTAGCTGACTGTTTAGTTATTCCTTGCGTTCCCGAGGAAATAGAAAAATGGGTGTGTGTTGCGACCGCCACTTGCAAGTGCAGCGGGCCGGGAGTAACTAGGATGAGTACAACTCGCTACAACTCCCGTAGCTAGACGACAGACTAAAACCAGTTCCAGGCCACTGCATTTTTCCTCTTTCGTTTTTGTGCGGGGAGATGGCTTGCGCCGGGGAGAATCAAACAACTCTGCCCAAACTGAGGAGGAGAGCTGGAGAGAGGGACGCTGTCAGGCATGCAACGCAAATGCCTGGCCTGAGGGCAGCCTGCGCTGCGCTCACTGGAGTGCGTACCGGGACCAGAGCGGGAGCATGCAGGCCCATGCATGCAATGCAACGCAACCCACCGGCGTCGACCAACCCAGGGGTGGCGGGTGCATCAGATCTGCGTCGCACCAGCTCGGCACCAGGGCGTGTCCGGCGCCCCGCGCGCGTCGCTCACATGGCCGTGTCCCGTCGCGTCCACCCTGTGTCTGTCGCCGTCTGCCTGCCAACTGCCCAACTAGGCGGACCACCAGCGCAACCAAACCATACCAACAACAACAACGACGACGACGAATCAACAATGGATACTACTGCGGACTGCGGTGGCAGAAGGGGTATCTATCCCCATCCGCACCGCCCATTATCCTCTGCCAATGGTGGTGATCTGCGGCTGGGCATATGTGCATGTCGACATACGCCGCGTTATCTTTCGCCGTTTATATGGCTGCTACTCGCTACCGCCAAAATTCAAAAAGGCCAGCTTAACGGCCGGCCGGCCAGCCAACGTACGTTCTGATCGATCGGGTACACGACACGACACCGCGCCGTACACACAGTCATTTATCACCTTGTCATCGATCGATCACACACCACATGCTCAAACATCTGAGGCGTTACCTTATAGCGCGTTTGGTAGCCAGCAGCCAATTTTAGGGCTACGGGGGGGCAGACCGGTTAGGGTCTGGCCACGCCAAGATGAGACGCGTTCTTGTTGTGTGAGTTGTTTGGTGGCCAGAGAACAAGGTCGAAAGTGATACTGCGTTTGGTAGACCGCAGACTCCATTTCTCGGCGTGTAGCAACGAGTGCACGGTATTAGGTTCTGTTCTCTGATGCACTAACACCAAATCTACTCACCACTTTCAAAATGGGTGAGGTTACCAGCTCGGGTTGACAAAAACAAGAACAAGAACAAGAACATCAAACACACAATGACAACACAACTAGTAGCATACTAGCTAGGTAATTAACAGCCAGGGGTACACACCCCTAGCACCAAAAGCAGTAGGGGCATCGAATATACTGCCCCTACAACCATACATCAACAAGTTCATTTCAGCATTTCAGCACCGTTGGTGGACGGCGCAGAAGAAGACTTGCTAGGTGGAGTTCGCCTGCTTGCACACCAAGATCTTGAAGCCCACTCCGTCGCACTCCAGGAACAAGAGGTAGCCTAGCCCAAGATTGATGCTCCGGGAGAAGTCCTCCCGGCTCTGGAAGATTACGAGGTGGCCATCAAACCACCGCAGTTGCACGTAGAATGGGCAGCAAGTGGTGGTGCGAAGGGGAATGCAGAGCTTCGGGTCACTCTTACCCTTCTTGTCGCGCGTGTTCTTATGCTTCTTCAGCTTGAACTGCTCAATGAGGAGGGGGATGATCGGCTTGGGGATGATGAACGCCCTGAACTCCAGCTCGGTTACCTCCACGCTGAAGCGTTTTGGCCGCGGCTCCAGTTCCTACTTCCCAACCCGCAGTTTACGCACTGGTGTAGCTTGGTTCTTGGCCTTCTTGATGTCCTTCTCCTTCATCGCCAAGATCAAATCCGGGAGGAGAGGCTTGGTGCGCTTGTAGAACTCGTTGTGTCACACCGTGTCTTCCATCCCATCGCCCTGCAATCGGCACAACTCCTCTCAGGTCTATCAAAATTGAATGTGTCACTGAACACTACCAAGATCAAACAGAACACATACAACACAACCATGATCGAACATAATGCATACAACACAACCATGGTCCAACAGAACACATACAACACTACCATGATCCAACAGAGCACATTGAACACTACCATGATCGAACATAACACATACAACACAACCATGATCCAACAGAACACATACAACACTACCATGATCCAACATGACACATTGAACACTACCATGATCGAACAAAACACATACAACACAACCATGATCCAACATAACACATACAACACTACCATGATCCAACAAGACACATTGAACACTACCATGACCGAACAAAACACATACAACACTAGCATGATCCAACTGATCACGTAGAACACTACCATGACTGAACATAACAGATACAACAATACCATGATTAAACATAACACATTGAACACTACCACTATGAGAAAGACAATCATCATTTCAGCATGGCCCCAATTCTATATTGTCCAATTGGGGAGGTTGAGCATTTGAGCAATGGTGAGTTGAGCATTGCCCAATTCAGCATTGCTAGAAGAGCGTTGCTAAATTGAGCATTGCTAGATCTACATGGTAGAAAACACTACCTACTAGTTCTTACAGTACTAGCAAGATCTAGGGGTACGCACCATTGATTTGAAGGCCAAGGGAGGTGAAGGAGCAGGCGGCCTGGAGGGCCCAGCTTCATCGGGCGCCGACGACCTTGAAGATCCAGCGACGGCCGCTGCATATCCCGGCAGTGGATACGCATCGGGTGCCGGAGGGAGCGACGGAACGGGGCCGAATCCCGGCGGGTGCGAAGGCGGCGGGGTGGCGTTACGTGCCGGCGCAAACGCGCGGCCGGACGCCATGAGCAGAGCGGCCGCCGGCGCTCCGCCTCCGCCGCCCTCATCCGTGCGTCCATTGCGGCCGCCGAAGGTCGATGGGAGGTCGGGGACACCCGATTTAGAAGGGGGAGTTTGGCAGCATCGATTTGCGCCGCCGCGCTCCGCTTCTGCCTGGTTTCGTACTCCACGACAGGGCGAGTAGTCGCCGCCGAGGCCCGGTGGCCATAGTTCTTCATGCATGGGTTGTGGCCCGGTGGTGGTGGTGGAGGAGGAGGAGCAGCAGCGGACATGGCGGACGAGGGTTTCCTCCCGGGGCGGTGAGAACTAAGCGACTCGATGGGACATGTGAGAGGAGTGGGTGGTGACTGCAATTGAGAGAGAGAGAGCATGGGGAGTTATTCACGTCTCCCGCCCTTCTCCACGCGCGCAACCGATGCGAAGGAAACGCGCACGCAGCGCTCGCCCCGGCCAGGCTCCACGGAAACGAACGAATTTCACATTCCTAGGAGGCCTGGCCCGGAGGCGCTTTGAGATTCGTGCGGGCCATATTTTCACCCGCGCGGAACCAAACGCGCGGTCTGCCTCGCACCGCCAGGGCCTGGCCTAGCGGGTTGCAGGCTACCAAACGCGCCCTTAATGTGCTAACACGGAGCAATATTGTCCTTTCGTTTTTTCTTAAAAATATATTTATTTTGTATATAAATTTGCGTACTAGTACAACCACGAGATAATTAAGTGTACTGGCCACAAGTCCACAACACTTCATGCTTAAGTATGATCGTTTGGGAGCTGTGGAACAGAAATAGTACTCCCCCCCGTCTCAAATCAATTATCACAAAGATGGAAAAAACTTGATGTATCTAATCTAGATACCTCTTCGCACATCCGGTGACCGAGAAGCTTGCCAAGGGGAATCACATCCCGTGGAAGGCACAACTGCTCTAGGCCATTCGCGGGGCACAACATGGCCTCTTAATCGACAGTAAGGCCTCCGTCCCGGCCACGGAGATCACCGTCAAGGTGGACGAGAAGGATGTCCAGGAGGTTAATCCACAGTACGGGTAATGGATTTCCCAAGATCAGAAGGTTCTTCATTTTCTTCTGAACACTTTGTCTCGTGAGGTGCCCTCTCAAGTTCATGCTGCCACAAGCGCCGCCGAGCTCTGGGACGCTGTCGAGGCGATCTACGTTTCCTGCACCCGGGCCCGGACCGTGGACATATGCATCGCCTTGGCTACCACTCCGAAAGGCAATTCCATCGTTGCTGAGTACGTGGCCAAGATTAGAAGCCTGTCGGACAAGATGGCCGCCGCCGGGAAGAAGCTGGACGGCGAGAATGTCATCTCCTACATTCTCGCAGGGTTGGACGGCGACTATAACTCCATCGTACCGTTCACCCACCACGACTCTAAAACCACCGGGGACCGAGTTATTTTCCACGAAACATACGGAGACACGCCGTCACCTCGAAAGTCCAATTTAGGGTTCCTAGAGTCCTCCGGCACCTTGCCGGAGGGGGGAATCATCACCGGAGGCCTCTACATCGCCATGATTGCCTCCAAACAGATGCGTGAGTAGTGCATCTCGGGACTACGGGTTAATAGCAGAAGCTAGATGGTTGTTCTCTCCCCTATGCCTACATATTTAGAGTCTCGTGAGCTGCCTCACATGATTGACCACCATTATGTAATTGTGCATGTTGTGTTTGCTAGGATCCGATGAATCATGAGATTATGATTATTTTGTTTATGTCAGTTTGAGATGCTTCACTTATATTTAGAGAGAGTTTTAATCCTGTCTTGCAATGCTCTGGTGTTTATGATTACCTTGGCTACATAGTTGTTTTTACCTCCGAGAGAGGGTTTATGTGCTAGATAGTGGGTTCATGACTTCTTGTTACCTACACTCGAGTGATAGAAACCTGCGCGGGGGGGGGGGGGGGGGGAGGGGGTGATATTGCACACATAGCAATCACTTCATTGTTGCAACTTAATACCAATGGATTTGCTGGATAGCTTTCTTGAGGTGGACTTCTAGATATGGATGCATGATGGATAGTGGTCCATATGCCTTGACGCAATGCCTACAATATTAGTACATGTGAAGTTTATCTCGTCATAATAGTATTGTTATACGTTCATGATTTGTCAATTGCGCAGCTGTAATTTGTTCACCCATCATGTTTGTTTTCTATGGAGAGACACCACTAGTGAACATATGGCCCCCGGTCCTATTTTCCTCATAAGTACAACCTTCTTTTAAGCGTTGTTTCCTCGTTGTACCATTTTCACTTTAATTACTTCTCAAGACACTATACGTTTAATTTTCCTGTTTTCAGCAAGACCGGAAGATTGACAACCTTCCGGAAAGTTGGGGCAAGAGAGAGTTTGTGTTTGTGTGCAGGTTTCACGCTTGATCAACATCGGTATACGGCGCTGTTGATACAAGTAACCCTTTTCAAGACTACGAAGTCCTACAAGATTGATAAAACTCTAGTTCCATGTTGGGGGAAAATTTACACTAGACTACATCATACCTTCCGCTTGGGGTCTCCCAACGAGTGTGTGATCACGTCAACATCAGTGGCGGTGGCCGTTAAGGAGGAAATGGAGGCGCCGAGTACAAAAACACATGCAATAAGCCTTGCTGCCACCTATGTGGCAAGGTAGGACACGTAGTCTGGAAGTGCTAGCAACGCTTCAATCAGGACTTCACCTACGTGAAAGAGGAGAGCACCGGAGTGGCATCTACGTCGAGCAAGTCCTACGACATTGACACCAACCTGTGGCACATCGACACCGAGGCCACATATCACATACTGGCGACCTCCACAAGCTCACCATTCGCGACAAGTACTATGTTAATGAGCAAGTCCACACCGCAATGGGTCAGGTATGGACATCCATCACATATGTCATTCATTACCAAGTACCCCTGATCGCAATCTCCATATTAAAAATATTATTAATGTTCCATAAGAAATAAAGAGTCTCTTGTCCGCTCATCGTTTTGCTCGTGATAACTATGCTTTGTTGAAATTCACCCAAATTCCTTTCTTATCAAGGATCGAGCAACGAGGGAACCCCCTCTCCATGATATATGAAGGAGAGGCCTCTATCCACTTTTGTCAACAACATCAAGTTCAAGAAAATGATTTTGGTGCCACCAAAGCATAGGAGTGCTGGCATGCTTGTCTAGGTTATCCATCTTCGGTTATCGTTAATAAAGTCACTAGGAATAATAATCTTTCGTGTTCAAGTGTGTCAGTTGATGATTCGGTTTGTGATGTCTGTAAAAAAGGCAAAAGTCCCCAACTCCCTTATAGTAGGCCATCTAGTCAATCTAGTGCTCCCTTAGAGCTTATTTTCTCGGGCATGTGGGGCCCTTCCCAAGAGTCTGTTGGACTAAATAAATATTATGTCAGCTTTATTAATGATTTTAGCACGTTTCATTATTTTCAGAACCTTGTTGAATGATAATTTAATAGGAAAATGCTTGCTATGCAAACTGACTGCGGGTGAGCACGACAAAAATTCCTTATTCACTAAAGTTAATATTTCCCATCATGTATCATGCCCACATGCGCACCAACAAAATGGCTCCGCTGAGCGTGAGCATAGACACATTGTAGAGGTTAGGCTCTCTTTACTTCCACAAGCATCAATGCCTTTAAAACTTTGGAATGAGGCTTTGTATTCCGCCACCTATCTCATAAAATTGCACTCCCACATAAATTCTTAGCTTCATTAATCCTTTAGAACATCTGTTCCATGAGAAGCCTGAGTATCACTCTCTTTCCGTTTTTGGGCGTGCGTGTTGGCCCAACCTTCAGCCCTAAAACTCTCATAAACTCCAATTTAGCTCCAAACAGTATGATTTCCTTTGTATAACCCTTTACACAAAGGTTTTCAAGTGTTTAGACATATCAAGTGGGTGTGGTATATCTCAAGATATGTTCTTTTTGTCGAGAATACTTTTCCTTTTCATACTCTCAATCCAAACACATTTGCTCGTGTTCCGTCATAAATTCTCCTTCTATCGTCGCTTCTATCTAACCCTTCTGATCACGGGGGAAATAATAATGACGATCATGTGGTTTATGCTCCTATTTTTATTACCTTAGTGGCACAAATCTAATGTCTCGTTGTGATTTTCTGCAGCAACAGGGAACAACTGATGGAGCGGGACACAGAGCGTCTAAGAGATCATGCAGTGATCCCGAGAGATCGCCCTCAGAGCGCAGACAGACGGGATCCTTGCAGCGGACGGGGTTCTCCTCTCCATGCAAATTGCCTTGTGACACATGGACAACATTGATACATGCAAGTGCACATGTTCGTTATTGCACAATTGGTGGAAGTATAGTATCCCGATTTATATCGTTCCCACAGAGAGCTGATTTGGTAACAGGGTTTTAAGCCTTCCTCTGTCACACAGAAGGTGTCAGACTTATGTGAATTGACAATAATAGAAAAATGGCCTCTAGTCCCGGGCCGTTATAGGCTTTAGTCCCGGATTTCCATCCGAAACTTGCCAATCGGGACTAGAGGCCCCTCTTTTGTCCTGGTGGGCCACGAACCGGAAGTAAAGGTCCTGCACATGGCCGCGCCCAGGTCTGCAAGCTAGAGGAACTTTAGTCCCAGATGGTAATAATATCCGGGACTAAAGATTTTGTAATTTCCTTTTTCATTTTGGGATTTTGGTTTTCCTTTAGTCTTTATTATTTCTAACTCTAATCATTCTCCTTTCGTTCTCTAGTGACACTTCCCGGTCGGCCACCCATCCTCAGACTACTCCATCTTAGCACACTTAACTTCTTAGTTCCTTCCCTTTGAGCTTCCAGGAAAAAATATTGTTTTACTAACAATAGTATGATGTCAATCATGTTAACCCTTGAACTATGATGTCACACGTTTTTATTTTGTGAATCCAAACAATTATTTAGTTAAACAAAAATAAGTAAGCAATAATAATCTTGAATTTAAATAATAATTAATTTTTTGTTGCCTTTTCCATTTAATAACTAATAACTCGTATCAACAAATCCGTAAATCGAAAATTGACAAATAATATGTCTAAATCGATTAGAAAAATGAGAGAAGTTCACATATGACTTCCATATCATGTTTTCCATTATATATATATATATGACTTTACTAAGTGGGGGTAATTATAGGCTCACCCCAGGCAAAGTATCGAAACTAGGGTTTCTCGGGGAAACATGGCAAACTTGGGAACCAAATGGCACCATGTTAAATTATCCGAAGAGTTTTATGTTTGATCTCCGATTACAAAATGTTCACAAGTTGATTATGGACAAAAGGGAATTTATTATATTTTATAATTAAGGTGTAGTATTACTTAATTCATAACTAGTGATTCTAAACTCAATTTCACACGTTTATGAACTAAAAACACGTAAACACGTTGGGCTCTTGTCTCTATGGTCAAAGGTTGCCATTCAATTGGTATTATAATTCTAAATAAATTATTTATGGAATTTACTATATATGTGTTAAATTACGCCAATTGGTATTGTAGTTCTAAATAAATTTGAAATGAGCTCAAAAATTAATTTGGGACAATAGGTATGAGAGTGCACATATTTTACTGGTCAAATGTAAAATAATACAATGCTACACGCAATGGTCAAGGGCTTTTCAACAAGTTAGGGTATTGTTTATATAGGATATTGTTTGTACAACCTCGTAAATTGCAGTTACAAATTCGAAAGACATGATACTAAAAATTCAGCACATACATCACAATTGCTTCATAAAGCTTGCTCACATCATACTTAAACAGGGGACCTAATTAATAGAAATAATAGTTCGAATATCCATTACATAATAGTACTACATAAAGTTCCCTCAAGGAAATATATAACAGAAACATGCAAACGTTACTCGCGTGAGGAGAGACTCGCAAGCCGTACATAATAATAGAGAAACATAAACCCATCTACTCGTCCTCGGAAGAATACCCCCAAGTAGGTTCACCATGGGGCACTAGGTGACAATGTCCATAGTTGAGGATTCTAATCTTGCGGTACAACTCAAATGAAACGTACGCATCTATTGCTGCATACTCAATGTTGATCCTGTCAAGTGGGGTCTTGGCGCAGAACTTATGCTGATTCTTGGGGAATTTTGTCTTCATATCAACGTACTCCTTCAATCAAGGCGGCTGCAATATGGGACGATGACAGAATATATCATCGTGTCAGTGGGAGAACCGGTATATTGCTGGAAAAGCCAGTTCCTAATGCCGAGGGGCTGAATATGCCAAGACACCCACGTTGGGGTCAGATCTAAATCGGTCAATCCATGGTCAATAAAAGACTTGACACGTTTAAGAAGTAAAATGAGTTTGGAACAGGCCGCCGGCTCAGCGTAAGATTTCATCTTATCGTTGTAAACTAGACGCTCAACGCGGTAATCCGACAAAGGAGGCTCGCCCTCTGGGAATGTGTCTTTGCAGTAGGAAAAGTTTTATTTGCCGCAGTTTAGGATGACTAGCTAAGGTGACACCCGGATAAACTATATCTTCCCTCCTTTGGAAAGAAAAACTCCACAACAAATCAATTCACCCCCCAACAACTTTAAGGTGCTTGTTACAATAGAAATAATCCAGGAGCAAGTTTAGACTAGGCTCTATATGGAGATAATATTCACAGAGGACTACAAAATTGTTAACATTGAGGATGGAGTTTGGAGGTATATCCTGAGGGCGTAACCCGTGAAAATACAAGATGCTACAAAAAAATGATACCCAGGAGGACGGAAACCCCGGGTCACGAGCCTCAAAGACGGTTACCTCATACGACCCTGTAGTAGGCTGGATCTCGTTTCTAGGCACGCGCTAGGAGATGTTATCCTGTAATAAACCAGAATCTTGCATCTCCTGGAGACGGTCATGCGTGATCTCTTTCTTGTTCCTGGAAGAAGCACCGGCGATATTTTCGGCCTTCCTTTTCGTTCCGGTTCGAGTACTCTTCCTGGCCATGGACTTCTCTTTCATCTTTAGACTCTTAACAACGGCAAAGCTCCGTCTGCAGTAGCGCTGGAAGCTGGGATTGAGCTCCTGGGTGGCGTTGGAGATGGAAGACGAACTCGAGAGCAAGAGGGTAAAATCACCTAGTTTTTACCCCTCGGTCGCTATTTATAGGAGAGGTTAAACCCTAGGGTTTAACGCGGTAATTTTTCAAGAAGAACCCCAAGGGTTTTTTCATTTCTAGATTATCTAAGATTGGATCAACAAGATACGGAGATAAAAATCCCGTATTTGGTGCATTGAATGTATAGAGTAAGTTACGGGATAAGCTCGAAGAAAAAGGAAGATATAATCTTGGAGATAGACTCGCAAACATAAGTATTTTATTAAACCAAATCGGTTTATGGGTAAGTAAAGAGAGAAGAAAAAGGAAGATATAATCTTTATCACATCAAGATCATAGGATCATGGGAACAAATAGCCGATTCATCAAGTCAAGGCGAAAATCAAGACCCGGATTATTTCTCCGGTCGAGCAAGTTTTTGTTTGTTTTTTCTTTCTGGAGCTTAACGTGAACGAGCAAGGCACGGTCCTGGGAGCTAATGTTGGGGGAATGGTTAAGGGGGTACTCCAAAGTGCTCATTCCTAAATCGTATTTGGTAGAATCCAGTTCATAAATGGACCGCTAATTTATCTTTAGAACCGGTGGGAGAAAGAAAACCGGAATATGGCACGGATACTCGGAGACCGAGAGGAAGGTTCTTGCTGAGACTGAGGCCCAGCTAGGCCCAGCGAAGCCCAACGGAGCTACGGCTCGGGCGGAAGGCTCCAGACCCCGTGAAACAATCCAGAACCGGCCGGTCTAACCCGGTACCCAATAGGAACCGGCAAAGGCCCAGGTGGCCGAGTCTAGGTAGGATTCCAAATACGGGCGTGACCCAAATTCTCATGTAACCCCAGGAACTTGTGTGTTATATAAAGTGAGTTCTTGGGGCATAGAAGTTAAATTCTAGTTCATATCAATAGTTCTCAAGACAGCAGAAGCCAGAATTGTTGTTGTAATCGAGACTTCGAATCATCAATATTCAAGAAGCAGGAGTAGGTTTTACCCTCAATAGAGGGGCCGAACCTAGGTAAATTCGCGTCTCTCATTTCCAACATAACCCTTCCGAAATGGCCTCACAAACTAGTTCTCACATGAGGACACTTGCTGTGAAAATACCACGGCAATCTCTTTGTCATAAATGGTGACTACTATCTTTCCTTTTACACAATCCACAGAAGCTCCCGTGGTACTCAAAAATGGTCTTCCTAATATGATGGATAGTTTATGATCTATAGGAATATCTAGTATAATAAAATTAGTGGGTATAGGCTTAACGTGTTCATCAATTCTAATTATAAAATCCCCAATCATTCTCACATGTTTCTTCCTAGTTTTATCTCCATTTGCAAAGTTATAGAAGTTTGAGAATAATCTCCTAAATTCAATTTTTTATATAGAGAGAATGGCATAACTCTTACTCCTGCTCCTAGATCGCATAGTACATTACAAATTTCTTTTCCTCCTACATGACAAGTTATAATGGGCGTACATGGATTTTCCTTCTTCTTTGGGTATTGATCCCCCATTGGGTCAATGTAATACCCCGCAGTTATAGGATACGCGAGGGTAGATATAGAATTATGCTCTTTCATTCATGCATGTTTGCAAAATCAGGTTAAATTTTGCGCTTTTGAGAAAGAATGAGTTACAAGTACTAGTTGAATTGGACCCGATGATGTGGAAACAAGTCATCGACATCTGGCAATAACACTTGAGTTACCCTAAACTCATATATTTTGGACCAAGGTTTTCAAAAAAAAAAAACATTTGGCGGGAATTGGAAGGGAAAAAAGTCTCTGAAACAAAAAATCATCCCTGATGAACAAGTCTCTAGCACATGAGTTAATCCCTGGTTCCCTCTGCAAAGGGCATGCCTTTTACTTTTATGTTGATTCAGTGAACCTACTTGTTTCCATCTTAAGAAAGCATTTGAGTTGTTGTGATCCAACCATCTATATGTTGATTTCTTCAAGCATGTATTTATCCTTCCTTGTTTTGTACAATGTTTTTATCTAAATGAATATCACTTTGAAAGTGATCAATGGCTGCAAAGATATTGTTACGATTGAGCATGTTAAACTCTACAATATAAGATCTAATATAAAGACTATGATCGAAAGGTAAGTACAATATGTTAATTGTTCTCTCACCAAGAACAAAGTTTGCCTTCACCAATTATGATTTCCCTTTTGCACCTTTATTGTGACTCCATTTACTAGTTTCAAGTTGAGTTATATGAGAGGAAGTTGTTGTCTAAAATGACTTGTGTATTGATAGATGTGATGCTTCTTGTCCGTATTTTATTTATCTACACCTCACTCCATAAACACGTGGTCATGTTTACTGAGTTCAGTTTCGCTTGAGGACAAGCAAGGTCTAAGCTTGGGGGAGTTGATACGTCCATTTTACATCACTATTTTATTTTATAATTTTCTGTTATTCATCGATATATTTCATATTATGATGCATTACTTATGCTATTTCAGATTATTTTGCATGTTTGATAATCATTGGAGAATAATCACCCGGACCAGAAATCTGATGGAAAAAAGCACCGATAAGATACCCTATTTCTGAAGGTGAGAAGAAGAAGGGGGCATCGGAGGATTCTTAGAAGTCCAGATGAGGAAGCCATCCATGAGGTGAGCTAGAGGGGGCCAATAGGGGCCCACACCACCAGGTGGCTGATATGTCATAAACATATCTATAATTTCTGATGTTCCATGTTGTTTTCATGTTATTTGCTACATGTTTGCTATACACTTTATGTCATTTTTATCGATTTTCAGGGACTAACCTATTGACAAGATGCCACAGAGCCAGATCCATATTTTTCTGCTGTTTTTAGTTTCAGAAAAGTTGTTCTGGAAATATTCTTGGAATTCGAAAATTCGAAGCCCGGAAGTCTTAGAATTCCCGAAGGTTCCACACAGTTCCAAAGAGGCCCGGAGAGGGGCCACTCGAGGGGCCACACTGTCGTGGGATAATCACGGCAGATGTTACCAGGGGTAACTGATCTAGGGGCAAGTCGACACCGGCGTTTGGGAGAGGGTTTAGCTCAAAGGAAGGCATGGTGCAATTCGATCTGATGACCGGCAATCGAAGTCGCCGGATCTCTATTCTCGATATGATAACTCGATTCTGGGATTACACTGGATGCTCGATACCAAGCGATATCGCTAGGGTTCTTAGATCTCTGTCTTAAACTTGACCTAGGGGTCGGTTTATAAAGCATCCGTACCCCCTGACTTATTCTACAAGGCATATCTCGGATCCTACCCGGACACGGTGCATTAACCCTAACTTCCCCTTACAGTAACCCATAACCCGGGTCGTTAGGCCCACAAGTTTGGGTCTTCACAAGCTTCTTTATCCTGAGCCGGATCTTGTACACCGTCCTTTGGGCTGCGTTATTCCTCGGAGCTTGGCATACCAGGTTATCATCCCCCTGTCAGTAGTCCCCAGAATAGCCAGGGCTTCACGGATCTCCTTGAAGCGCTTGCTATTCCCTGCAAAGATATCGATCATACAGGCATATGAAGACCGGGTTAAGATGTTTTGATATTCAGCTAGGCCTTACTCCATGGAGGCCATACAGTAACCCGGGTTTCTCCTCCAAACACTTTCAATTTTCCAGTCCAAAATGCCAAGATTCCATACTTGGTAACCAATCCTGATATCGCGGGGTTTGATTTCCCTATTCTTTTTATCCAGATGCTTCGCAAGATATTTGGCGCCTATCTCGCCAAAACTCAAGTTAATAGCCGCTTACCTCCGTGAATCCCGGCTTCCACTCACTGTGCTAGGCTTATCCATCCGCACTATAAATAGGCCCCTTGGGGGTGACCCGAACCCTAACGGCTCATTTCCCCCACTCTATTCCTTACTCCTTCTAAGCTCTCTCTCCCACCGAGCGCCACCACGGAAATTCCGCGCACGTCACCGGAACCCATCGGCCGGAGGCTGCGCTCCGCCACCGTTCGCCCCGCGCCGCCGCCAAGATCCGCCGGCGAATCCTCATCCGGCCCACCAAGAGCCGCGAAGGGACACCAGGACTGCGCCATCTGCCTCCGCAAGGCTTCCCTCAAATCTCCTCCGGTAAACTCTTTGCACCCATTAATTTGTCCTCGCAACCTTTGATTTTTTCCTCAGATTAGATCCAAATCCGCCCGACACGGATTTCTCGGCTACGCCGAATTAGGCTGCCCATAATCTCTTCTAGCACGCACAAGGGATAAAGCGCGTACTCCAATACACTCTCCTACTGCCCGCAATGGTTATTCTCACCACAAATCTGAAAATAAAACTTCCAATCTAGGCTCAAACTACCCGAAGTTTCCGCCCTCGCATCAATCACCCGGCTGGACCATTCCTTTTTAGTTCCTTTCGTTCACGTTTGGCGCTTAGGCCGCCATCCATTGTATTCAAAAAGCTTCTTCACCATTTAGATCCCGTAATTTTCGCCATAATGCCTGATACCCGGAAATTTTTGAACTTTGCTCTGCGGGCTAACACCCAGATCTCTCGTAATTTTCCATACCTCGATTTTATCCGGCCTATACTTGGCCGGCTCGCAATTTCCATGTCTTAATCTTCTTCTTATCTTGTACTTTGCAGGTCAACTTCATGGCTCCCAAGAAACAGGGGAAAACTCCCACCAAGGCTAAGGCCACCAACACCATTTCTGCCAACTGGGCGCGGTCTATGGTCACAAAGGCCAAGTTGGAGGAGCTAGTGGAACTGGGAATTCTTCCTCCTCAGGAAAATATCCAATGGAGGGTACCGGGTAAGGAGACCCGGCCCACCCCTACAAAAGATGAGGTAATTTGTTTCGTGGAACATGTGACCCGGGGTTTTCGACCACCGGGTCACCCTTTTTTCCGTGACGTCCTCAGCCACTACGGCCTTCGTATCTTCGATATCGGACCCAATTCTGTGCTAAATATTTCCCATTTTATTGTCCTTTCCGAATCTTACTTGTGCACCCCGCCAAGTCTTGCCCTTTTTACCGAGCTTTTTCAATGCAAGCCATGCCGCGAAAGCGGTGATGGGGCGCTTCTCACTTGCGGCGGGGTTTCGATCCAGCGCCGCAAAAACTCTCTAATGCCATCCCTTACCCTTAATTCCCATGTCAAGCATTGGCAGCTTTCTTACTTCTACTGTCTAGACACTTCCCCACCCGGCCAAAAGAAACTGCCGGGTTATTCGGAGGGTCTTCTCGACATCTCTGATAAGTTTAGTGCCTTTGCCCCTAACTCGGATAGGGAGGCAATTCAACCCTTGCTAGCCAAAATCGCTACTCTCACAGCCCAGGGTCTCATCGGGCTCAACCTAGTAAAGACCTGGGTCGATTTTAGGATTCAGCCCAATTCCATCCGCACAAAGTTGATGTGCGAGTATTCAGGAGAACCTTCCGATCCGCTCCGATACTCCGATAACATCTTCGCACCTGGCGACACTCATAAAACCATCAAAGGTTTTTTGACGGAAAAGCTCGAGGTAATCCGGAACATATCCGGGTTAGAGCCCTTCACGCTTGAAAACCCCGCCCCCGAGGTAAAAGTCCGACTCTGACGCCCTTACTTTCATTCTTTCCACTTGATACAGTTGATAACCTGTGCACTAACACCTTTCAGGCTGATGACGACTTTTGGAAAATCAACGCCTCCCCTAGCTCCGAAGGTCCAGAGGAGCAAGAGGCTGTTCACTCGGATGAAGGTACTCTTTGAATTTTATTTGATTCCTTTGAACTCGTCATAACCCCTTCATTTTCAACCATAACTTTGATGATATTCAGAACAAGAGGATGATGAGGAAGAAGACTCGGATGGCAAAGTAGAATCTGCCAGCGACGAGGATGAACCGGAACCGGCAACCAAAGTCGGATCCAAAAGAAAAGCTCAAGAGGCCACTTCCAAGGTTTCATATCCCCTCCTCGCATTCAATTCACATCACCTTAATGATATACCTGAGTTATCTTGACATTATTCCACTGGCCATTCTTGAAGGAGTCGCCCATGATCAAGCGTAGGTCAACTCGAAATAACCCGGGTGACGACGCCATCAACCCGGGTATTTCTTCGACTCCCACTCGGCGGGCTGGTAATTATTCTATATTTTCTCGACCGGCACATTCCCCTTGAACTATTCTTATATGACATCTAACCTGACAATTTTCAGCCTCTCCCGAGTCTGATGACGGGTTTCCTTGTGACTTCGCGGTGAACACCGGGTAAGATCCCCTTCCAGATGCTGTTCCACACTTCATCACCCTTTCCTGACCGCGTATTTAACTGCTTCTTGATAACATTTACAGGGCCACGGTCGTCGTTAGCGACCAAGAGGGCATGGAAGACGAGGGCCCGGGTCAGGGGAGCCCGGCCGATAAGACTACAGCCGTGTCTGGCGGTGAAAAACAAACATCGCCGATTAAACCGGACGCCCAAGAAACCGAGTATCCAATTGCTTCCCATGCGAGCAAGAAGAAGAAAGCCACAACCTTGGGTGCCGAAGGAGTGTCGGATTCCAATGCACAAATGACCCGGGTTCCGCCTCCCTCTAAGAAGAAAACCTCTTCTCGGAATTCCCAAGGCCCCGGGTCTTCTGATACGGGTAAAGATACTTTTGATCAATTGATGAACACGCTCCTCACCATGAAGGCTTCAGAGAGCGAGATTTTAGAGCGCATGGCTGCAGAGCACCAGGTAAAAGCGCTTGTCATCTCATATTGCATATCTAGTCCCCAAGTTCCGAGTATGACTTGCAAAAGTTATGCTTGGTACTTCACGCCATATTTATCTTATCATAACATCCAACTGATGCTTGCCTTCCTTTCTACTTACAGGCACAGATAACTCGGTCTGATGAAACTTTACTGAAGACCGAACAACGTCTTCTTGCCGAGATAAAACGACGGGAAATCCTTGAGGATGACATGGAAACTTTGAAGAAGGATGTTTCCAAATATAAGAAGAAGTGCCTCACCGCTCCGACCGACTTGAAGAATTTATCGGATCAAGTCACCGATACTTACCAGATCTTACTTAGTAAGTTTTTGTCTGCCGACTAATTTCATGCTTCTTGTTATGCACCACTCTGGGTTACTGATACCTTCTTGCTTCTGTTTCAACTGCAGGTGCCAACCTTGCACCTCCAGAGGAAGATACTATTGCCAAGGCTAGGACCCTGAAGACTGTGCTCCGGACTTTCTTTGCCGGCACAAAATTTATATTGGACGCCATACATTGGCCCACAGAAGCCTATCCGGGTGAAGAGAATCTCGTCCAAGCCTGCTCCACTGTGCCTGGCTGGATTGAACTCTGGAAGCGTTCGTCCTGCCGCATTGGAATAACCCGGGCATTGACCTTGGCCAAAGCCTACTTTCCGAAGCTTGACCCGGCGAAGATAATATCCGGGTTTCCCGAGTTCAAGGCGGATGGTGCCAAATTTACGCCTAAGGACTTCAAGGCCATTCAGTCAGCAGTGCGCCCCTCTGCTACCACTTTAGCCGATAGCTTGGACCTGAATACGCTAATGACTGCGTATGACGCCGATGGCAAAGTTATCACAGAGGAAGCACCCCCGCCCTTTGACCTCTTGGAGAAGTGGGCTGATCACTCGGCCAAAAAGAAGGAGGCAGCTGCGAAGAGGGAGGCCGAGTTAAAATCAGGGCCATCCGCCTCTACACCGTCCGTCCTTCCACCTATCCGCCCTGGCGCGGTGAGTCCGGGTGGCTCTGCCAGGAAAGCTAAGCAGCAGGCCCAGGAGCAAGACCCGGAAGATCGCACTCAGGAGGCCGAGTAGGGTAATGATGTCATAATACCTTAGTCACGTGGGGCCTTTTCATTTGAACTATTTATCCTGTTAATGGTGCGCCTGTGCACTTCTGATACCAATGCCATAACTTGTAATGTACTTCTATTCGGTGACATATTTTTGCGGCTTTCCCTGCCTTTTGATAATCGTGCTATTTTGTCTGTTCTTTTGAACTTGTTCTTGATACCCAGCTTTCTTTTTAGCTCCCTTTGTAAGACTTGGTTTTTCCAAGACCAGGGGCTTTGATAAGTGAAATTTTCTTGAAGTCCCTAAGACTCGGATGGTAGGGCCGTTCGAACCTTGGTATCCAAGTAGTTTGTTTCTGTTTCGAAGTCCCCAGTCCCCATGACCCAAAGTACGAGCCATGGGGGCGTGGTCTTTCTCAGAGGACAAATTATTTTTTACCAAGTCGAAACCCCCAGGCCACCCCGTGTAAGTACTGAAGTTATGCTTGATAGTCATTGAGTTTCCGGCTATAAGCCTTGTACTCTGCATAAACTTGTGGTTTAGATGACCCTTTTGACTATCTTATACTATAAGCCGGCTTTCGCGTGGATACCATGTTGTTACATCTATACGAAAACAGGGTCAGGCAAGTCCCATTGGGCTTCATGGCTGATTGTAATCATAAGCGAACAAATCATGCCACTTTTAGTGCGAGTCACATCGAGCTTAAGTAAGAAAAGTCAAGAAAAGTTGGCTTATTTGCCCAGTCATAAGATTGCAGCCGTACTCGTTTGCGAGTAATCGGCCCTTACAACTTATAGCTATCTATGCCGGGTCATTCGGGTTAGTGGCTGGTTACCTGAGCAACCAATCCCCAAGACCTACATGCAATCGATGCTTTTGATGATATTGAATTATCGATGTCGCAGGGATACTACTTACTTGTAATCAGGGCGAAATGACATAGGACTTGATAACCATCTCTTTATTGATACTAGAAATTTTGGGTTAGCAGGCCGCCTCATTAAAAACCTTCCAGTCCCCTTAGGTACCCTGGGTAGGAAAAGAGCGCGTCTGAAACCTGCCGCCCGTTACATTGTTTAGTTCTTCATAAGCACCGGTCCTGACCTGGCTTGACCAATGCACATCCTCCATATGTTGGACCTTTTCCTGATGAGTACCGGGTTTGCTAGCCAACCCGGGTGGGGTGTTTCCATGACTTGGCTGGTTGTGAGCGGCCGTGTAGCTTCTTCCTTCACAGCGGATTGCTTGGGGGAGTCAACTTCGATTAAGGCCACCATTTTAGGATCTTGCGTTACCTTGGATTTTGCTTTTTCGCCTTCAGTACTCGGCCTTTTTGATGTAATTCTGTCCTTCGGGTCTGCTTGAGACCGATAGTGCTTGAGTTCTTCTTTTCTGCAGGCCTGCTCGGCCATTGCCGCATCTCCTTCATCACATTCGGCTGCTATGTCTCGATTCCCGTGTATGGTAATGGTCTTCTTAGGACCCGGGATTTTCAGCTGCAGATACACATAACACGGTCTTGCCATGAACTTAGCATAAGCTGGCCTTCCAAACAATGCATGATAGGGACTGCGCAACTTGACCACCTCAAAAGTAAGCCACTCGACTCGATAATTGTCCTTTGATTCCCCAAAAGCTACTTCCAATGCCACTTTTCCTTCGGGGCACGCCGAATGACCCGGCACTATTCCGTGAAAAACTGTTGTACTCTTTTGCAACTGAGATTCCTTTAGGCCCATGCGCAGAAAAGTTTCCCAGTATAGGATATTGATACTACTTCCTCCATCCATCAAGACTTTTTTCAGCTCGTACCCATTGACCTGTGGTGCCACCACCAACGCTAAAACTCCCGGGTGTTCAACTCTGTCCGGGTGATCCCTCCTGCTCCAAGTTACCTCCTGTTCTGACCACCTCAAATACCTTGGAACGGCGGAAGAGACTGAATTGACCGCCTGTTTCAATATCTTTTTATCCTTGTTAGAGCCTCCAGTAGTGTGCACGTGATATTGACCCAACTGTTTAGGGTTAGCTTGAAAACCTCCTGCTCCCCCTTGATTATTGCCTGGGTTTCCTGCTGCCGGGTTACCGGCCGGGGGTGGGCCGTTGCCCAAATTTCCACCTGGACCCGGGCCTCCTCCCCGACCCGCTCCTCGCATGGCCCTATTTACTTCCTCATTCTTCCATCTCCGTAAGTCGGCGCATTGCTCCAAGGAGTGATTAGCCGGCTTGCCGTTCCTGCTATGCTTCGGGCATGCCATCCTAAATATGTCCCAACTGTTACTTGGTCTTGGAGGTCCTTGGTAATGTCCCCCACCGTGATTTCCAGTATTAAAATTCCCTTCAGATCTGGGTCTTGAAGACCCGGCCTCCGTGTTGGCTACAAACTCGGAATTTCCTTCCAACGGGCGCTTGTTCTGGCTATTTCCATTATTACTTGGTACCGATCCATTGCCGGTTCTCCCACTGCTACTTGTGTTTGTTTTTGCCTTCTTGTCATCAATTTCCTCCTCTGTGGTGTCCGTCGCGGCGTGTTTGTTGCATGCATCCATTAATTCTCCCATTGTTACTTCCGCTGCATTCCTACTGGATTTCATGCGAGTTAACTTTTGTACTAAAGGAACGTACTTACATGTTTTCGCCATAGCTTGTAGCGCATCCTTGGGTTGAATATCTGTGGATGAGTGAAGTATCTCCATAACCCGGCGTACCCAGCTGCGCGCTGACTCGCCCTTCTTCTGAACGCATCGTTCCAAATCGTCAATAGTAAATAGTTTTCTGCACGTTCCATGGAAGTGCTTGACAAACGCGGTTTTTAATTCTTCCCAGGATTTGATCGATTTTTCCGGCAGATTGGCGAACCATAACTTTGCTGCTCCCTCTGACATTATTAAGTACATGAACTTGGCTTGAAGATTCTCGGATGCATTGCGAATTGACATTGCCATCTCGTAACTGCTCAGCCACGTTTCTGGATCCATTGTTGGCTCATAATTCACAACTTTCCCCGGCTCTTTGAACTTTTCCGGGTAAGGTTCCGCTCTGATGTCGTCCGAGAGACACTTTGGTCCCGCCAGGGTGATTGGGGCTGGTCTCACCCGGGAAATATGTGACCCGGCTGGGGGTGCCACGGGGTGCGGCGCCACCGGTAACTCATGTGCTACAGACCCGGCCCCGGCCCTTCTGGCCCTGGAGCTGTCCACAATCGCCTGCGCCGCCGATGCTGCTGGTACTGTCTGGATATGGGGTGGGGGCGGCATTTGCTGTTGCTCCTCCCTCCGTCGTGCTGAATTCGTTTGAATATTGCCCTGTTGCTGACTGGGGTATGGCGTCCCATGCATCCCGCTTCTATGGTCTGGATAATTGGCTTGCTGTGCCACCGCGGTGTGTAGTAGATCGATCGCTCGCCGGGTTACTTCCGCATGGGGCGATTCTCTCACGGGGATCTGATTCAAGGCGAGTGTCGCTGCATATACGTTGTCCATGGGATTGTTGTAATGACCTGCTGGTGTGCGAAATCGTGATGGTGGTGGTAACTCGTTGCCGGGTGCAATTCTAGCCTGCGGCGGGGGTAACCCGGCCTGCTCGTTTGCCGGCTGGATTCTCGCTGTATTAACTGCCGCTGTATTCGCCGCTTGGGGTGCGGTTCCCTGATTTACCGCTGGGATTGGTTGATCCTGGGGTGTGATGAACAGAGCTGCCGGATTAATAACCCCGCCCGTTGCCGGTAGCCTGGTCTGGTGCCTCTGATGCGCTCTGGACGTTTCCTCCCGGAGCCGAGTCTCTAACGCATCCAACTCGCGCTACCGTGCGGCCATCCCCTGTCTCTCTGCTTCCACTTGCCTTCTTTGCTGCTCCAATGCGCGACGGGCCACATCCAGATCTCTGACCCGCTCCGCCGCATTCTCTGGAGTGATCACTGTAGCGAGGACGGTTGGATCTAAAATCAAATTGTTATCGAACAGGGCCGGGTGACGCGGGTTTGAAGGACCTGCCCCCGGTGTCCGGTTTGCTTGGAATCCGAACATGTTTGCCCGCATCTCCTCCTCCGGTGCGCGACTGGTAACCGATGCCGACTCTCCCTCAACCCGGCTCAGGACCGGGTCGGCTGTGCCCTGCTGTTGATTCAATGCCTGAGCCGTCCCGACTGCGGCCGCGGTCACGCTCTCTTGATTTACGTTGGCCGCGGGAGCCGTGTAGACCGCAACCCGGCGCGTGATGCTTGGCACGAACTCATGCCGTTCTTCTTTGCTGTATTCCTTCTCATATCGATCCTCCAATAGATCCCGGATAGACTCGGTATCGCCTTCTCTCTCTACCCGATCGCGCGGGGTCCATACCAACTCTTCCGATTGTTCCCACTTCTCGGCGAGTTCTTTTATCTGGCTTGTTGTTCCGATCGATTCTTCTCTTTCCGATTGAGTGTAGGTAGCTTCTCCTGACACAGAATCAGATCCAAGACTGTCAGGATTCGAGTCGGAAGTACATACCATACCGATGAAGACGTTGATGCAGCCGATTGTCACGACGGATCCGGCTTCGAGGTGATCCGACTCTAGCCCCCAGCCGGAATCGTCCACCATCTTCTCTCCTTGGTCGTCGACGTAGATCTCACCGATGATGAGGTTCTTCATGCTCTTCCGAGCTTCTCCCGTGATGTAAACACCTTTGGACGCAGGCCCCACGGTGGGCGCCAACTGTCGTGGGATAATCACGGCAGATGTTACCAGGGGTAACTGATCTAGGGGCAAGTCGACACCGGCGTTTGGGAGAGGGTTTAGCTCAAAGGAAGGCATGGTGCAATTCGATCTGATGACCGGCAATCAAAGTCGCCGGATCTCTATTCTCGATATGATAACTCGATTCTGGGATTACACTGGATGCTCGATACCAAGCGATATCGCTAGGGTTCTTAGATCTCTGTCTTAAACTTGACCTGGGGGTCGGTTTATAAAGCATCCGTACCCCCTGACTTATTCTACAAGGCATATCTCGGATCCTACCCGGACACGGTGCATTAACCCTAACTTCCCCTTACAGTAACCCATAACCCGGGTCGTTAGGCCCACAAGTTTGGGTCTTCACAAGCTTCTTTATCCTGAGCCGGATCTTGTACACCGTCCTTTGGGCTGGGTTATTCCTCGGAGCTTGGCATACCAGGTTATCATCCCCCTGTCACACACCATAGGGCGGCGCGTCCCCTGGCCGCGCCTGGGGGTGGTGTGGGCCCCTCGGGCGTCCATCGCCATCGCCCTTTCGCCTATTTAATCCCCCGATGTGTTAACCCTAAAAATATCCCACTTTTCCACGAAAAACACCTGAGGCCGCCATCACCGTCAACCCGAGATTGGGAGGGTTCTGGAGTTCTCCCCGGCACCCTGCCGAGAGGAGAAATCATTACCGGAGGGCTCTACACCACTATGCCCGCCTCCGGAGTGATGCGTGAGTAGTTCATCCCTAGACTACAGGTCCATATCAGTAGCTAGATAGTTGTTCTCTCCACTTTATGCCTCATGTTTAGATCTCATGAGCTGCCTCACATGATCGAGATCATCTTATTGTAATGCTACATGTTGTGTTTGCTGGGATCCGATGAATGTTGAATGCTATGTCTCTTGATTATCAATCTATCATGTTATCTTCATGTGTATGTTATTTATGATCTTGCATGCTCTCCGTTGTTAGTAGATTCTCTGGCCAAGTAGATGCTAGTGACTCCAAGAGGGAGGGTTCATGCCTGCTTTGCATCTGTGATCGAGTGATAGAAACGTGACAGATGGAGGATGTGTTGTTGCCATTAGGGAGAAAACAACTATTTTTACATTACACAATTTTCTTAATGCGATTATCCGTTGCTTCCAACTTAATACCCAATGTTTGTTCCGATGATATTCGGAGAGTGGATAATTAGTCATAGATGCGGTTGGATGATGGTTTATGAGTCTTGCTGTAATGCCCGCATGAATCACATAGTAATCATCATGTCATGCATGTTTCAATATCTATCGGTTGCCCAGCTGTAATTTGTTCACCACGCATGTTATCTATCTTTTATGGAGAGACACCACTAGTGAACTGTGGACACGGTCCATTTTCTCATACTGATAATACAACCAACATAATCACTGCTTTCCACACTATACGTTTAACCTCTTTGTTTTCAGCAAAACCGGTGAGATTGACAAGCTCACTGCTTTGTTGGGGCAAAGTGATTTTATTGTGTTGTGTAGGTTCCACGTTGCTGCTGAACTGGTAGTGCGCCCTGCCAATATTAGCTGCATAAACCTTCAGAAGTGATTTCTTTCTCCTACTGGTCGATTCAACCTTTGTTTCTTTCTAAGGGAAAACTGCTGTTGTGCTCATCATACCTTCCTCTTGGGGTTTCCCAAGGAGTGCAAGACCTGCACCATCAAGCTACTTTCTCGCGCCGTTGCCAGGGAGAAATAGGATTTCTGCAAGGGAGTCTCTCATTTCCAATCTCTTTACTTTGTTATTGTTTTGCTTAGTTTATTTTATTTTATCTTGTTTGCTTCTCTTTATCAAAAACACAAAAAATTAGTTGTTATTCTAGTTGTTATTTTTATCTTGTTTTAATCTTGCTAAAATGAGTAACCCTGAGAACACTAAGTTGTGTGACTTTACTTGCACCAACAACAATGATTTCATTAGCACACCTATTGCTCCACCTGCTCCTACTGCTGATTTTTATGAGATTAAGCCTGCACTATTAAATCGTGTCACGAGAGAGCAATTTCTGGTATTAGTACTGATGATGCCGATGTCTACGCACACTTCTATTCTTGTAGACAGTGTTGGGCCTCCAAGTGTAGAGGTTTGTAGAACAACAACAAGTTTCCCTTAAGTGGATTACCCAAGGTTTATCGAACTCAAAGAGGTAGAGGTCAAAGGTACCCCTCTCAAGCAACCCTGCAATTAAGATACAAGAAGTCTCTTGTGTTCCCAACACACCTAATACAATTGTCAGTTGTATAGGTGCACTAGTTCCAATGCAAGTAATATGGATGATAATAAGTGATCATATAAATCTGAAATAAATATGGCAGCAAGCAAACATGTAGCAGAACAGACGGAAAACGGTGTTTCAATGCATGGAAATAAGGCCTAGGGCCCCTACTTTCACTAGAGGACACTCTCAACAATGATCACATAAATGAATAACTAGATAACTTCTCTCACTATGCTACTCTTAACTATTCTCCGGTCGGATAACAACATGGTTATCCAACACAAAATATAAATATAATGCTAAACCACACGGTGCACACACTGTCACCTTTACACCGTGGTCAAAGTGTTTACGGAGATCTCATAACAGATAATGAACACTAATCATTGCGTAGGGCTTTAAAAGCACACCTTAGAGTAAGCACTTTCCCAACTAAGTAACCCACATGCTATCACCATGGGACCCAGATGGTTCCACGCAAACACCACAATTTCATAGAGGAGACACACACGATGTGCACACGGTCACCTTCACACCGCGATATGAGGTGACTCCAAAGTTCATATTAATAAAGCATTTGAGTAGCAAAATATGAAGAGTAACATCTACGAATTCAAATAGATTACAAAGCTCATGATCACATATAGATCACACCATGGGAGAGAGAGATGAACCACATAGCTACCGGTAGAGCCCTCAGCCTCGGGGGAGAACTACTCCCTCCTCGTCATAGGAGACATCAACGGGGATGGATATGGCGATGGAGTCGATGGAGATGACTTCCGGGGGCACTTCCCCATCCCGGCAGGGTGCCAAAACAGAGATCTGTCCCCCAAAACATGTCGGTGGCGACGGCGTAGATACAGATGTATTTTGCGGAAAAGGTCGATTCGTTTAGGGTTTACGCCTTGGGGAGTATATATGGGCAAAAGGGCGATGCCGGGAGGTGGCCAGGGGGCCCACACCCCTAGGTGGCGCGGACAGGGGGACATGCGCCACCCCATGGTGTGGCCACCCTGTGCCCCCTCCGGGGCTCTTCGGGACTTTTGGATGCTTCCGGGACTTCTAAGACTTATGGTTTTCGAATCGTCCAATTCCGAGAATATTTCCAAAACAACTTTTCTGAAACTAAAAACAGCAGAAAACAGGGAACTGGCAATTGGCATCTTGTTAATAGGTTAATAGATAAAAATGACATAAAGAAGGGAGAAAACATGTAGCAATTGGCATAATATCAACATGGAACATCAGAAATTATAGATACGTTGGAGACGTATCAAACATCCCCAATGTAACATCCCAAGTATGAAAAACAACCTTTAGAATGTTTGCTCTTTGTTATTTTATGTTTTGCATCATGGCATCTTAAGTTTTGCATTTGTTTTCCAATTGTTTTCCTTTGTTTTCCTTTGTTTTCCCTTGTTTTCTATTTTGAATTTCAAACCAAATTTCAAATTTTGTTTCATACTTGTTCTGTTACAAATTTTCAAATGAAAATTTCAAACCCAAATATCAATTTGTTTCCATTAAAGTTGGAAGAACAAACCATTAACTTGCTTAAGTTAAATAATCTAATTAATTCAAATTGCATTCAAAATTCAATTAAAATTCCAAACAGCAACCATTTTGAAGTTTATGAAAATTACAAAACAAATCAATCATTTGTTACCATTACACTTGAAATTAAAAACTTTTAAATTGTTCTTTTCATTTAATCAATTAATACCAAAAATTCACTCAAATTCAAATAAAAATACAAACAGCAACATAAGTTAAAATTTTTGGAAAACAAAAGTTGCACAATGTTGCTGTTACCATAATTAAACTATACAAATTTTTCTAACCACTAAAACCCTTTCATTTTTCTTCCTTTTTTTTCAAATCTGCAAAAAAAAAAACAGAACAGAAAAACAGAAAAACAAAAAAAAATAGCGCAGAGGGGAGAGGCAGGCCAGTGGGCTGAGCCCAGCCCACCAGCTCGGCCTGGTACCCCTCCCCCATCGTCACCTACCTGTACGGCGACCATCCGCGACGCCCACGTCGCCTGTACGGCGGAGCAGACAGCCAGCGAGCGCCCCCTCCTGCTTATATCTGTCCCGAGGGCTCCCTCTCTGCCCTAGCTCCCTCGTCCACCTCTCTCCCTCGCAGCGCCGCCGTTTTCCCCTCCTCTCTGCCCTGCTCCTCCTCTCTCTGCACCGCCGCCGAGCACCACCGTACTGCATCTCCGATGATCGCCGCGCCCACGATGCCTCTCCGCGCGGGTTGAGCACGGGGATCAGAACCCCGTACTGCCGCCGTCCTCCTCGGCACCTCACCGGTGACGGAGCGCCACCGGATCGCCGCCGCCGTCTGCCGTTCTGTCGCCGTCGTCCATCTCCTCCCCGAGCTCGAATTCCTCACGGTGAGCACGCCCACCTCGCTCCTGTTCCCTCTCTGCATCTCGAAGTCAAACGCGCGCACGCACACGGTGCCCTGCACCACCTCCACGGCACACGAGCAGCAGCAGCTCGCCGCCGGCAACCACCGCAACCTCGCCGTGGTTCAGTCAACTGAATAAAATTCAGTTTCGTCAGTAGCACACGCTAGCTGAACCATATCCTCCCTCGCGCTCCTATACTGTCAACAGACAGCAGCCTAGCGCAGTGGCAGCAGCGCTGCGCATGCGCGCCCGCGGCCAGGGATCGATCCCTCGCCCCGCGGATTAAAAACCACCTTTTTGCGCTTTGCCACGCAGGCGTGCATGGCCCACCTGCCATTGGCCCTCGTTGCCACGCAGGCACGCACCCACGCGCCACGCACGCACAGCTGGGCACTGGCCCACTGCCAGTGACCCAGAGGCAGCTCTGCGCGCGTGAGAAAAGCCCCAGGGGCCTCTCTGTAGTTTTATTTTTCGCAGCTAGGCCCCTGGACCAATCTGTATAGTTTTAAAATTACAATTTAGCCCACAAATTTCAAATTTGAATAACTTGTGCATTTCAACTTCAAATAAAATAAATAAAATATGTATTCTGTACCAAATTCAATTCTCTACATGTTTAAAACCTTTGTTTTCTGTTTTGAACATTTCAAATTGTTTCCAAATTCAAATTCAAACAACTCATTACAAATTTGGTTAAATTCATAACTATTTGAAATTTAATTTAAATGGCACATATAAAATATGTTTTCCATGCTAAATTAAACCACCTTTCCAAATATAAACTTTGTTTCATGTTTTGAATAATTAAAATTGGTTAAATAATTTAAACCTTGTTTAAATCATTTAAAATTGCTAAATTCATAACTTGGTCAAATTAAATTCTTTTTGAACATATAAAATATGTTTTCAAACCAGAAAAGTGTAAACTTTTCAAATATGAATTTTATTTAATGTTTTGAACAAATAAAATTCAAATAAATTCAAACTTGAATTAAATTCATTTAAATCTTGTTAAACTTGTTTAATTCATAATTAATTCATTTTAATTCCTTTTTCAACAAATGAAACATGTATTCCACCTAAAATTTTGTGTTATTTCCAAATATGAACTTTGTTATCCATTTTGAACAATTAAAATTGGTGAAAACAACAAATGCTTGTGTGACACCTTTAAGAAGCAAATTTTCATAGCTTAATAAATATAATTCCAAACTCGGTAAACTTCATTTCAATTTGAAGCTATTGTTGTTTTCTTTCTGTTTTCCTCATCCATGCATCATGCTAATCCACTTTCACATGTTGATTAGTTGTAGATCATTTAATCCAATCTAAATTCATGGGCTTTCCATATGCAATCCAAATTGCATATGGGTCCATTTAAACATGTTATCATGTCTACTAGCTTATCCTTGATGCATCAACTAAATTGTCATGCATCATCCCATGATTGTGCATTATGCCATGTTATTGATTGGTTGTCTCTCTGCGTTGTTTGTTTGCTTCTTCCCGAATAGACGACGACGTTGAGACAGACGAGGTTTACGACACTACTTCTGAGGAGTTAGCTCAGTACCAGGCTGCTGAGTTTGCAGGCAAGTATTCACTCACATGAACCATTGTGTTCCTTTCCACATTGGCTACCGATACTTTCCGTTGTCTATTCTGCTAGCCTTAAGATTCGTTGCTTGTGTTCCGATCCTATCACATGTTATCCGGTAACCCTGATATAGCCTCACCTCCACACCTATAACCCCATTGCTTGTTGCCTGTGTCTTACTAGCATGCTTAGGGTTGTTTATGCTCGAGTCTGCTGTCCGTTATTTCTGTTACCATATTTATTATGTTCTGGGGCTCGATGTTAAACAACAACCTGTTAATGTTTGAGGTAATGCTAATTTGATGATAAGGCACCGGCAGGAGGCCCGACGTGGTTTTGAGGCCTGCTAGTGTCGACCCTAATTAGGAAAAGGGTCTTGTCTACTGATCCATGATGAGCGCACTATCCGCATGTGGGAAGCGTGTATGGGCGCCCCCCTCATTTTGATTCGATTCGCATCTCATCCAAATCGCCACACTTAGTTCGGGCTTTCCATTTGATGCACGCATATGCAGGTACGAACCCGAGGCCAGGGTGGAACTTTTGTAGTCGGCATTTAGGGCGGCGTGGTCTTCCAGTGCTATGAGGGTCCCCCTTTTCTTCGTCGGGGCTCGATTAGCCGCGCACGCACGGCACATGGTTCTTTGGGCTTGATGCGAAGAAGATTTGAGTTGTGTTGAGTGCCTCGCTTGGTGGGTTTGATTCCCGTCTGGCGGGATATTCTTACGTGTACAGCAAAATTGGTGCACCCCTACAGGGACAAATCTTCTCGAGAAGCCGTGTTGTCCGCGGTTATGGATGACTTGGTGAAAGTACTGGCTAACAAGTACTCAGAACAACTTGCACCTAACTAATGATAACTTGACTAGTAATAGGCTTATTGACACAATAACTTGAACCATCATTAATCCAACTGTGTGAGTTATCCTCGGATTGCTTCTTTGGATAAGGGGCGAGATCCAGGATGGGTTTGTTTGGAGTTAGTAGTAGTTGGTTACGATACGCTATCTTATCCCTTTCTTTTAGCCGGAAGTTGTAGCGTATTTCTGTAGTTGGTTAGAGCAACCTGCTGCCGCACTTTTGTGTCACCTATTCTTCCGTTGAACCCAAAGCATCTGTACTTGGTGTTGCCGGGTACACTATGGTATCTTGTGAGTCTTGCTTGCCAGTACTTGCCTGTACTGACCCCTTTGGGGCTGTGGTTTCCGCAGACTACGTTTCCGAGGATCCCCATGGTGGCTACTACGTGGAGTATGACGAGGCTGTTGACGAGTAGATAGCGGACCCGGGCAGGATCCGAGACATCGTGGATGGGCTCCGTCTTTTCGTTTCCGGCCTCTTAGGCCTATTTGGATCTTGTCTGTACCCAGACATTTTGGATGCTTCCGCTGTGATGTAATGATGAATTGTTGGGACATGTGTCCTCTGGATGATTGTATTTGATATCTCTGCTCTAGTGAGAGCTATTTGCAACTTATTTCAATCTTTTGTGTCTTAGAGATATGTTGTGATATCACTTGTTCAAATGCCGTTGACGTACCATGTGTGTATGTTATGAAGTACGTCAACGGAAGTAGTCGGATTTCTATGGATGGTTTACGCAGACGATGAATAGTAGAGAATGGTTGTCACACGTTTACGTGTTGGCCTGCTCATATTGAGATGCGGGTGCCGGTATGCCCCGTAAGCCATTTGTTCTACTGTTTAGCGGACTGTGAGTGTCCTCTAGAAGTCCGGGTGCGACAAATGGTATCAGAGCCTGTCTGCCTGTAGGATCCCTTTTACTGGTCGCAGTTGAGTCTAGAAACTATTTTGTAGCTATATAGGAAAAATGAAACGTGAGAGTAGGAATTCTGTTCTTTTATTTCTTTCCCCACCCACCCTCCCTTTTTCTGGTAAGGAAGTGCAACGTTGTTTTCTCTTCTCATCTAAACTTTCAAGTTAGGATTTCACGTATCCTGGTTTCTCTAGGATAGTTATATCTACTAGACCATAGGAATGGAGGTGGTTGTGACATGGTTTATCATGTTGCCTACTCACGATTGAGAACGGATGCGTGTAAGCCCCGGAAGAAGATCCTCTATTCCTTAAGCAGTAGATATTTATCCTTTAGAAGCCCGGATGGGTTTTCCGTAGTACCTCAGGAGTTTTGGTCTCGTGTTTCCCCAATGTTGCTTCGATATCCTGTTCTTCTCAACATCCTTTTCGTCCGTTGAAACCTTGTTGTTGCTTTCCACTTCAGTTCTTCTACCAGCGTCTAATCAAAACTTCCCCGATCATCTGCAGATGGATCTTAGGTTCTACCCGCAGGTGGTTCGTATGACTCGTTGCGAGAGCACTGCCGGTTATCCGGAGATGCTGAGAGACATGGTCACTTTCCTGGGTTTCCGTTGGGCACCAGAGTACCAGGTCTACGAGCAGCAGCGAGAGTTTGACCAGACCTACTACCAGGCTATCGTCTACATTCTGTCAGATGATGGCATGAGCGTAGTCCACCGCTACGAGGGAGTAGGTTCCACAGTGGATATGGCTGTGCAACAGGCAGCTTATGTGAGTCTCACCGTCCTTCGTGCTGACTACTGGGGATTTGACGATTCTATCTATCGCCACATCCCCCGTGGTTACATCACTTCGGAGGGAGCTCACTTCACTCTCTACGACAACTTGGATGTCTACTAGCATGATAACTCCAGGCTGCACACCACCGCTCAGTTTGTGAGGCACAGTGACGCAGTTGCCAGCACACTATCTCATGAGTTGGCTTCAGTCAGAGAGCAGCTCTACCTTGCTTTGACTCGTCTGGCGACTTACACCACAGACTTTGTTGGAGATGAGCGCTTTGCACGTTTCGATCAGCCAGTGGGTCGTCGTCTGCCAGATGCTGGAGGTTACGAGCCGATCAGAGGTCCACTCCTTAACCTCGGTGCTGGTTACACTGGGATTCCACGCTTTGGAGCACAGGGAGTCGACGCTATGTACTTCACCACACCCAGAGTCGCTCTCAGACCACGTCAGATCTACGTGGATCGTCGTTCCACCTACTTTTGTGGGCGTGCTCCTCATCGTACCTCTCGCCGTACTCCTAGCCGCCGTCCTGCATGATGAGCATGGGAGTACCGATGTATCCATTCTTAGCTATGTTTAGTTATCCTTTGGCATTCGAACCAATTATGGTGTGTTGGATATTCTGATGTATTTGAACATGTGATGATGTACCTGTTGGTTATCTATTCATGCGTCGGAATAATCTCTCTTTCGGTTTCCAAGTCTATCATTTTCTATTGTTGTGCTAAAATGCATTTCCATTCAGGATGCCGCCTACAAGGAACAACCCGCCTGAGCCACCGCCAATCACGGAGCTGTTGACTCAGATGACCCAAGTCATGGCGCAGATGGCCCAGTTTCAGACTAATCAGCACAACAACCAGACGCCTCCACGAGTCAGCATCAAGGAGTTCCTCAGTCTGGGTCCGAGAGCTTTCGTGGCCACACGCGAGCCTCTAGACGCTGATGACTAGATCCGTGAGATAGCTAAGGCTTTGGAGATTGCTCACGTTGCTGAGGAAGACAAGGTCAAATATGCCTCCTATCTGCTGAAGGGTCAGGCAGCTACTTGGTGGGAAAACTACCAGGCCATGAGGGCTGGCTTTCCAATCACCTGGAATTGTTTCAAGGAACCCTTCCTGAAGAACCACATTCCAGATGGTCTCATGGAAAGGATGCGTGAAGAGTTTTGCTCACTCAAGCAGGGCAAGCTGGACGTCATTGGCTATCAGAGCGAGTTCAATCGCCTCGCTCGTTACGCTGGTGATGAGGTGTCCACTGAGGCTAAGAAGATGGCAAGGTTCCGCAGAGGTTTTAACCCGGAACTCAAGTATGCCCTCACCAACATCAAGGCCAACAACTTCGAGGAGCTCGTTAACACCGCGCTCAATGAAGAAAATGGGCGCAAGGCGTTCGAGGAGTCTCGCAAGCACTCGCGTGAGGGTGGTTCCTCCTCCAACATGACCACCCCTCCGCAGAAGCGCCGCATCTAGGTACCAAATGGTGCTGTCACTCGGGCTCCATACGCCCAAGCTTCTCCAGGCTTCGCTCCCCGCCCACCCAACCCTGCTCAGATGCATGATCAGAGGGCTTCGATGGGGCAGCCAAGGCCAGGGCCTCCTCGTGTCGTCACTTGCTACAAGTGCAAGCAGACGGGGCACTACGCTGACAAGTGCACGCAGAGGCAGCTACCTCCACCACCACCTCGTCCCAACACAAACCAGGCAATGGTGCGCGCTCCCCCGCCTAAGGCCTTCAACTCCAACAACAGGCCTGTCGGGAGGACCGCAAGGGTGAATCATGTCAAGATCGACAAAGCTGAGGAAGCTCCTGACGTCGTTCTCGGTACATTTCCCGTAAACTCTATTACAGCTAAAGTGTTGTTTGATACCGGAGCATCACATTCCTTCGTGTCAAAGATCTTTGCGACAGCAATTATACTCCCTTTTGTTGGTTTGGGTTCCCCGCTAGTAGTAAACTCCCCTGGAGCAACTATGCAAACTTCCAAGATCAGTCACGAAAATCAAATCCTAATTGGAGGCCACATATTCCTTGCTTCTCTCATACCGCTTGGCAATTCTGACATTGATGTCATTCTTGGTATGGATTGGTTGAAGGCCAATAAAGCTAGAATTGACTGTGCTCAGAAGTCAATAACTCTGTTCCACCCTTCTGGCCAGATAGTCTATTCTCCACATGAATCAAGTTCCATTCAGCTGTGCAACCTCGATGCAAAACCTCTACCTTCACTTGAAAATGTTCCGGTGGTTTGCGAATTCCCTGACGTCTTTCCAGAAGAGTTGCCAGGGATGCCTCCGGACAGAGCTGTTGAGTTCGTGATCGAGCTTGAGCCAGGTACTGCTCCAATCTCTAAACATCCCTACAAGATAGGAACTCCCGAGCTGAAGTTGTTAAAGGAACAAATTGATATGTACATGGAAAAAGGTTACATTCAACCTAGTTCCTCGGCTTGGGGTTGCCCAACTCTGTTCGTTGCGAAGAAGGATCACACAAAGAGACTCGTTGTTGACTATCGTCCTCTTAACGAGAAAACCATCAAAAACAAGTATCCAATTCCTCGTATCGATGATCTTTTTGATCAACTTGCTGGAGCCTCAATATTCTCCAAGTTGGACTTGAGAATGGGTTACCATCAAATAAAGATCAGAAAAGAGGATATTCCAAAGACAGCTTTCACCACTCGCTACGGTCTATATGAATTCACCGTCATGTCCTTTGGTCTCACCAATGCACCGACGACTTTCTCTCGACTCATGAATTCTGTCTTCCACGAATACCTCGACAAGTTCGTTGTGGTATATCTTGATGACATTCTTGTCTACTCAAAATCCGAGGAAGAGCATGAAGAACACCTTCGTCTCACTCTCATGAAGCTTCGCGAGCATCGTCTATATGCCAAGTTCTCCAAATGTGAGTTCTGGATTTCAGAAGTTACTTACCTTGGTCATGTCATCTCAGCCAAGGGCATAGCCATTGATCCAGAAAAGGTTAAAGCAATTGTTGATTGGAAACCTCCAAAGACGGTGAAGCAAGTAAGAAGTTTTCTTGGCTTGGCTAGCTATTGCCGTTGTTTCGTCCAAAACTTCTCCAAGGTTGCCAAACCTCTCACTGATCTCACAAAGAAGGACAAGAAGTTCGTTTGGTCTCCACAATGTGATGAAAGTTTCAATCTCCTGAAGACTAAACTCACTTCTACACCAGTTCTGGTTGGCCCAGATCCTTCCAAACCTTTCCAAATATTCTGTGATGCTTCTCTCCAAGGTCTAGGTGCAGTTCTTATGCAAGAACGTCAAGTTGTGGCTTATGCTTCACGTCAGTTGAACGCACATGAGCTCAACTATCCCACTCATGACCTTGAACTTGCAGCAGTTGTGTTTGCCCTCAAGAAATGGAGACAATACTTGTTGGGTAATCGCACTGAAATCTTTTCCGATCATAAGAGTCTGAAGTATATCTTCACTCAACCAGATCTAAACCTCAGGCAAAGGAGATGGATTGAAAAGATTAAGGACTTTGATCTTACCATTTCTTACACTCCAGGCAAGGCTAATGTTATGGCCGATGCTCTCAGTCGCAAGTCGTATTGCAATAATCTCATGATCAAGGAAAGCCAACCTCCACTTCATGAAGAATTCCAGAAGCTGAACCTTGGTATTGTACCTCAAGGCTATCTTGCAAACTTGACAGCCAGTCCAACTCTCGAGGACAAGATTCGTTCTGAACAACTTCGTGATGCTGAAATCAAGAAGATGGTAGAACACATCAAAGAAGGCAAGGAGAAATTTAAGTCCTTCTCAATTGATGACAAGGGAACTGTGTTCTTCGAAGGACGCATTGCAGTTCCTCAAGTTCAAAGTCTCAAAGATGTCATTCTCAAGGAGGCTCATGAAACTCCTCTCTCCATACACCCTGGAAGTACAAAGATGTACCAGGATCTCAAGACACTGTATTGGTGGCCTGGCATGAAACGTGAAATTGCAAAATACGTTTCTGAATGCGACGTTTGTCAACGTGTTAAGGCAGTCCATCAGAAAACAGCCGGTCTTCTCCAACCTCTGAAAATTCCTGAGTGGAAGTGGGACATGATTGAAATGGACTTCGTCACTGGTTTTCCAAAGTCCAAGAGGGGAAACGATGCAATCTTTGTTGTCATTGATCGACTCACTAAAGTAGCTCACTTCTTTCCTGTCAAAGAAACAATCTCAGCTAGCCAGTTAGCAGAGCTCTACACCGCAAAGATTGTTCCTCTTCATGGTGTTCCATTGGAAATAAGCTCAGACCGTGGAAGCATATTCACTTCTCATTTCTGGAAAAGCTTTCAAGAAGCATTGGGCACCAAACTTCTGTTCAGCACAGCTTATCACCCTCAGTCTCAAGGGCAAGTCGAAAGGGTCAATCAGATTCTCGAGGATATGCTCAGAGCATGTGGTATCTCCTTTGGCATGAAATGGGAGGAATGTCTTCCATATGCTGAATTCTCCTACAACAACAGCTTCCAGGCAAGCCTAGGCATGGCACCATTTGAGGCTCTCTATGGCCTCAGATGCAGGAGTCCAATCAATTGGTCTGGAGCTGGTGAACGTTCACTCTTAGGCCCTGACATTGTTAAGGAAGCCGAAGAGAAAGTTCGCATCATTCGTGACAATCTCAAGATTGCTCAGTCTCGTTAGAAAAGCTACTATGACAGCAAACACAGGGATATGATCTATGCACCTGGTGACAAAGCATATCTCCGTGTAACTCCCCTCAGAGGCACTCATCGTTTTGGTGTAACATCCAAGTATGAAAACACCCTAGTGTTTCTGTTCCTTGTTTAATTTATGCAATGCATCATGGCATCATCCTCATTTTCATTTCTGTTGCATTGTTTTCATAATGAATCAAACCTTGTTTTCACACTTGTCTGTTACAATATTTTCAAGCAAAGAATTGCAAGACAAAACCTTTCCTTGTTTTCCAAATAATTCAATTATGATCACTCCTCAAATTGTTGGTTTTAATCAAACCAATATTCCAATCATTAATTCCTAAATCATTTTCAAATTCAAACCAATTCTCAAAACCAGTACCCTTTTTGAATCCATAAAAATTCACCACACAATTGCCCTCCTTAAACCATTCTAAAAACCCTAGGGGTAACCCTATTCAAATGCTTGTTTTCAATAAAGTTATTTAATATGAAAATCTCCCAAATTGGTTTCAAATACAAACATATTTTTAAATCTCAAATAATTGAAATTCAAGCTTGCAATGTGGTTCCTAATTACCTAAAAGGCTTAACTAATTTTTTTCAAATTTTTCTATAAGCAAAACCCTAACTTTTTCTTCCAAAAGAAAAACTACAAAAAAAAATATAACAGAAAAGAATAAAAATAGCAAAACGGGCGACAACTAACTAGCCTAACGCAGCCCAGCCCGCTAAGCCTACCCCGCGCGCGACCCAGCCCGCTCAAACCCCACTTACCCCTTCGCTATTGCTTCAAGATTCGTGCGGGTTCGTCGTTTTGGAGTACGGCAGCGCATCGCCGCGCGCCACCGCACCCCCGTGCGACTCCGGCGGCCGCCACCTCACTCTACGCGCCTATATAACCAGCCCTAGGCACCTGGCAGGTGCCCTAGCACCTAGGGTTCCTCGCTCCCCGCGCCGCGCCGCCATCTCCTCCCTCCTCGACGTCCTCCACCTCTCGGTATTTTCTTCCCGCCGACAACCTTCTGAAGATCGACATGGCGCCGCCGCACAACGCTCCCACCTAGCCACCCACAAGCTGGAACGGACTCGCCTCTTCTTCCTCTTCCCCTTGGACACCCGCAACCACCACGGTGAGCTGCCAATCGACGACGCCGTCCCCTCTTTTCTCTCCGGCCACCGCGCCACGTTTTCTGAACCCGCGGACCTCGTCGCCGTTGCAGATCTTCTCGGCGCCGTTGGATCGCTGGACTAGCACCGCCTCTACCTCCTCTACGTCGTGGACCTCTACGGGAGCACGGAGAGGCACGGGATCCACCACGCCGTCTTCGTCACCGCCGCCTGTCACGCCGTCGTCACCTCTCTGCCACCCGACGAATTCTGGTGAGCCACCCTTGCTATCTCTCCCATCTACCCCTCTGCTGCTCGCGCATGACCTCGTACACGTGCTGCACACCCCCTGCATCCAATCCGTGCACCACCGTGCGAAGCCACGCCGTCGTTCATCTCTGTCCGTCGAGCAACCGCGCGTTCGTCAGCTTTCGTCAGAGAAGCGCGCTTCTGAACCTCAACCTAACTGAATCCCCTTTACTGTCAAGCACTCGTTCGCAGCGCAGTGGTTGCGCACGCTATGCACCTCCTCGTGGTCGCGGGTTCGAGCTGCGGGCGCGCGGAATAAACCCAATTTTTGCTCCTCTGTGCTGACAGGCCTGGCCCAGCCGTCAGCCTCCCCTGTGGCCACGCAAGCGTGTGCGCCACGCTGGCCCCGCTGGCCCACAGGGCAGCGGCTGGGGTGTGTATTCCGTGCGGTAACAAAAGTTTAAAAACAAATCTGTTAATTTCCAATTCTTTTTAAATGGGCAGAATAAACATCTAATTTGAAAATTCAATAACTTTTATTATATGAATCCAATAAATACAAACTTTATATGTTTATTGCTCAAAATTTTATAAACTTTCCAAATATTCCATTTGTGCACTGTTTTGACTTTTCCAAAAACATTTAAAAATTCAAATTGGAATAATTCAAATGTTAAATTGTAAATTCCATAACTAATTATTTACTAATCCAATAATTGCAAATAAAATATGTTTTCCACACCATTTTAAATAACCTATTCAATTATAAAATTTGTTTTCTGGTTTGAATAATTTAAATTGCCTAACCAATTTAAATCTTGTTTAATTCAATTAAAAATGGTTTAATATTGTTTAATTCATAATTAATTAATCCTAAGTTCAATTTCAAAATGTGAAACATGTAATCCAACTAAAATTTGATAACCTTTTCAAATATCAATTTTGTTAATTGCTTTGAGCACTTTAACTTGATGAAAACAATCACTACTTGTTAACATCACTAAGTAACAAAATTCGAAACTTAATAAATGCTCTGCTAAATTGTTAACTATCATTCCAATTGCATTTAAATTCTTATGTTATTGTTATTCATCATGCATGCATCATGTTAACTACTCCCACTTGTTAATCAAATGTAGTTCATTGCTTCAACCTAAACAATTTGCATCCATATGCAATTCACTTTGCATACGGGTCCAATTAAATTGCTTCCTCTTGTCAACTAGTTACTTTGATGCATCTATTAACATGACATGCATCATCCCATGCTTGTGCACCAATGCCATGTATTGATTGTTCGTCCTTTCGATTGTGTGTTTGCTTCTTCTCGCTTAGACGACGACGCTGAGCTTGACGATCCTTACGACACCACTACCCAGGACCTAGCTCAGTACCCGGCTGTTGAGCTTCCAGGCAAGTTATCACTCACATGAATCATCGAGTTCCTTTCCACACTTGTTGTCGATACTATCCTTTTGTCTACTATTGCTAGCCATATGTATCGTTGCTTGTTCTCCGAACCTATCACATGATACCCTGAACCAATGATATTGCCTCACCTCCACACCTACAGCCTTTGCTTGTTGCCTTAGTCTTACCTAGCATGCTTAGGGTTGCTTTTACTCGAGTCTGTTGTCGGTTACTACTTTTACTATCTTATTACTTGTACCGGGGGCTCGATGTTAATCAATCAATCCTGTTAATTGCTAATGGTAATAATAATTTGATGATAAGGCACCGGCAGGAGGCCCATGAGAGGTTTTGAAGCCTGCTAGTGTCGACCCTAATAGGAAAAGGGTCTTGTCTACTGATCCATGATGAGCGTACTACCCGCATGTGGGAAGCGAGTATGGGCGCCCCCCTCAACTTGACCTGATTCGCATCTCGTCCAAATCATCTCATTTAGTTCGTGCTTTCTATTTGCCGCATGCATGTTTTTGCGAGCCCAGCGCAGGGTGGAACTTTCGTAGTCGGCATATAGGGGGACACGTTCTTAGAGTGCTATGAGGGTCCATTTTCTTCTGGGCTCGATTAGCCGTGCGCCCAAGGTGCTTTGGGCTTGATGCGGAGAATGGTTGGTTGTGTAGAGTACCCCGCTTGGTGGGAGGCATCCCATCTGGCGGGTTATTCTTGTGTGTACGGCCAAATTGGTGCAACCCTGCAGGGATAATCTTCTCGAGAAGCCGTGTTTTCCGCAGTTATGGATTACTTGGTGAAAGTACTGGCTAACAAGTACTCAGGACAACTTCAACATAATGATCAATCTTCACCCAATGATTAATACTTGACTAGTAATAGGTTATTCACACAAATAACTTGATTCATCTAATCCAACTTGTTTGAGTTATCCTCGGATTGCTTCTTTCGATAAGGGACGAGATCCAGGAGGGTTGGTGAGTTATCTTTCAGTTTGGATCCAATCCTCGATCCTTATCTTTTCTGTTAGCCGGAACTTGTAGTTATCTTCTGTAGTTGGTTAGAGCAGCTCAAGCAGCAACTTTCATATCACCCCTTCTTCCTGTGATCCCATGCTAATCAATGCTTGTGTTTGACTGGGTAACTCTTTGAGTGAACTGATGAGTCTTGCTTGCGAGTACTTGGATGTACTGACCCCGTTGGGGCTCTGTGGTTTATGCAGAGTACGACTACGGCTACGATGACACAGGATGGCTACTTTGTGGAGTTCGACGAGACTGCAGACGAGTAGTTAGCTGGACCAGGGCTGGATCCAGGACCTACGTGGATGGGGCTTCGTCTTATTTATTTTCTCTGGCTTCTTAAGCCTGTTGGATTTGTCTGTAACCAGACACCTTTGATTGCTTCCGCTGTTGTAATGGATGATATGTTGGGACATGTGTCCTCTGGATGATTGTATTCGCTATTTCTGCCTTAGTGAAGGCCAGTTGCAACTTTATTTCTATCTTTTGTGTCGTAGAGATAAGTTGTGATAATCATTCGTTCAAAGCTGTTGACGTACAGTGCGTGCTTGTTATGAAGTACGTCGACAGTAGTGCCTATGACTCCTAATGGATAGTTTACATCGACGGTGGAATAGTAGGGCTTGTGTTGTCGCGCATAAGCGCAGGCCTACCAGGAAGCTGGGACGTGGGAGCAGTTATGTCCCATAATCCAAGCACCTACTATCCAGTTCGTACGATGAGTATCCCTTAGAAGCCAGGGTGCGACAAATGGTATCAGAGCCTGTCTGCCTGTAGGATCCCTTTTTACTGGTCGCAGTTGAGTCTAGAAATTATTTTGTAGCTACATAGGAAAAATGCAAACGTGAGAGTAGGAATTCTGCCATTTTTCTTCTTCCCCCACCCACCCACCCTTTTCTGGTAAGGAAGTGCAACGTTGTTTTTCTTTTCTCACCTAAACTTTCAAGTTAGGATTTCACGTGTTTTGGGTTCTCCTTAGTACCTCAGGACTTTTGGTCTCGTTTTCCCGATGTTGCTTCGATATCATGTTCTTCTGAAGAACCTTTCGTCCGTTCAAACCTTGTTGTTGTTTTCCACATCCTTTTTCTTCTACCGGAGTCTAATCAAAACCTTTCCCAATCATCTGCAGATGGGTCTCAGCTACTACCCGCAGGTGGTTCGCATGACTCGCTGTGAGAGCACCGCCGGTTATCCGGAGATGCTGAGAGACATGGTTACCTATCTGGGGTTCCGTTGGGCACCAGAGTACCAGGTCTACGAGCACCAGCGCGAGTTCGACCAGACTTTCTACCGGGCTATCGTCTACATTCTGTCGGATGATGGCAGGAGCATTGCCCACCGCTACGAGGCAGTAGGTTCCACAGTGGATATGGCCGTGCAGCAGGCAGCGTACGTGAGTCTCACCGTTCTCCGTGCTGACTACTGGGGGTTTGATGATTCCATCTATCGTCACATCCCCCGTGGTTACATCACGGCAGCGGGAGTTCACTTCACTCTCCACCGTAACCTGGATACCTACGAGGATGATAGCTCCAGGCTGCACACCACTGCCCAGTTCGTGAGGCACAGTGACGCCGTTGCTTCCACACTTGCTCAGGAGTTGGCCTCAGTCAGGGAGCAGCTCTACCTCGCGTTGACGCGTCTGGCGACGTACACCACAGACTTTGTTGGAGACGAGCGCTTTGCGCGTTTCCAGCAGACACTGGGTTTTCCTCTGCCAGATGCTGGAGGTTACGAGCCGATCAGAGGCCCACTTCTCGACCTCGGAGCTGGTTACACAGGGATTCCCCGCTATGGAGCACAGGGACACGACGCTTTCTACTTCACCACACCGAGAGTTGCTCTCAGAGCAGTTCCTATCTACAGGGATCGTCGTCATACCTACTTCCGTGGGATTCCTCCGCACCGTATCTCTCGTCGTACTACTCACCGCCGTCCTGCGTGATGAGCATGGGAGTACCGATGTATCCATTCCTAGCTATGTTTAGTTATCCTTGTCTTTCGAACCATGTATTGGTCTGTTGGATATTCTGATGTATTTGAACATGTGATGATGTACCTGTTGGTTATCTATTCATGCGTCGGAATAATCTATGTTTCGGTTACCAAGTCTATCCTTTTCTGTTGTTGTGCTAAAATGAATTTCTGTTCAGGATGCCTCCAACCAGGAACAACCCGCCTCCGCCACCACCAATGGGGGAACTGTTGGCTCAGATGACCCAAGTGGTGACACAGATGGCCCAGATCCAGGCTAACCAGCACCACAACCAGAATGCTCCAAGGGTCACCATCAAGGACTTCCTCAGCTTGGGCCCAAAAGCTTTCGTGGCAACACGTGAGCCCCTGGATGCTGATGACTGGATCCGTGACGTAGCAAGAGCTCTGGAGATTGCTCATGTTGCGGAAGAGGATAAGGTCAAGTATGCCACCTACCTACTGAAGGGTCAGGCAGCTACTTGGTGGGAGAACTACCAGACCATGAGAGCTGGCTTTCCTATCACCTGGGGATGTTTCAGGGATGCCTTCCTGAAGCACCACATCCCGGATGGTCTCATGGAAAGGATGCGTGAGGAATTCTGCTCTCTCAGACAGGGCAAGCTGGACGTTCTCGGCTACCAGAACGAGTTCAATCGTCTCGCTCGGTACGCTGGTGACGAAGTGTCCACTGAAGCCAAGAAGATGGCAAGGTTCCGCCGAGGTTTTAACCCGGAACTGAAGTACGCTCTCACCAACATCAAGTGCAAGGACTTCGTGGAGCTCGTGAACACCGCGCTCAATGAGGAGAATGGGCGCAAGGCGTTCGAAGAGTCGCGCAAGCACTCGCGTGAGGGTGGTTCCTCCTCCAACATGACCACCCCTCCGCAGAAGCGCCGCATCTGGGTGCCAAATGGTGCTGTCACTCGGGCTCCAAATGCCCAAGCTTCTTCAGGCTTTGGTCCCCGCCCACCCAACCCATCTCAGATGCAGGGTCAGAGGTTCCCTATGGGGCAGCCAAGGCCGGGTCCTTCTCGTGTCGTCACTTGCTACAAGTGCAAGGAGACTGGACACTATGCTGATAAGTGCACTCAGAAGCAGCTACCCCTACCTCCTCGCCCCAACACCAACCAGGCTATGGTTCGTGCTCCCCCGGCTAAAGCCTTCAACTCCAACAACAGGCCTGTCGGGAGGAACGCGAGGGTGAACCATATCAAGGCCGACAAAGCCGAGGAAGCTGCTGACGTCGTTCTCGGTATATTACCCGTAAACTCTATTCCAGCTAAAGTGTTGTTTGATACTGGAGCATCGCATTCATTTGTGTCAAAGATTTTTGCAAAAGCATACAACCTAGTTCTCGTTCCGCTAAGCAATCAAATGACTGTTCACTCTCCGGAACCGCAAATGTTGACTTCCCAGATAAGCATGGATAATGAGATCCTAATTGGAGGTCGCATATTCCTTGCTTCACTCATGTTGCTGGGAAATTCTGACATTGATGTCATTCTGGGTATGGATTGGTTGAAGACCCACAAAGCTAAAATTGACTGTGCTCAAAAGTCAATAACTCTCTCCCACACTTCAGGCCAGATAGTCTATTCTCCATATGGATCAAGTTCTGTTCAGCTGTTCAACCTCGATGCCAAACCCCTTCCTGCAATTGAAAATGTTCCGGTGGTTTGTGAATTCCCTGACGTCTTTCCAGAAGAGTTGCCAGGGATGCCCCCGGACAGAGCAGTTGAGTTCGTGATCGAGCTTGAGCCAGGTACTGCTCCAATCTCTAAGCATCCATATAAGATAGCTCCTCCTGAACTGAAATTGTTGAAGGAGCAAATCGATATGTACATGGACAAAGGTTACATTCAGCCTAGTTCCTCCGCTTGGGGTTGCCCAACTCTGTTTGTTGCCAAGAAGGATCAAACAAAAAGACTCGTGGTTGACTATCGTCCTCTCAACGAGAAAACAATCAAGAACAAGTATCCACTTCCTCGTATCGATGATCTTTTTGATCAACTTGCTGGAGCCTCAATATTCTCAAAGTTGGACTTGAGGATGGGGTACCATCAGATAAAGATCAGAAAGGAAGATATTCCTAAGACAACTTTCACCACTCGTTACGGTCTATATGAATACACCGTCATGTCCTTTGGTCTCACCAATGCACCGGCAACGTTCTCAAGACTCATGAATTCTGTCTTCCATGAATACCTCGACAAGTTCGTTGTGGTATATCTTGATGACATTCTAGTCTACTCAAAATCCGAGGAAGAGCATGGAGAACACCTTCGTCTCACTCTCATGAAACTTCGCGAGCATCGTCTGTATGCCAAGTTTTCCAAATGTGAGTTCTGGATTCCAGAAGTTGCATATCTTGGTCATATCATCTCTGCCAAAGGCATTGCCATTGACCCTGAAAAGGTTAAGGCAATTGTTGACTGGAAACCCCCTAAGACGGTGAAGCAAGTCAGAAGTTTTCTTGGCTTGGCTAGCTATTGCCGTCGTTTCGTCCAAAACTTTTCCAAGATTGCCAAACCTCTCACTGATCTCACAAAGAAGGACAAAAAGTTCGTTTGGACTCCACAATGTGATGAGAGTTTCAACCTCCTGAAGACTAAACTCACTTCCACACCTGTTCTAGTTGGCCCCGACACTACCAAACCTTTCCAGATATTCTGTGATGCATCTCTCCAAGGCCTAGGAGCAGTTCTTATGCAAGAACGTCAAGTTGTGGCTTATGCTTCACGTCAGTTGAACCCACATGAGCAAAACTATCCCACTCATGATCTTGAACTTGCAGCAGTTGTGTTTGCCCTCAAGAAATGGAGACAATACTTGTTGGGTAACAAAACTGAAATCTTTTCCGATCATAAGAGTCTGAAATACATCTTCACTCAGCCAGATCTGAACCTCAGGCAAAGGAGATGGATTGAGAAGATTAAAGACTTTGATCTCACCATTTCTTACACTCCAGGCAAGGCTAATGTTATGGCCGATGCTCTCAGTCGCAAATCCTATTGCAATAATCTCATGATCATGGAAAGCCAACCTCCACTTCATGAAGAATTCCAGAAGCTGAACCTTGGTCTTGTTCCTGAAGGATACCTTGCTAGCTTGACAGCCAGCCCAACTCTCGAGGACAAGATTCGTTCTGATCAACTTCGTGATAATGAAATCAAGAAGATTGTGGATCACATCAAGGAGGGCAATGATAAATTCAAGTCCTTCTCAATTGATGACAAAGGAACTGTGTTCTTCGAAGGACGCATTGCAGTTCCTCAGATTCAAAGTCTCAAGGATATCATTCTCAAGGAGGCTCATGAAACTCCTCTATCCATTCACCCTGGAAGTACAAAGATGTACCAGGATCTCAAGACTCTGTATTGGTGGCCTGGCATGAAACGTGAAATTGCTCAATACGTTTCTGAATGCGACGTTTGTCAACGTGTTAAGGCAGTCCATCAGAAGACAGCATGTCTACTCCAACCTCTGAAAATTCCTGAGTGGAAGTGGGACATGATTGAAATGGACTTCGTTACTGGGTTTCCAAAGTCCAAAAAGGGCAACGATGCAATCTTCGTTGTTATTGATCGTCTCACTAAGGTTGCTCACTTCTATGCTGTAAAGGAAATTATCTCAGCTAGCCAGTTAGCAGAGCTCTACACAGCAAAGGTTGTTCCTCTTCATGGTGTTCCATTGGAAATAAGCTCAGACCGTGGAAGTATCTTCACTTCTCATTTCTGGAAAAGCTTTCAAGAAGCACTGGGCACCAAACTTCTGTTCAGCACAGCTTACCACCCTCAGTCTCAGGGGCAAGTCGAAAGAGTCAATCAGATTCTCGAGGATATGCTCAGAGCATGTGGTCTCTCCTTTGGCATGAAATGGGAGGATTGCCTTCCATATGCTGAATTCTCCTACAATAACAGCTACCAGGCAAGCCTAGGCATGGCACCATTTGAGGCACTGTATGGTCGCAGATGCAGGAGCCCAATCAATTGGTCTGGAGCTGGTGAACGTTCACTCTTGGGCCCTGACATTGTTAAGGAAGCCGAGGAGAAAGTTCGTATCATTCGTGACAACCTCAGGATTGCTCAGTCTCGTCAGAAGAGCTATTATGACAGCAAGCACAGGGATATGGTCTATGCACCTGGTGATAAGGCATATCTCCGTGTAACTCCCCTCAGAGGCACTCATCGTTTTGGTGTGAAAGAAAAGCTTGCACCAAGATACATTGGCCCTTTCAACATCCTCTCAAGACGTGCAGAGAATGCTTATCGTCTTGAACTTCCAGAAAAACTTTCCAAAGTGCACGATGTGTTCCACGTGTCACAACTCAAGAAGTGTTTCAAAGATCCAGATCGTGCAGTTGATCATGATTCCATTGAACTGCAAGATGATCTATCTTATGAGGAGCACCCTATTCGTATTCTCGATGAGACCGAGCGTAAGACTCGCAACAAGAGCACCAAGTTCTTGAAAGTCCAATGGTCGCATCATTCCGATAAAGAGGCAACGTGGGAGACCGAAGAGGATCTTCGCAAGAAGTATCCGGACCTGTTCATTTCTCAGTAGGGAATCTCGGGGCGCGATTCCTTCAAGGGGGGGCGTTTTGTAACATCCAAGTATGAAAACACCCTAGTGTTTCTGTTCCTTGTTTAATTTATGCAATGCATCATGGCATCATCCTCATTTTCATTTCTGTTGCATTGTTTTCATAATGAATCAAACCTTGTTTTCACACTTGTCTGTTACAATCTTTTCAAGCAAAGAATTGCAAGACAAAACCTTTCCTTGTTTTCCAAATAATTCAATTATGATCACTCCTCAAATTGTTGGTTTTAATCAAACCAATATTCCAATCATTAATTCCTAAATCATTTTCAAATTCAAACCAATTCTCAAAACCAGTACCCTTTTTGAATCCATAAAAATTCACCACACAATTGCCCTCCTTAAACCATTCTAAAAACCCTAGGGGTAACCCTATTCAAATGCTTGTTTTCAATAAAGTTATTTAATATGAAAATCTCCCAAATTGGTTTCAAATACAAACATATTTTTAAATCTCAAATAATTGAAATTCAAGCTTGCAATGTGGTTCCTAATTACCTAAAAGGCTTAACTAATTTTTTTCAAATTTTTCTATAAGCAAAACCCTAACTTTTTCTTCCAAAAGCAAAACTACAAAAAAAATATAACAGAAAAGAATAAAAATAGCAAAACGGGCGACAACTAACTAACCTAACGCAGCCCAGCCCGCTAAGCCTACCCCGCGCGCGACCCAGCCCGCTCAAACCCCACTTACCCCTTCGCTATTGCTTCAAGATTCGTGCGGGTTCGTCGTTTTGGAGTACGGCAGCGCATCGCCGCGCGCCACCGCACCCCCGTGCGACTCCGGCGGCCGCCACCTCACTCTACGCGCCTATATAACCAGCCCTAGGCACCTGGCAGGTGCCCTAGCACCTAGGGTTCCTCGCTCCCCTCGCCGCGCCGCCATCTCCTCCCTCCTCGACGTCCTCCACCTCTCGGTATTTTCTTCCCGCCGGCAACCTTCTGAAGATCGACATGGCGCCGCCGCACAGCGCTCCCACCTAGCCACCCACAAGCTGGAACGGACTCGCCTCTTCTTCCTCTTCCCCTTGGACACCCGCAACCACCACGGTGAGCTGCCAATCGACGACGCCGTCCCCTCTTTTCTCTCCGGCCACCGCGCCACGTTTTCTGAACCCGCGGACCTCGTCGCCGTTGCAGATCTTCTCGGCGCCGTTGGATCGCTGGACTAGCACCGCCTCTACCTCCTCTACGTCGTGGACCTCTACGGGAGCACGGAGAGGCACGGGATCCACCACGCCGTCTTCGTCACCGCCGCCTGTCACGCCGTCGTCACCTCTCTGCCACCCGACGAATTCCGGTGAGCCACCCTTGCTATCTCTCCCATCTCCCCCTCTGCTGCTCGCGCATGACCTCGTACACGTGCTGCACACCCCCTGCATCCAATCCGTGCACCACCGTGCGAAGCCACGCCGTCGTTCATCTCTGTCCGTCGAGCAACCGCGCGTTCGTCAGCTTTCGTCAGAGAAGCGCGCTTCTGAACCTCAACCTAACCGAATCCCCTTTACTGTCAAGCACTCGTTCGCAGCGCAGTGGTTGCGCACGCTATGCACCTCCTCGTGGTCGCGGGTTCGAGCCGCGGGCGCGCGGAATAAACCCAATTTTTGCTCCTCCGTGCTGACAGGCCTGGCCCAGCCGTCAGCCTCCCCTGTGGCCACGCAAGCGTGTGCGCCACGCTGGCCCCGCTGGCCCACAGGGCAGCGGCTGGGGTGTGTATTCCGTGCGGTAACAAAAGTTTAAAAACAAATCTGTTAATTTCCAATTCTTTTTAAATGGGCAGAATAAACATCTAATTTGAAAATTCAATAACTTTTATTATATGAATCCAATAAATACAAACTTTATATGTTTATTGCTCAAAATTTTATAAACTTTCCAAATATTCCATTTGTGCACTGTTTTGACTTTTCCAAAAACATTTAAAAATTCAAATTGGAATAATTCAAATGTTAAATTGTAAATTCCATAACTAATTATTTACTAATACAATAATTGCAAATAAAATATGTTTTCCACACCAATTTAAATAACCTATTCAATTATAAAATTTGTTTTCTGGTTTGAATAATTTAAATTGCCTAACCAATTTAAATCTTGTTTAATTCAATTAAAAATGGTTTAATATTGTTTAATTCATAATTAATTAATCCTAAGTCCAATTTCAAAATGTGAAACATGTAATCCAACTAAAATTTGATAACCTTTTCAAATATCAATTTTGTTAATTGCTTTGAGCACTTTAACTTGATGAAAACAATCACTACTTGTTAACACCACTAAGTAACAAAATTCCAAACTTAATAAATGCTCTGCTAAATTGTTAACTATCATTCCAATTGCATTTAAATTGTTATGTTATTGTTATTCATCATGCATGCATCATGTTAACTACTCCCACTTGTTAATCAAATGTAGTTCATTGCTTCAACCTAAACAATTTGCATCCATATGCAATTCACTTTGCATACGGGTCCAATTAAATTGCTTCCTCTTGTCAACTAGTTACTTTGATGCATCTATTAACATGACATGCATCATCCCATGCTTGTGCACCAATGCCATGTATTGATTGTTCGTCCTTTCGATTGTGTGTTTGCTTCTTCTCGCTTAGACGATGACGCTGAGCTTGACGATCCTTACGACACCACTACCCAGGACCTAGCTCAGTACCCGGCTGTTGAGCTTCCAGGCAAGTTATCACTCACATGAATCATCGAGTTCCTTTCCACACTTGTTGTCGATACTATCCTTTTGTCTACTATTGCTAGCCCTATGTATTGTTGCTTGTTCTCCGAACCTATCACATGATACCCTGAACCAATGATATTGCCTCACCTCCACACCTACAGCCTTTGCTTGTTGCCTTAGTCTTACCTAGCATGCTTAGGGTTGCTTTTACTCGAGTCTGTTGTCGGTTACTACTTTTACTATCTTATTACTTGTACCGAGGGCTCGATGTTAATCAATCAATCCTGTTAATTGCTAATGGTAATAATAATTTGATGATAAGGCACCGGCAGGAGGCCCATGAGAGGTTTTGAAGCCTGCTAGTGTCGACCCTAATAGGAAAAGGGTCTTGTCTACTGATCCATGATGAGCGCACTACCCGCATGTGGGAAGCGAGTATGGGCGCCCCCCTCAACTTGACCTGATTCGCATCTCGTCCAAATCATCTCATTTAGTTCGTGCTTTCTATTTGCCGCATGCATGTTTTTGCGAGCCCAGCGCAGGGTGGAACTTTCATAGTCGGCATATAGGGGGACACGTTCTTAGAGTGCTATGAGGGTCCATTTTCTTCTGGGCTCGATTAGCCGTGCGCCAAAGGTGCTTTGGGCTTGATGCGGAGAATGGTTGGTTGTGTAGAGTACCCCGCTTGGTGGGAGGCATCCCATCTGGCGGGTTATTCTTGCGTGTACGGCCAAATTGGTGCAACCCTGCAGGGATAATCTTCTCGAGAAGCCGTGTTTTCCGCGGTTATGGATTACTTGGTGAAAGTACTGGCTAACAAGTACTCAGGACAACTTCAACATAATGATCAATCATGTTTCACCCAATGATTAATAACTTGACTAGTAATAGGTTATTCACACAAATAACTTGATTCATCTTAATCCAACTGTGTGAGTTATCCTCGGATTGCTTCTTTGGATAAGGGACGAGATCCAGGATGGGTTTGGTTGAAGTTATCTTTCAGTTGGTTACAATCCTCGATCTTATCTTTTCTGTTAGCCGGAACTTGTAGTTATCTTCTGTAGTTGGTTAGAGCAGCCAGCAGCAACTTTCATATCACCCCTTTCTTCCGTTGATCCCAAGCATCAATGCTTGTGTTGACGGGTAACTCTTTGATGAACTGTGAGTCTTGCTTGCCAGTACTTGGATGTACTGACCCCGTTGGGGCTGTGGTTTACGCAGAGTACGACTACGGCTACGATGACCACCAGGATGGCTACTTTGTGGAGTTCGACGAGACTGCAGACGAGTAGTTAGCTGGACCAGGGCTGGATCCAGGACCTACGTGGATGGGCTTCGTCTTATTTATTTTCTCCGGCTTCTTAAGCCTGTTGGATTTGTCTGTACCCAGACACCTTTGATTGCTTCCGCTGTTGTAATGGATGATATGTTGGGACATGTGTCCTCTCGATGATTGTATTCGCTATTTCTGCCTTAGTGAAGGCCAGTTGCAACTTTATTTCTATCTTTTGTGTCGTAGAGATAAGTTGTGATAATCATTCGTTCAAAGCTGTTGACGTACAGTGCGTGCTTGTTATGAAGTACGTCGACAGTAGTGCCTATGACTCCTAATGGATAGTTTACATCGACGGTGGAATAGTAGGGCTTGTGTTGTCGCGCATAAGCGCAGGCCTACCAGGAAGCTGGGACGTGGGAGCAGTTATGTCCCATAATCCAAGCACCTACTATCCAGTTCGTACGATGAGTATCCCTTAGAAGCCAGGGTGCGACATTTGGTGTCAAAGGAAAGCTTGCACCAAGATACATTGGTCCTTTCAACATTCTCTCAAGGCGTGCGGAAAATGCCTATCGTCTTGAACTTCCAGAAAAACTATCCAAGGTGCACGATGTGTTTCACGTGTCACAGCTCAAGAGGTGCTTCAAAGATCCAGATCGTGCAGTTGATCATGATTCCATCGAACTGCAAGAAGATCTCTCTTATGAGGAGCACCCTATTCGAATTCTCGATGAGACCGAGCGTAAGACTCGCAACAAGAGCACCAAGTTCTTGAAGGTGCAGTGGTCTCATCATTCCGATAAAGAGGCAACGTGGGAGACCGAAGAGGATCTTCGCAAGAAGTATCCGGACCTTTTCTCTTCTCAGTAGGAATCTCGGGGCGCGATTCCTTCAAGGGGGGGCGTTTTGTAACATCCCAAGTATGAAAAACAACCTTTAGAATGTTTGCTCTTTGTTATTTTATGTTTTGCATCATGGCATCTTAAGTTTTGCATTTGTTTTCCAATTGTTTTCCTTTGTTTTCCCTTGTTTTCTATTTTGAATTTCAAACCAAATTTCAAATTTTGTTTCATACTTGTTCTGTTACAAATTTTCAAATGAAAATTTCAAACCCAAATATCAATTTGTTTCCATTAAAGTTGGAAGAACAAACCATTAACTTGTTTAAGTTAAATAATCTAATTAATTCAAATTGCATTCAAAATTCAATTAAAATTCCAAACAGCAACCATTTTGAAGTTTATGAAAATTACAAAACAAATCAATCATTTGTTACCATTACACTTGAAATTAAAAACTTTTAAATTGTTCTTTTCATTTAATCAATTAATACCAAAAATTCACTCAAATTCAAATAAAAATACAAACAGCAACATAAGTTAAATTTTTTGGAAAACAAAAGTTGCACAATGTTGCTGTTACCATAATTAAACTATACAAAATTTTCCTAATTTTTCTAACCACTAAAACCCTTTCATTTTTCTTCCTTTTTTTCAAATCTGCAAAAAAAAAACAGAACAGAAAAACAGAAAAACAAAAAAAAATAGCGCAGAGGGGAGAGGCAGGCCAGTGGGCTGAGCCCAGCCCACCAGCTCGGCCTGGTACCCCTCCCCCATCGTCACCTACCTGTACGGCGACCATCCGCGACGCCCACGTCGCCTGTACGGCGGAGCAGACGGCCAGCGAGCGCCCCCTCCTCCTTATATCTGTCCCGAGGGCTCCCTCTCTGCCCTAGCTCCCTCGTCCACCTCTCTCCCTCGCAGCGCCGCCGTTTTCCCCTCCTCTCTGCCCTGCTCCTCCTCTCTCTGCACCGCCGCCGAGCACCACCGTACTGCATCTCCGATGATCGCCGCGCCCACGATGCCTCTCCGCGCGGGCTGAGCACGGGGATCAGAACCCCGTACTGCCGCCGTCCTCCTCGACACCTCACCGGTGACGGAGCGCCACCGGATCGCCGCCGCCGTCTGCCGTTCTGTCGCCGTCGTCCATCTCCTCCCCGAGCTCGAATTCCTCACGGTGAGCACGCCCACCTCGCTCCTGTTCCCTCTCTGCATCTCGAAGTCAAACGCGCGCACGCACACGGTGCCCTGCACCACCTCCACGGCACACGAGCAGCAGCAGCTCGCCGCCGGCAACCACCGCAACCTCGCCGTGGTTCAGTCAACTGAATAAAATTCAGTTTCGTCAGTAACACACGCTAGCTGAACCATATCCTCCCTCGCGCTCCTATACTGTCAACAGACAGCAGCCTAGCGCAGTGGCAGCAGCGCTGCGCACGCGCGCCCGCGGCCAGGGATCGATCCCTCGCCCCGCGGATTAAAAACCACCTTTTTGCGCTTTGCCACGCAGGCGTGCATGGCCCACCTGCCATTGGCCCTGGTTGCCACGCAGGCACGCACCTACGCGCCACGCACGCACAGCTGGGCACTGGCCCACTGCCAGTGACCCAGAGGCAGCTCTGCGCGCGTGAGAAAAGCCCCAGGGGCCTCTCTGTAGTTTTATTTTTCGCAGCTAGGCCCCTGGACCAATCTGTATAGTTTTAAAATTACAATTTAGCCCACAAATTTCAAATTTGAATAACTTGTGCATTTCAACTTCAAATAAAATAAATAAAATATGTATTCTGTACCAAATTCAATTCTCTACATGTTTAAAACCTTTGTTTTCTGTTTTGAACATTTCAAATTGTTTCCAAATTCAAATTCAAACAACTCATTACAAATTTGGTTAAATTCATAACTATTTCAAATTTAATTTAAATGGCACATATAAAATATGTTTTCCATGCTAAATTAAACCACCTTTCCAAATATAAACTTTGTTTCATGTTTTGAATAATTAAAATTGGTTAAATAATTTAAACCTTGTTTAAATCATTTAAAATTGCTAAATTCATAACTTGGTCAAATTAAATTCTTTTTGAACATATAAAATATGTTTTCAAACCAGAAAAGTGTAAACTTTTAAAATATGAATTTTATTTAATGTTTTGAACAAATAAAAATTCAAATAAATTCAAACTTGAATTAAATTCATTTGAATCTTGTTAAACTTGTTTAATTCATAATTAATTCATTTTAATTCCTTTTTCAACAAATGAAACATGTATTCCACCTAAAATTTTGTGTTCTTTCCAAATATGAACTTTGTCATCCATTTTGAACAATTAAAATTGGTGAAAACAACAAATGCTTGTGTGACACCTTTAAGAAGCAAATTTTCATAACTTAATAAATAGAATTCCAAACTCGGTAAACTTCATTTCAATTTGAAGCTATTGTTGTTTTCTTTCTGTTTTCCTCATCCATGCATCATGCTAATCCACTTTCACATGTTGATTAGTTGTAGATCATTTAATCCAATCTAAATTCATGGGCTTTCCATATGCAATCCAAATTGCATATGGGTCCATTTAAACATGTTATCATGTCTACTAGCTTATCCTTGATGCATCAACTAAATTGTCATGCATCATCCCATGATTGTGCATTATGCCATGTTATTGATTGGTTGTCTCTCTGCGTTGTTTGTTTGCTTCTTCCCGAATAGACGACGACGTTGAGACAGACGAGGTTTACGACACTACTTCTAAGGAGTTAGCTCAGTACCAGGCTGCTGAGTTTGCAGGAAAGTATTCACTCACATGAACCATTGTGTTCCTTTCCACATTGGCTACCGATACTTTCCGTTGTCTATTCTGCTAGCCTTAAGATTCGTTGCTTGTGTTCCGATCCTATCACAAGTTATCCGGTAACCCTGATATAGCCTCACCTCCACACCTATAACCCCATTGCTTGTTGCCTGTGTCTTACTAGCATGCTTAGGGTTGTTTATGCTCGAGTCTGCTGTCCGTTATTTCTGTTACCATATTTATTATGTTCTGGGGCTCGATGTTAAACAACAACCTGTTAATGTTTGAGGTAATGCTAATTTGATGATAAGGCACCGGCAGGAGGCCCGGCGTGGTTTTGAGGCATGCTAGTGTCGACCCTAATTAGGAAAAGGGTCTTGTCTACTGATCCATGATGAGCGCACTATCCGCATGTGGGAAGCGTGTATGGGCGCCCCCCTCAATTTGATTCGATTCGCATCTCGTCCAAATCGCCACACTTAGTTCGGGCTTTCCATTTGATGCACGCATATGCAGGTACGAACCCGAGGCCAGGGTGGAACTTTTGTAGTCGGCATTTAGGGCGGCGTGGTCTTCCAGTGCTCTGAGGGTCCTCCTTTTCTTCGTGGGGGCTCGATTAGCCGCGCACGCACAACACGTGGTTCTTTGGGCTTGATGCGAAGAAGAGTGGAGTTGTGTTGAGTGCCTCGCTTGGTGGGTTTGATTCCCGTCTGGCGGGATATTCTTACGTGTACGGCCAAATTGGTGCACCCCTGCAGGGATAAATCTTCTCGAGAAGCCGTGTTGTCCGCGGTTATGGATGACTTGGTGAAAGTACTGGCTAACAAGTACTCAGAACAACTTGCACCTAACTAATGATAACTTGACTAGTAATAGGCTTATTGACACAATAACTTGAACCATCATTAATCCAACTGTGTGAGTTATCCTCGGATTGCTTCTTTGGATAAGGGGCGAGATCCAGGATGGGTTTGTTTGGAGTTAGTAGTAGTTGGTTACGATACCCTATCTTATCCCTTTCTTTTAGCCGGAAGTTGTAGCGTATTTCTGTAGTTGGTTAGAGCAGCCTGCTGCCGCACTTTTGTGTCACCTATTCTTCCGTTGAACCCAAAGCATCTGTACTTGGTGTTGCCGGGTACACTATGGTATCTTGTGAGTCTTGCTTGCCAGTACTTGCCTGTACTGACCCCTTTGGGGCTGTGGTTTCCGCAAACTACGTTTCCGAGGATCCCCATGGTGGCTACTACGTGGAGTATGACGAGGCCGTTGACGAGTAGATAGCGGACCCGGGCAGGATCCGAGACATCGTGGATGGGCTCCGTCTTTTCGTTTCCGGCCTCTTAGGCCTATTTGGATCTTGTCTGTACCCAGACATTTTGGATGCTTCCGCTGTGATGTAATGATGAATTGTTGGGACATGTGTCCTCTGAATGATTGTATTTGCTATCTCTGCTCTAGTGAGAGCTATTTGCAACTTATTTCAATCTTTTGTGTCTTAGAGATATGTAGTGATATCACTTGTTCAAATGCCGTTGACGTACCATGTGTGTATGTTATGAAGTACGTCAACGGAAGTAGTCGGATTTCTATGGGATGGTTTACGCAGACGATGAATAGTAGAGAATGGTTGTCACACGTTTACGTGTTTGCCTGCTCATATTGAGATGCGGGTGCCGGTATGCCCCGTAAGCCATTTGTTCTACTGTTTAGCGGACTGTGAGTGTCCTCTAGAAGTCCGGGTGCGACACCCAAGCTTAGTTCCTACTTGTCCTCGAGTAGGTAAACGATAAAACAAAATAAATTCTGAGGTGACATGCTACCACACAATCTTGATCATAATATGTAAAGTAGAGTATGTAAACTAGGATCAAATGAACTAAAGCTGTGATCTATATTTGATATCAACAAGTAATGCATAAACAAATAAGAAGAAAGAAGCAAAACTTCTAATGAATCAATACTAAAAGACTATCAACCGTGCAAAGTTTATTAGAGATGATTTAAGCTTTCAAGAACAACAATATCATGCACGTCAAACGATCTTCACAACCCCTGTTAGGATCAAGTCAATCTTTCTACACTATGCAATGGTTGAATCTTAAACTATTTGCGCACTAAAAACAAGCAAGTGTTCTGCATTGGTTCCTGGAACCGGGATGTTATGGCTAAGAGAACATTATGGAGGGTTTGGAAGGTCAATGGAAGAAAGACTCACAAAGTTGAAAGTGGTCATTAGACAAGAGAAAGTCTTACAACCGAAGCTATGCAATGAGTAGGGATTGCCACACAACGGATGCACATAAAGCTATAAGTGTATGAAAGCTCTCCAATGGAACTAGTGGGGGTGCATCCAACTTGCTTGCTCACGAAGACCTAGAGCTCATTTGAGGAGGCTCATCATTGGAATATACAAGCCAAGTTCTATGATGTAAAGTTCCCCACATAGTTATGAATGAATTATAATATGAAAACTCTCTCCAAACTGAAGTATTAGTGCTAAACATGAAGCACACGTGTGGTATAAAGGATAGTGATGCGCCCACTCTCTCTTTGGCCCTTTTTTCCTTTTTTGGGCTTTTTCATTTTATTTATATTTTTTATATATATCCTCACCGGTAGGGGCAACATCCTATATTACCATGAATCATCACACTTTTAGTACTCATAACTCATAAAGGAATATCTCTGATGTCTCTAACTGCATTCTCCTGCCAGTGTAGCAGTATGCATAAATAACCATGAAGCTCATCATCAAGTAACATAATGGAGGTGGATGTTGTGCAGCAATATATCTCGGAATGGCTATGAAAATGCCATGATAGGTAGGTGTGGTGGCTGTTTTGAGGAAGAATATATGGGCTTATGTGTAGGAGAACAAAGTCCTCCCACGGGATTTGGATGCCCTAGCGAAGTTTGCACCAACTCTCAATGTGAGAAAGGGCAATGCACAGTACCGAAGAGGCTAGCAAATATGGATGGTGGAAGTGCCAGGAACCGCAACATAGACTCACGAGTTAAAATATTACAGCAAGCAAATGATCTTACAAGGAACAATGCAAATCACTCCAAGAGGGTCCGTGGCAGTGATAAGTCACTGTTAGCTACCCTGACCATAGCAAGTAACAAAAGGCCGATCAGAAATGTAGCACTCGTATCAATCATATACCATTGTTTCCTATCAGCTGGTAACTTTAAGTGTGGCACAGTTTCAAGTTTCTTAGACCAATCATTAAAAATTTCTACTTACTATTCCTTCCCGTTTATCCATTAAGCAAATTAATATTTCAAAACAACAACAGTGATTCAAGTGAAGCAGTTTAGTGATCTACAAGACCATGCGAATTTTTCCACTATACCAACTACCACATAAGCATTTCTATTCCAATAAAACACACATATGAGAACCACCTAATACTCACAAACACATTAGCTACTGTCACAACTTCTTTTAAAACTCTTTTTCTCAAAAGAACACCAAAAGAAAGAGATTAAGATGCAAATGCAATTATTGGCAGAAATCTGTCAAAACAGGACAACATGTAAAGATGATTTTTTTCGAAAATATTCTGTTGCTCAAATAAAAAGGTGGTCAACTAAGAAAAGTTGTGGAATTAACTTAGAAATAAGAACAAAAAATTTCAGATCATTCCGATCTTCCAGGGTTTTATATGATATTTTACGGTGGACAACAGAAATCTGTTTCCTGCGCAGAAATCCGAAATATAGCCTCGACTTTCCACTAGAGGCTTTACTTGGCTCAACAAAAACACAAAAGAAAAGATACAGAGGGGTTGATAAGGAAATATACAACACCCATGTGCAAAGAAAACAAAAGAAAACGAAGGAAAACGGGTTGAAAAAGGAGAAATAAAACGGGTTGTCTCCCGGTAGCGCTTTTCTTTAACGCCTTTCAGCTAGGCATAATGATTTTTTTAAAAGATGCGCACATAAGAATAAGAGTTGAAGAATACTAAGAGAGAATCAAGAATAAAATATAAAACACATTTAAGTCTAACCCACTTCCTATGAAAAATAATCTTATAGAAAAACAAGTCAACGAAGCACAAATTGACTAGCATAGGAAGACAAAATAAGTGCAACTTCAAAAATTTCAACATAAAGAGGGGAAACTTAATATTGTTGAGATGCATAAAACCATGTTTCCCTCTCTCATAATAACTTTCAGTAGCATCATGAATAAAATTAACAATATAACTATCACATAAAAATTTCTTATCATGAGCCACATGCATAAAAGAATTAATACTCTCCACATAAGCATAGTCATTCTTATTAATAGTAGTGGCAGCAAATTCAACAAAATAGCTATCATTATTATTCTCATCACCATAATCATTAAATATAGGAGGCATATTGTAATCATAATTAATTTTTTCCTCAATAGTAGGTGGACTAAAAATAACATATTCATCATTGTAAACAGGTGAAACTAGAATACCACGATCATTACAATCATCATATATTGGAGGCAAGGTATCATCAAAGAAAATTTCCTCCTCAAAACTTGGGAGACTAAAAAGATCATTTTCATATAAACTAGCTTCCCCAAGCTTAGAATTTTCCATAGAATTAGCAATAATGGTGTTCAAAGAATTCATACTAATAACATTGCTACTAGCATGAAAATAAAGCTCCATAGGTTTTTTAATTTTCTCTTCAAACACTTCATGTCCTAACTCAAGATAATGATTATAAAGCTCTCTCATATTTTTGTTGTTTTCCATTTAAGCATAACTAGTGAAAATAAAAACAAGAAACAAAATGAAGAATCTAAAGGAGATAACTTCGAGCACTCACAAAGGATGTGAGTACCTTTTACCTTACCTCCCTGGCAACGGCGCCAGAAAAGAGTTTGACGTCTACGGACGCTTCTATTCTTGTAGAGAGTGTTGGGCCTCCAAGTGCAGAGGTTTGTAGAACAACAACAAGTTTCCCTTAAGTGGATTACCCAAGGTTTATCGAAATCAGGGAGGTAGAGGTCAACGGCACCCCTTTCAAGCAACCCTGCAATTAAGATACAAGAAGTCTCTTGTGTCCCCAACACACCTAATACAATTGTCAGTTGTATAGGTGCACTAGTTCGGCGAAGAGAGAGTAAAATGCAAGTAATATTGATTATAATAAGTGATAATAGCAATCTGAAATAAATATGGCAGCAAGAAAACATGTAGCAGAACAGACGGAAAATCGTGTTTCAATGCTTGGAAATAAGTCCTAGGGCTCTTACTTTCACTAGAGGACTCTCTCAACAATGATCACATAAATGAATAACTAGATAACTTCGCTCACTATGCTACTCCTAACCATTCTCCGGTTGAATAACAACAAGGTTATCCAACACAAAATATAAATATAATGCTAAACCACACGATGCACACACTGTCACCTTTACACCGTGATCAAAGCGTTTACGGAGATCTCATAATAGATAATGAACACTAATCATTTCGTAGGGCTTTAACAGCACACCTTAGAGTAAGCACTTTCCCAACTAAGTAACCCCCATGCTATCACCATGGGACCCGAATGGTTCCACGCAAACACCACAATTTCATAGAGGAGACACACACGATGTGCACACTGTCACCTTCACACCGCGATATGAGGTGACTCCAAAGTTCATATTAATAAAGCACTTGAGTAGCAAAAGATGAAGAGTAACATCTACGAATTCAAATAGATCACAAAGCTCATGATCACATATAGATCACACCATGGGAGAGAGAGATGAACCACATAGCTCCCGGTAGAGCCCTCAGCCTCGGGGGAGAACTACTCCCTCCTCATCATAGGAGACAGCAACAGTGATGGAGATGGCGGTGGAGTCGATGGAGATGACTTCCGGGGGCACTTACCCGTCCCGGCAGGGTGCCAGAACAGAGATGTATCCCCCGAAACTTGTCGGTGGCGGCAGCGGAGCTACAGATGTATTTTGCAGAAAATGTTGATTCCTTTAGGGTTTACGCCTCAGGGAGTATACATGGGCGAAAGGCCGATGCCGGGAGGTGGCCAGGGGCCCCACACTCCTAGGTGGAGCGGTCAGGGGGGACCGCGCCACCCCATGGTGTGGCCACCCTGTGGCCCCCCTCCGGGGCTCTTCGGGACTTCTGGATGCTTCCGGGACTTCTAAGACTTCTGCTTTTCGAATCGTCCAATTCCGAGAATATTTTCAGAACAACTTTTCTGAAACTAAAAACAACAGAAAATTGGGAACTGGCACTTGGCATCTTGTTAATAGGTTAGTCCTGGAAAATCGATAAAAATGACATAAAGAAGGGAGAAAACATGTGGCAATTGGCATAGTATCAACATGGAACATCAGAAATTATAGATACGTTGGAGACGTATCAGATGATGCTGCCCATCAGAAGATGGAACATCAGAAATTATAGATACTATGTGAGATGCAGAAATATAAAGATGTAGATGGATATATTATTAAACTCAAATTTGTTTCCTTTCTCTTTGAGAGGAAGAGCTAAAGAATGGTTGCTATCTTTGATTAAAATAGTATTGATTCTTGGACTAAATGTAAAGAGGCCTTCATTGGAAAATATATCCTCGTGCTAAGATTATATCTTTAAGAAGTAGCATTATGAATTTTAAGCAACTTGATAATGAGCATGTTGCTAAAGCTTGGGAAAGAATGAAATCTTTAGTAAACAATTGTCCCACTCATGGACTGACTACTTGGATGATCATTGTGACGCCCCGGGTCGGGCACTATGCAGATTTCAGCATTTCCGCCAAAATCCACATAATAACCGATTTCAGGTTGCCACTTGTGATAACATTACAACAGTTCACGAATAATCCACAACAACAACAGAGGAGGTATATACAAGATGACTCAAACGAGTCAAGGATACAACTGATACAATACAAAGATCCAAATAACAGCGGAAGAAACAACATAGTGTCCGACTACGGACAAGATGCAAATTGGACTAAGAGTCCTGAAGATAACCGATGGCGTCCAATCGCTGCCCAGGCCAAGCCGGAGGGATTCCCAAGCTAACGTCGTCAGACTTCAAACCTGTTGACTGCAATGTGGAATATGCAGCCACGAAAAGGATTCGTGGGTCAGTACGGTTAAGTACTGGCAAGTGGATAAACCATACTCACAGATACCAGCGTAACCAATCATCACAAGATACAAATACTTTGGGTACAATGGAAAGGAAGGGATTATTGCAAAGGACCGGCAGCGGGCTGCACTAACTAACTACAGAGACTCGCTACAACATCCGGCTAAAAGAAAGGGATAAGATAGCGTATCAGAACCAACTACAACTACTCACCAAACAATACCCATCCAATGTTACCCCCTACTAAGGAAGCAACCCAAGGAAACTCACAAGGTTGATTGAGGTGACATTCATTTTGATGGTGGAAGTAATCTATATTACTAGTCAAGTTATCATCGTTAAGTGTAAATTGTCTGAGTACTTGTTAGCCAGCACTTTCACCAAGTCATCCATAACCGCGGACAACACGGCTTCTCGAGAAGATTTAACCCTGCAGGGATGCACCAATTTAGCCGTACACATAAGAATAGCCCGCCAGACGGGGGATCAACCCACCAAGCGAGGTACTCAACACAACCCAACTCTTCTTCGCATCAAGCCCAAAGAACCCCGTGCAGTTGAGTGCACGGCTAATCAAGCCCCACGAAGAAAAGGGGACCCTCATAGCACTCTAAGAACGTGTCTCCCTAAATGCCGACTACAAAAGTTCCACCCTGGCGCCAAGGGTTCGCACCTGCATATGCATGCGGCAAATGGAAAACCCGAACTAAATGAGGCGATTTGGACGAGATGCGAATCGAATCAGAATTGCGGGGGGCGCCCATACTCGCTTCCCACATGCGGTTAGTGCGCTCATCATGGATCAATGGACAAGACCCTTTTCCTAATTAGGGTCGACACTAGCAGGCCTCAAAACCACGCCGGGCCTCCTGCCGGTGCCTTATCATCAAATTATTATTACCCAAAACATTAACATGAAGTTGATTGAATGGAAACCCAACTATCAAACTAAACAGGTGATAAGACAGACAACGAGACTTGAGCGCAAACAACACTAAGCATGCAACTACGACACAAGGCCAACATGGTAGACAAACAACAGTTAATAGGAAGTGGAAGGAAGGCTATATCATGGCTGCAAGGTAAACATATGATAGGATCGAGACACAAGCATCGAATCAAAAGGCTAGAATAAGAACAATGGAAAAGAATCGGTAACAAGTGATGAAAGGCATCCATAGGTAGCAAGTGAGTATACTTGCCTGGAATCCAGCAAGTAGAGGTACATCCGAAGAACTTGTCGTTGCTCACATCATCTCAACGTCCTATCCGCGAAGAAGCAACGAACTAGAACAAACACCGGATGCAACAATTACTACTACGGCAAAAGATCCAACATGATCAAGATATGGATGCATGAAAAGTTTAAGGATGCATCATAGATGAACTAGTTGACAGGGTAAACATAATTAAATGGGACCATATGCAATTTGGGTTGCATATAGCAAAGCCCATGAATTAAGGTTGGATTAAATGATATACAAATAACCATCATGTGAAAGTTGATTAGAATGATGCATGGATGATTAAAACAATAAGAAAACAACAATAGCTTCAATTTGAAATGTTGTTTACCAAGTTTGGAATTTTATTTATTAAGTTATGAAATTTGGCTTCTTAAATGAGTTACACAAGCATTTGTTGTTTTCACCCATTTTAATTGTTCAAAATAGATCACAAAATTCATATTTGGAAAGAACACAAAATTTTAGATGGAATACATATTTCATTTGTTGAATTTGGATTTTCGATGAGCAAGTTATTAAATTGACAATTTTAAATGCATTACTTAAGAAATAGTTGTTTTCAGCTATTTAATTTATTCAAAATAGAAAACAAAGTTTATATTTGCAAAGTTTAGAGAATTTTGATTGGAAAACATATTTTACTTTTCAAATTTGGAGTTAAAATGAATTAGTTATGATTTATGCAATTAAATCAATTTAAATTGAGCCGGAAGCCCAACATCTAATTTAGGAGGTTCGAGTTATTTATCTACCCATCAAGATTAAATGTTGTTTAACATGGCGAGATAATATAAAGATGAGCTATGCAATTTTTAAATGGAACCGAGACAATATTTAATTATCCCAACTCATTCCATATTTAATTATTAGGTGACATTATTATTGCCCGCACCCACAAGATGCAATGCAACACATGAAAGGTTTAATATGCACGATATAGATGACATTTAGAAAAATAGGCATATAGGTATAGGGTTGGGGTTTTGGGTTCGCACGTTGGAAAGAGATCTTCGGATCGCCGGTGTCGTTGGTGCGTGGAGGAAGTAGACGTTGTAGTGGAAGTAATCGACGTAGGGGGAGTAGCCGTTCGTTCTCATGTAGACGAGGAAGTAGTCGTCCCAACATCATCGTCATGGAAGTAGTCGAAGTAGTCGTTCACGTCATCGGTGGTCGTTGTCGATCTTTTCATCGAGGTTCGAAGAGGAAGTAGACGTGGTCGAGGTACTCAGCACATCCGTGTAGGAGATCATGGTGGTTCATGTCTTCATGGCGCGCACGATGGCGGCCAACACAAAGCGGACCCGGCGAAGATCATGTCAAGGTTCCGGTCTTCGGGGCGAGGTGTTCTTGTCGACGCGGTTCATGCATGGTCATCGTAGTCGTTCAAGCATCATGGTCGCCGTGATCGGATCTTGTTGACGGACATGGACACGAGAACTTGTTGGTCATTCGGCCATCATGGGAGGTGGAGATCTTGGTGACGGTGAACACGGGCACGAAGGCCTCGGCCACAGCAACAGAGCACGGGTGGGTGTGCGCGGAACGCCGAGATCCTTGCGGGACTTGCAACAAACACCACGCGGGTGTCGAGGTCGACACGAGGCAAGGACGAGCTCATGTCACCATCAAAGCAGGCCACGGGCGTGGCCAGTACCAGCAGAAGCGCCACAACTTGGTAGTACCCGGTGAAGGCGTCATCTACAGGAGGTCGACGAAGAGCGGCGTCAAACAAACGGGGACGGCGACCGGTGGAGTGACCGAGGCGGAGCTTGAATGTGTCGATGTCGGGTAGTCCTTGTACACCATTCCGGCGGTGCCTAGTGATCAACGTTGGGAGAGGGCACCGGAGGAGAGCTGCAGCAGCCTCAGACAGCAGCCAGACCACCATGTCATGTGCCAGCAGCTTCACCACCATCATCACAGCGCCAACATTCACACCAACACCACCGGGAATTAGCGCACTAGGGCCATGGCGACACGAATCGGGTAGGGGGCTCGAGGGGTGCCGTGGTCACCGCTGAACGCCGGGATGGAGCTCGGCATGGCGACAGGAGGCGCTGGAGGTCGAGGGATCATGGAGGAGAACCACGGGCCGGCGGCCATGTACAGCAGGGAGGCGTGTGGCTGGCGTGGTGCAGGCGAGGGGGGCGGGGAGCTGACGTCGGATGGTGGGGAAGAGCGGGTCCTTCGTAGGCGGCGGCGAGGTGGGCGCCTCCGGGACGAAGTCCGCCGCAGGAGGTGTAGAGCGTGAGGAGGTGCATGGCGTTGAGGCCGGCCATGACGAGCTGGGGCTCGGCGGCAGAGGCAGGGGACGCCGCCTCCGAGGTCGACGGCGGCGACCACCGGCTCGCAGCACTGCGCGGTGGGCATGTCGGGCGCGCAGAGGAGGGCGACCTGGGTGGCGAGGAGGGTGGGCTCGCACGGGGTCCCCGGCTGCGGGCCGAAGGTGGCGGCGGCCGCCGGGAGCAGCGCGGCCAGGAGGCCGACCACCACGAGGAGGCGGAAGGGCCCCTCCATGGCTGGGATCTCTCTCGCTCGCTAGGGTTTGGTTGGCTGGCTACGGCGGTGGGTGGAGGTGGAAGGCTCTGGTGGAATGGAGGGGATGGAGCGAGGAAGGGGATCGAGGGAGCCTGGCCTCGAGGGCTTGGGTGCGTTGCGTGGGTTCTGTGTGCGTGAGTTTCTCTGTGAGGGATGGTGGAGGGACTAGATTGTGAAATAGAAGAAGAGGAGGAGGGTGGGTGCAAGAAGGCAGGGGTAGGAATGCAAAAAGGCTAGGGTTTCGGTGGGCAAGGCTGGATTGGGCTGGAATGCCTAGCTGGGCCGAATCTGGCCCGGTTCGGCAAGGGTTGGCTGCTGGGTTGCTCTCTCTCTCCCTCAAAACATTTTTTTCTTTCAGCTGGTATTATTTTTATTCAGAGATTGTTTGGTTACTATTTAAAAATAGTTTTGAGGCCACAAACTCAACTTAAATTTTTGTGGAACTTAGAATTTTCAACCATTTAATTGTGAGTTGTAATGTGAATGCCATGATGGCTTGATGCATGATGCGAAAAAGAAAACAGACAATTACTAGTTTGGGAAAAAAAAACCCGGGTGTTACAATCATCCACACTTTTTATGCAGGACTAATTTTTTCTTCAAGAAACCTTCTGGATTCAGCTGCTGGAGGAACCTTTATGTCCATGACCTTGGGGGAAGCAACAAATCTTCTTGATAATATGATGGTTAATTATTCTGAATGGCACACCGAGAGAGCTCCAACTGGTAAGAAGGTAAATTATGTTTAAGAAACCTCCTCTTTGAGTGATAAAATTGATGCTATTATGTCTATGATTGTTAATGGGCCTGCTCTTATGGATCCAAACAATGTTCTTTTAGCCTCTTTGCTTGCTCAAAAAGAGCATGTTGATGTGAACTTCATTAAAAATAATAATTTCAACAAAAACGCTTATAGGAATAATTTTGGTAGCAACAACTATATGCCATATCCTACTAATAACAATAATGGTTATGTCAATTCTTATGGTAATTCCTAAAACAATAATAAAAGTTTACCCTCTGATCTTGAAAACATGCTTAAGAATTTTATTAGTACACAAACTGCTTTTAACAAATCTGTTGAGGAAAAGTTTGGTAAAATTGATGTTCCTGCTTCTAAAGTTGATAGCCTCGCTCTTGATGTTGATCTTCTTAAAATTAAGGTTATGATTCATGATTTTAAATAAATAAAAAATTTGAATTCCATCCAAATTCAAATTGATGACAATGTTAGGATGTTAGCAAAACTGCATGCTAGATGGGAAGAGAAGATGAATTAGCTAGAAATAATAATATAGCTAATGTTTGCACCATTACCACCACTAGTAAAACTGAAGATTCTCATGCTAGTAAACCTCCTACTATCAATGGTAAAGTAAATGGTGTTGGAAATGTCTCCACTTTTTCATCTAAACGTTTAAAAAATTGCCTAAAACCACTAAAACTGTTCCTGACATAGGTGCTGAAATTTTCTGGCTATGGGAGATAATGGCCCTATTTATTTTGATAGAAATGATCTTGACTTTGATAATTTCAACCTCTCTGAAGTAATTATGTTCCTATAAAATCTTTCTAATAATCTCGAGGCTAATAATATTAATATGGCTTTTACAAAACATATTACAAATGCTCTCATGCAAATTAGAGAAGAATAATTAAAATGTGAAGCCTCTATTCCTAGAAAACTAGAAGATGGATGGGATCCCATAATTAAAATGAAGGTGAATGATTTTTATTGTAATTCTCTATGTGATCTTGGTGCTAGTATCTCTGTTATGCCTAAGAAACTTTATGATATGCTTGATTTACCACCATTGGAACTCTGTTATTTAGATATTTGTCTTGCTGATAATGCTAGAAAGAAACCTTTGGGGAGAGTTGATGATGTACTTATTATGGCTAATAATAACCTTGTCCATGTTGATTTTGTAGTTATGAATATTGAGTGCAATGCTTCTTGTCCTATTGTTTTGGGGAGACCTTTTCTTACAACCGTTGGTGATGTTATTGATATGAAAGAGGGGAATATTAAATATCAATTCCCACTCAAGAACGGTATGTAACACTTTCCTAGGAATATAATGAAGTTTCCTTTTGATTCTATTATTCGAACGAGTTACAATTTGCATGCTTCTTCTCTTGAAAACAATTGATTTTCTCTTCTTATGCCTAGCTAAACGACGTTAAAGAAAAGAACTTCTTGGAACATGACCCATGGTTTTATTTTTTGCTTTGTTTTCTCTCTCTTTTATTTGAGTAAAGGGACTGTAAACTTCTATAGGAACTCATTTGTATCTTTATTTTCATGTATCATTTGTGCCAAGTAAAGTTTCTAGCGAAAGTTGGAGTTGGTTTTGGATTTCTGCGTAGAAATTAGATTTCTGCTGTCCACCGTAAAAATCGTATAAATCATAGAAAGATCGAAATAACCTGAAACTTTTTTTTCTTATTCCTCATCTAATTACGAAACTTTTTTGTTCTTTATGTTTTTTGATTTGAGCAACTTAAGGGCCCTGAAGAAATTCCTCATTACAAACTGTTCTGGTTTTGGCAGATTCTGCCATTTTTCTTCTTTTAAGATATCAAGTGGATTTGTTTGCTTCATGAAACATAAGTGGATGTAGCTAATGTTTAAAAGTATCAATATCACTTGTGCCCATGCAGAACCCATGAATTTTTGTTTTTTCACTAACCCTCTAGTGCGAATTACTTTTCAGTGTGGTGTGAAGGAAGTTTTCAAGGGTCAAGAGAAGAGGGTGATATAATGTGATCAAGAAGAGTGCAAGGTCAAAGCTTGGGGATGCTCCCGTAGTTTATCCCATCAAATTCTAATAAGACCCAAGCATCTAAGCTTGAGTATTCCCAAGGAATCCCCTTCGTCATCAACAAATTATCAGGTCACTTCTAGTGAAACTATATTTTTATTCAGTCACATCATATGAAATTTACTTGGAGCGTCTTTTATTTTTAGTTATGTTTTATTTTGTTGCCTTGCTAAAATAAACATTATTGGAACCTAGAATTTTTTTTGAGAGAGAGGCACGCTCCTCCTTTTCATATGAATACTCGTTATGCTCGTATTCTTAGTTTTTCTTGTAGTTACTGCAGTCCTTTTAACTCATGTTTGTTTTCATGCATCTCTTATTCAGAGATGTTAGTTTTAGTAGAGTTATATTAGTACTCTCTTGCTTACTTGCTGTATCATTTAGAGAGTTTTTGTTCAAACATATTTTGTATGGTGCCTGTTGGGGAAAGAAATTGTTGCATGTGGTAGAATTTATAACGATTCAAATAGAAGCTTGTATAGACTGTGGCTAGACTTTTTCATGTCATGTTAGATGTTATTTTAATTCTAATCCTAGTGGTTATTTTTGTAGCATGACTTGTTTCAAATATCTGAGAGTGTTTAATGTTCCATTGAAAGAATCATGACTTGTTTTTATCACATTGAATCATAAATTTGTGGTGTTCTCCCATAAATGTTTTATTTGGTTGACTTGCCGCTTGCTTACACCATGTTTATGACTACAAATCAGTCACTTATATCTTCTATGATCATTTAGTTTTTACTTGTAATACCATTTATGCTTTGATTAATAATGTTTTTGTCGCTATGCATGATTATGGTCATTATGCTCTCTTGATTTGTCGCTTCCAGTCTTTGCTAGCCTCCACCTATACTGTTATGAGTTCTACTCGTGCATCTAAATCCCAAAAACCAAAGTATGCCAAAGGTGTCCACCATACCTACCTACATGTGGTATTTCACCGCCACTCCAAAGTAAATTGCTCATGTGTTACCTTTAAAACGTTCAAAATTACTCAAGTTTTGTGCTCCTGTTTTAGTTCATGAGAGCATGAATAGAGAATATTTATCTCACTTGTTGATTTGATTTCACAACCTAGACTAGTGGCTTGATCCTCTTATCCAATTGATAGAAGAGCTGGCAGCGGGGTGCCTTGCCCCAAATTAATACAAACAAATTCTCTTCACTACCCCCCCTGATTTATGAGTCAAAGAATAATTATGTAAACAAAAGAGAACGAGGGATGACCTTCTGCCCAGTTGCGTCCTTCAATGGGATACGCTCTTGTGAAGTCCGGTTGGGTTGTGACGTACAGTATTTTCTGTTTACCATTCGTTGACATAAATATACACACCTCTCTAAAAAAAATAGACACTTCTCCATCGTATGTGATTGTTGGCAGGCACCCGAGGATTCAGTTAGCCATGGTTTGTGTAAGAAAGGTTGGGAGGAGTATCAAACATTTTATACCTCTGTTTAATAAAACGAAAACCTCTAGCACATGAGTGATCCATGCTTCCCTCTGCGAAGGGCCTTTCTTTTATTTTTATGTTGAGTATCCATCTTCTAACCTTATGCACGGTTGAGAGGGCATAACTTTCATTCTGAGTTTAATGTGCATTTGTCCCAAGAACATTATTATGATTCATACCTTAATACAGGGGCGGAGCCAGGATTTAGGTATAGGGGGCGCGAGGCAGGGGATGGCCAAATTTTTTTTCCATGTCGACATTTTTCTCTCGTATAACCTCTAGTACCCATCAAATGAATAATAGCACAAAAATCGAAAAAACATATCTTAAACAACATAACTAGGAATTATAAAAATAAATTTTATGATCAACTTCTACATACTGAGTATAGGTGAAATTGTTGTATTTTCTGCTAATACTTGCGACATGTCTTGATTTTAAAATTATTACTTATCTTGAGTAGAAATTCTACAAGGAGTGGCACTATTGTATACATGTGTTCAAGGGCACATGATCAGTTAAGTGTATAGAATGATCAACATACCTCTAGATTTACAAAACGAGTGTCCTAAGTCAGAGATCGACTTCCTGAACGATGATAAAGCGAAGAAACAGTCAACCCGATCAATACTTCAACATAGAGGTTGACACGACGACATCACGGGAGAGTTTTCTAGCAGATGGCTCTTGGCATAGTTTTCGAGCAGGCAAGGATGCCATGGCAGATGAATCTGATCTTGGGGCAAGAGTACGGTCGGTCGGTCGCCGAAAAGAAAAGCAAGTTACGCTAAGAAGAAACGTGTGTAAACTGGGCTAGGTCTCACTGCGTACATACTCATGGGATTTAAGCACTATTCAGCACATATATGAGATAATTAGCAAGTATATTCATTATCCACACTAGTAATACATACTTCAAATCATTGGGGGGGCGAAACCTTGGCGGGGGTGTAGCCCCTGCTAGCCCCCTTGTCTCCGCCCCTGCCTTAATATTACTTGCTCTCAAATTATTTGTTCTAGTCATCCTCTTAAACTTTGAAGTTGTCGTGGCATTTATGTTTTGCACCACTCTAAGGACAAGCGAAATATCACTTTTCCATGTTTTCTTGATGCTAGAAACAAACGTATAACTTTCAATACATTGTTAGTCATGATATTCTATTTGTTTTACTTTTCATGATGCAAAGTGATTGCTATGTTTCATTTTCAAAATTATATCTACCATGCTTGTGTTTAAAGTACTATGTTCTTAGCTTACATACGCTTTTACAATATTTATGATCAAGTTTATATTGGTAGCATGTCACCTTAGAAATTATTTGTTTTGTCGTTTACCTACTCGAGGACGAGTAGCAACTAAGCTTGGGGATGTTAATACGTATGTCATAAACGTATCTAGAATTTCTGATGTTCCATGTTATTTTCATGTTATTTGCTACATGTTTGCTATACACTTTTGTCATTTTTATCGATTTTCTAAGACTAGTCTATTGACAAGAAGCCACAAAGTCGGTTCCTTATTTTCTGCTGTTTTTAGTTTCAGAAAATTTGTTCTAGAAATATTCTCGAAATTGGAAAATTTGAATCCCGAAAGTCTTAGAATTCCCGAAGGTTCCACGAAGTCCCGAAGAGGGGCCACACCATAGGGTGGCGCGCCCCTGGCTGCGCCTGGGGTGGTGTGGGCCCCTCGGGCGTCTACCGCCATAGCCCTTTTGCCTATTTATTCCTCCTGATGTGTTAGCCCTAAAAAGATCCCACTTTTCCATGAATAACACCCGAGGCCACCGTCATCGTCAACCCGAGATCGGTAGGGTTTTGGAGTTCTCCCGGCACCCTGCCGGAAGGAGAAATCATCACCGGAGGGCTCTACACCACCATGCCCGCCTCCGGAGTGATGCGTGAGTAGTTCATCCATGGACTATGGGTCCATAGCATTAGCTAGATGGATGTTCTCTCCACTTTATGCCTCATGTTTAGATCTCGTGAGCTGCCTCACATGATCAAGATCATCTTATTGTAATGCTACATATTGTGTTCACAGGGATCCGATGAATGTTGAATGCTATGTCTCTTGATTATCAATCTATCATGTTATCTTCATGTGTATGTTATTTATGATCTTGCATGCTCTCCGTTGTTAGTAGATTATGTAGCCAAGTAGATGCTAGTTACTCCAAGAGGGAGTATTTATGCTCGATAGTGGGTTCATGCCTCCTTTGCATCTGTGCTCGAGTGACAGAAATGTGACAAATGGAGGATGTGATGTTGCCATTAGGGAGAAAACAACGATGTTTACATTGTTTACATTACACACTTTGCTTAATGCGATTATCCGTCGCTTGCAACTTAATACCCAACGTTTGTTCGGATGATAATCGGAGGGTGGACTGTTAGTCATAGATGCAGTTGGATGATGGTTATGAGTCTTGTTGTAATGCCCGTATGAATCACATAGTAATCATCATGTCATGCATGTTTCAATATCTATCAATTGCCCAGCTGTAATTTGTTCACCACGCACGTTATCTATCTTTATTGGAGAGACACCACTAGTGAACTGTGAACCCTGGTCCATTTTCTCATACTGATTATACAACCACCGCAATCACTGTTTTCCACACGATACGTTTAACCTCTTTGTTTTCAGCAAAACCAGTGAGATTGACAACCTCACTGCTTCGTTGGGGCAAAGTGATTTGATTGTGTCGTGTAGGTTCCAGGTTGCTGTTGAACCGGTAGTGTGACCTGCCAATATCAGCTGCATCAACCTTGAGAATTGATTTCTTTCACCTACTGGTTGATTCAACCTTGGCTTCTTTCTGAGGGAAAACTGTTGCTGTGCTCATCATACCTTCCTCTTGGGGTTTCCCAACGAGTGCAAGACCTGCACCATCAATGGCACCCCCTTGGCCGCGCCGCCAGGCGGTGTGGCCACCCTGGCCCACCACCGGACACCTCCTTTCGCGTAGTTGACCCCCAGGGAACCCTAAGCCATAGGGAACCATCAAAGAAATATTCCGTCGCCTCCTCGGGGCGGAAAACAAAAGAGAAAGAAAAGTTCTCCGGCAGGGAGAAATCTGTCGGGGAAATTCCTCCCCGGAGAGGGGAAATCATCGCCATCATCACCGTCGTCGCTCCGGGCATCATCAAGATCATCATCGTCATCATCTTCACCACCATGACCGTCATCCTCACTGTCCATCTCCATCCCATTGTGACAATTAGGGTTCTATACCGTTGTTTTCCACTAGATCTCTCTCCCGGTGTGGATTACTTGTTAATAGTTGATGCTTGTGTGATTTATCGGTGTTTGCACTTTATGACCAGATTTTTATTCATCATTATATCACCTATGATCATGATGCATATGATGTCTTGTGGGTAGTTTGTTTAGTTCTTGAGGACATGGGAGAAGTTAAGATGTTAGTAGTGGAGTTATGTTGAAGTAATATCTAATGGTTTGATATTTAAGTTGTGGTGTTATTCTTCTAGTGGTGTCATGTGAACGCCGACTACATGACACTTCACCTTTATGGGACAAGAGGGATGGATCGTGTAGTTGGCTACTAATTGTGGGGTTTCTAGAGTGAGAAAAACCTAAACCCCCATTAGGAAACCGATGCATGAGGGAGTGTAGGATCCTAGAGTTTAAGGTTGTGGTTAGATTTATCTTAATTACTTCTTGCAGTTGCGGATACTGACAAGGGGTTTAATCACAAGTATTTATTAGTCCTAGTTGGGCGGTGCATTACCATAGGTTCACCCACACAACACCTATCAAAACAATAATATTAATCAACTGTATGAAACAACTGGCTTGACGAAGGCGCTTAGTCATCATAAAGCGCTTGATGAAGTTCCCACGAAAGCGCTTGACGAAGTTCCCATGTGTCCTCGAGAACGTTTAGTCATCATAAGTAAAACAACCGGCTTGTCCTTTGCTCTAAAAAGTATTGGGCCACTCGCTGCAATTATTATTACTGCCGTTTATTTACTCGCACTTTATTTATCTGCTATATCAAAAACAACCAAAAACATATCTGCTAGTGTTTATAGTGAATCCTCTATCCAAACTGCTTTTCAACACCTTCTGCTCTTTGTTGGGTTCGACACTCTTTTTTATCGAAAGTACTACGATACACCCCCTATACTTGTGGGTCATCAGACCCTTCCTTCGGCAAAATTTTCTAGGAACTTAACGGAATAAAACTCATCGGTTTTACTAGAATGCCATAGGTGTGCATTTGTGACAATGTCTTCAAGGAGTTTTCCCCATTCTCTCTTCGACAATTGCATAAAGAAACCTTCGGCACTACAATCAAGAGTTTTGTAAGATGCTTCATTTAATCCATAATAAAAGATATGATAAAGTTTCTACACTAATTCCTCAGAAAAAGTTACTTTCTACAAGATTAAAATATCTTTCAAGGGCATGAACACATCCTTTAGTTTGTTCTTGCAAAAAATGCATAACATATTTTACCACTTCAATTCTTTTAGAGTTCGAAAAAAAAATAGCATGAAAAATCTGACAAGTTCTTTCCAATCCATAATGGACTTAGGAGGAATTATTTTGAACCACTCCTTAGCCCTTCCTACCAAAGAAAAATTAAATATCTTCAGTAAAAAACATTCGTTGGTCAATCATTTTGGTTTGCACATATCAAAATAATTATCCAATTCACTCAAGTGGAGTCTTGGATCTTGGCCTTCACCTATTAAAAAGGTGTTTTGAATAGCATGTATAATGCAGCAGGATTTTTTTGACGATAAACGGTAGGGAAGGCCCCTACCGTGTCAAAAATTTATAGATTCTTAAAAATATGTATAATGGTGAGTTATAGCTCATTTACAAAGTGTCAAGCCATTGTTGCGTCCCTTCCTTGAGACTAGGCTTATGCATCACCAACGAAAATGATTCTCTAAAAAAAACTAATACAGACATCTAGATTGATGATTTGGTCATCAAAAATATGATTATTCATGTGAATCCAAATGCTCTAATGGCCAATGAGGAGTACTTCCTCAGAACCAGTAATTTATTTCTATTATATCCATGCGTAAGCCTCCCATTCATGTTATTATCATTGTTCCAACTTAATCAGAGCTTATTCTAAAATGATCTGCTGAATTGGCAATCAAAGAAGAGATGATCTCTAGTCTCCAGGTCACGTATTTAGCATAGAACACATTCCATAGACTCAATGATGAAGTTATGTCTAGTGAATAAGTCTCTCGTATTCAATCTATCAAGAAGGAGGAGCCAAAAAAGAATTTATGCTTTGGAAGATCTCTTGGTTTCTAGATCCATTGGAAAGGGTCAGGGGCAGTATCTGATGGCATTAGACTTTCATATGCTTTGCTACAACATATTTACCATTCCAGGGAAGAGTCCTTTGATATTTATTTGAATCAGCCTGATCAATATTGTTGATGTATAATTGGAAGTCATTTCTTTCATTATCTGCAATCATCGATAGTGGAGTATAGAAGTGATCATAAAAGTCCCCATCAGCAATACCTCTCAATTTATGCAAGCTAATATTTTGGTCATTGGAGAAAGAGAACAAGTGTGGGAATTCTTCATTTGCAGGGATTTCATTCCATTCATCAACCAAGCTGTAATTCATGGAATATTTTCATGATTCATACACTTGTACAAGTTTTTCAAAAGCAAAACTCTGCTTTGGATTCATAGATTTTTCACACCCAAACCACCAGCCTTTTTTGGGAGACACACCTTCTCCCATTTAACCAAGCTTTTTTCTTTCTTATCGATCTCTTTTCCTTTCCAAAGGAAATTCCTACCAGAATTTTAAACATGATCCAAGAAGCCCAGAGGAAGTTTCATAGAGCCCATGGAAAATTTTGGCATAGTAGAAATAGTGAATTTTAGACATACCAATCTACCGTCATATGAGAGATTAGTTGATATACCAGTAAGCCTTCTATCTATTCTTTCTAGAATACCAATGAGGTTCTCAATTTTTGGTTTAGTAGTGCCCATGGGAAGTCCTAAATATGGAAATGGCAGTGATTCTGTTTTGCATCCAAATATATTTACCAAATCATTGCATCTAGAACTTGAGATATTAATAGGCACCAAGGCAGATTTTCTATTATTGTCCATCTGACTAGTGGAAAGAGATAACTTATTGATCAAAGTCATGAGAGTGATCAACTGGTTATCCTTTGTTGGCATAACTAGTAATGTATCATCATCATATTGGATGATTGGGTATTTTAATACAAAATGATTATCCAAGGGAAGAGTAATATCTCCATCTTGCCAAGCGTTATTAATAATATATTGCAATTTGCAATAATTCACTAGCCAGAACAAATAGGATTGGTGAAAGGGGATCACCTTGTCTGACACCTCTCTTGCGAATTATGTTTTTACCAGGAACTCCATTAAGAAGAATGGAAGTAGAGTCACCATGGAGAATATTTCTTATCCATCCAATAAATTTCTCACCAAATCCCAATTTATATAACATAGCATTGCTAGCATTATATTCCACTGTATCAAATGATTTTCCAAAATCCAATTTAATGATGATAATGTCCATTTTAGATTTATGACAGAGATGGATGTATTCAAATGCCCAAGCAAGACAATCATGAATAGGTCTAGACTTGATAAATCCATATTATTGCTGTGAATAATTGGGATAATAATTTTTTGCAATCTATTGTAAGCATTTTAGTCAATATTTTCATAGAAATACTCACCAAAGAGATTGTCCTATAATCATTAACAGTCTCATGATTCTTCTTCTTAGGGATAAGAGTAACATATGTAGTGTTAATGCTCTCCAAATTAAGATCACCCTCATGAAACTTACAACATAATTTATAAAATAGATCCTTAACAATATTCCATGACTTCTTCAGAAAAGTACCATTAAAACCATCAGGACCAGGGGATTTTTCAGGTGGCATTTCTTTGACAATCTTATCAATTTCCTCATGAGAAAATGGAAGTTCCAAACTATCATAATCCACATTATGGATAGTGGAAATCATGGCATCCAAATCAAATTGCATCTGAGGGTTATCACTGTGACCAATCCTATCCTTAAAGGGATTCCAAATATTAGCTTCTTTTGTTTCATGGTCACTAATAATTCTATCAGCATCACTTTTAATAGCAGCCACATAGTTGCCTCTAAAGTTTTGGATAGCCACGGTATGGAAGAATTTAGTATTGTCATTACCCAATTTTGCCCATATAATTTTTCCATGTTCCTCGAATATATTCTCTTTGCCTCCAATAACTTCAATTTGTGTCTCTTCAAGATATTTCTAAAATTATCCTCACGAAGAGAAAGTTCTCTTTGTTCTTCAAGTCCATCCATAATAGCAAGGACATAGCTACATGCTTCAATAATATTGTTGAGCTTAGAGTTTTTTCTGCTCCATTTTTTCAATCCAATCTAAGTGATTTAAATCTGGCAGTCAATTCTTTAGCTGGGTTTTCTTGGATCGAATGTAAATTCCAAAAAGATTGAACTGTAACACTAAAGTCATCAAATTCCTTCCAGTATTCTTCAAATCTGAAGATTCTAGCTCTAGGGATAAATGTGTCAATTTTGATTTTAATGGGGAGGTGATCGGAAATGAGTTTAGCTAGTGGAATAGCTATTGTATTGGGAAATTTAATAATCCAATCAGGAGAGGCAAATATCCAATCAATCTTTTCCAAACATGGGTTGTCTTGCATGTTACTCCAAGTATATGCTCTTTTTAATGGGTATCTTCTAGGTAAAGATCTTGGATAATTATATTAAACATAAGCATATTATTAACATCACCTCCAGATCTATTTCTATTGTCAGGACTTCTCATAAGATTAAAATCTCCCAATAATATCCACATGTCCATAGTAATGGGATCTAGGCTGTTAAGCCAGGCAATAAAATTACCCCTTTCTTCCGAAATGGTCGGGCCATAAATATTAGTGATAGTCCAAGATTAATTACCGAGTTTGCATGTCATTTTTACTGTAAGCTAATTTTTTTTCCTGATTTAGCGAATTACCTTAAAAAAGGGAACCATTCTAGATAATAATAATGCCACTAGAGCTACCCATGGAAGGAACATAAACAAATTTATTGAATCGCTTGGGACAGAATTTATGAATATAAGAATGATCAAAATGTTTTTTTTTCTTGGAAGCATATAATATTGCAATTGGATTCATCCACTTTAAGTATAATTGCATCCCATCTTTCTTGAGAATTAATCCCTTTAATATTCTAGTCTAAAATAATCCATAATCTGTTATTATCCATAAAACCAAGTAGAATACCATAATAACTAGTCTGAACTAGTCAGTCTGGAGGAAATAATAGGTACCATGATCAATAAAGATAAGAATACGGTATTACAAATGCCATCAATGTAAACTGGGTATAAGATAAATCCCAGGTCACCATAATTCTGATATATAATTTTTTTCCAAATAAGGCCATCAAAGATTGACCAGCAGTGCTTATTCCAAATAACATCCATAGGAAAAGTGACATAAATATCATTGCAGGCCCAATGGAACTCCACCAAAAGGGGAAACCCTGCATTGTATGAGAAGCATTTATTCAATGCTATCATAGGAACTTCCATAGTTGAGCTTCTCCTTAGATACATTACTAGGATACATCTGGCATGGTCCGGTCCCCAGGGCTCGAAGTAGTGGGACAAGAACATGTGGAGGTGTAGATGCTCATGTATTCAGTTGTGCTGCAAAAACAAGTCCCAGATTAGCAACAGTAGTAACCTTCTTGATCTTAGGAGGTCCCTTGTCAGCAACAGATGGTGCCTTATCAGAAGGTTTCTTGTTATTGGGAGGTCCATTATCAGCAGGCGATGGTGCCATTATCCTTGAAGCCGCCCTTAACTTGAGCAAGCCTATCACTTCTCCTAACATTCCCCACAGTAGAAGGTCCCTTCTGCTTTTTGTCTTTGGTAGAAACAACATTAGAGGGTTCCTCAATTTCAAAAATAACAACAGAAGATGGAGCCACGAAGTCCATATCATTAACAGTACTAATTTGAAAATAACACTTCCTCTTAGTGCCAGAAGAAGAGTCCACATCAATAATCTTGCATTCAACATTGAGAACTTTGTTTTATTTTAATATTGGTTTAAGTACTCTAACAGAACTGGCAAGCTTATTAATCATCTTTGATATCCTTAATGTTTTCTGCGGATGAAATCTCAATACAACAGTTTCTAGTACCAGCCTTCCCTTGTCCAGTATGCTGCGAATTGTTGCTAGGTGAAATCTGGATGGCATCAGTAGTGCCATGAACCTGCTGAGCATCATCATCAACAATATCTTCCATAATAACTACACCATTGTCCACAACTGCAACATCATTCACAGCAACAACAACTTCAATCATTGGACCAACAACAGGTCTTTGAGGAGGGGCATGCATCATGGGCTCATCGTTGTTGTCTTGAGCAGGGGTTGCTGGTGCTTGATGAGGTGGCTGTGGGCTTTTATTATCAGAATGCCACATGGAAAAATAGGATTAGTATTATAAGCAGGGTAACTAGAGTACGGATTAATAGTAGGATTTCTTACATAGTACCTTGATGGAATAATATACTCTCTTAGTGTCTTTTCCTTCTTTGGTGTAATTGCCATGTTAATAAATAATTTTCCTATATCAGTGTTTTGAGATTTTTTATACTATCAATAAGTGTTGGGATCGCTTCCCTCGGGTACCTGTATGGATTGTAATAAAGTAGATATTGTCTACCCGAACGTGTTCCTCCTCTATCTTCAACAGAAAACATCCAAACAAATCAAACATGAATGTATCAAAAGACAAAACCCTTGACGCTTAGCTGCCCGGCAATGGCGCTAGAAAATAGCTTGATACCTACAAGTTCACATGTTCGTTATTGCATAATTCGTGGAAGTGGTCTCCCGATTTATATCATTCGCATGGAGAACTGATTTGGTAAAAGGTTTTCAAGGCTGCCTTTTTCATAAACAAGGTGTCATGCTTATCTGAATTGACTTACACATATATTGACTTACTTAAACCTGCGGAAAACAGGGGATGAGTTATATGGAAATAAAGATGATTAAACTTACTAGAAATAAATAACAGAAAAAGAAAGAAATGCGGTAAAGTGGTCTGGCATTACTTATGGATGAAATAGGCGCGTAGAGACTTTGGTTCATGGTTCTTGTGGAAGTGCTGGATGGAGGTAGTGGATATGTTATACATATCCTAATCTATTGAATGGTCGGTAGGAAAGTCATCCTGGAGTAGATAAACATCCACATGCCTGGATGTGTTCATCACTATTGTTCTAGATCCCTGTCCCATTGTCCTGGTCAGTTCATCTAACTAAAACCAATAGGTTAGACCAATGCATTAATCTATGTGGCTTCTCGTGATCCTCTTGTTGTCTTCACTCCACATTGATATCTCCCCCTGTCACTTAGGAGGTCGCAGACTTGTTGGACACCAAGTATATATTTATATAGATCTTATTAGAAGCATGTTATCTGGGCCATAGATAACAAGCATTTTGCATACTATAAACACGTAATCCTATAAACAATATTGAAAATATTTTCACAAATAAAGTGCATTGAATTAGCAAAAACAAAAATCACCAATTCCCTTCATCTCCCATGCCTTAGGGAGTCTACTCGCACATGAGAAATATAGCAAACATAAACTCAATGACTGTAAGTGAGAAGTTCATCTTTTTATTACTGTAGCGATCCACAATAATTCTTCGATCAATAGACACCAAACCAAGAGTTCAATATAAATGATGGTTCACAAACCCTAATCTTATTACAAAGGTGTTCTCGATCTCTCTATGGGATGGAATGGACAGGGGAATGGATGGTGTGGTGGATGATGTTGGAGAAGATGGTCTCTGGCGGGATCAAGCAGGAATTCTTCTCTCCGGATCTCCTCTTTCTCCCTTTTGAGTCTCCTGACGGTCGTAGTGTATGTTTTTCGTCCCTGGCCTCTTCCTGAAAGTTGTTCCTTGTAAGGTGCTCGAGACGGCCGCACCTAGTATGATGATTAGTACGATCGGTAGTGTCCATACTGGTGATTGTTAAGTGCTTCTGCGACTTGTTTCTGACTTTCGATTTTCCAGAATTTATTATTTTTCTCCGATTATCATCAATGTGCCTCATTTCCTTCCTTGTTAGTATTAATCCGGAAATATCCACAACGAAATGAAACATCTCCAAACATTGCGGTGTTTGGGTCAGTGTAGGAGTGAAAACCAAATAAATCAAATGAAATAAGGGCGAATGGCTAGAGAAAATCATGCCAAAAATAGAGCCAACGGGCATCTGGCAGAGAATCTAGCCAAAGCGCATGCACGCACGATGAGCAACAAGGGACTACGTCACCACATGCCACCCAATCGTACAGTTCAGCCCACCGACATCATGGCACCACAACACGGGTTGGCATTGATTTCTAGAGGAGAGGATGCGAGGCTGTCCCCCGACCATGGCAGTGCTCCTAGATTGTGTGTGCCAAGACTTGCGGTGCATCCTCATGCATCTGAAATGAAACGAGCACACACCAGATCATAGAGTGGTATTTTCAAACCCTTTATATTTAAGGATGGTACTATCATATATAGTAATTTTGCTAGTACCAGTGAACCAGATAATCTGCATGAAGCACTAGGTGGTAAAAATTGGAAAATGGCTATGGATGTAGAATTTGATGCTCTCATAAGACATAGGACTTGGAATCTAGTGCCATCGGATAGAGGGAGTAATATAATTGACTGTAAATGCATGTATACAATTAACATAAAAGTAGATGGTACTATAGATATGTACAAAGCTCGATTAGAAGCAAAATGTTTTAAACAACGCTAGGCATAGATCGCAAGGACACTTTTAGTCATGTATTCTAGGCTGGGTTTTCTACTTTTGTTTCTAGATGATGGAGTCTATGTTGTTTGAAGTGTAGAATGTGTTTCTTCATGGCATTCTATAGGACTAAGTCTACATGCGGCAGCCACCTGGCTATTTAGACATCAGTAAGCTGCATCATGTCTGACGATTGGATACAACTCTATATGGATAGGTTGAAGAAAGTGATGCCTACAAGTGCACAGGGTTGTTATAGCTAGTTTCTAAGTAAGAGTACCGAACCATGGTGGAGCTATGGAAATGAACTCTTATATCTAGTTTTGCTCACCTACGCTCGTTTGTGCTTTGTAAACTATCTATAGGGATACAACAAAAAGTAAAAGCAATGGAAGTATTGGTTGTAAATTATTGCGAATAAAACAGTAAATAAAACTAAACAACAAAGTAAATGAAAGCAGACTAATGGGTGATTTGAGTGATTGAAACTGCAATAGGGCTAAAAGCGTTCTCGGGAAGTATGATTCGACCACTAGCATATTTCTGAAATGATTGGGCGTGCGTTATGTTTACATTTGAATGTTTTGTGAGGGTGGAGCTCGGTGTGTTAGTGTGCCCCGAATGCCTCTAAGATACATACTACTCACAACCACCATGTATCCCATATGATAAGTGATACGCCTACTGGCACTAGTTATTAAGGGTCTCCCCATGGATGCAGTATTAGTATGGTGAGTTCTCCGTTGACCCATGTGAGAGATCGGTAAGAAAGGAGGAGCGAATTTATGTCCTGTCATACTCACTCATTAGTCTACCTGAAACCAACATGAACAACCCCATCATGCCCTGATGGAAGAATATTGGTGTGGTCGACTTCACACGGTATCACGAGGATTATTATCACACTAGACAATATAAAACATTGCATCTTTATCTCAATTCATAGTAGTACATGGTTTCCCCATATCCCAAGAACTAAAGGAACTACTCACAGATGAAGCTAATAAACACCATAATGACTATATTGTAAATGAAGAACAAATGTATGAATGAATACACGTGTAAATCAACAACCAGATGTTCTAGAATTACAACGAGATGGGATGAAATTGCTATCATGTAGATGTAGATTGTGGTGATGGCGATGGAGATCTATATGGAGGCCTTCACGATATTGGAGTTGATGGAGATGGATTCCCTTCTGCAAATTTGCCCTATGGAACCTTCCGGGGGCTAGGGTATGGTGAAATTTCGTGGTATGGCGTATGGTCTTTCTCTTGTCTGCCTCCCTATGGCTCGTAGATGGCACTGGGTTAATATACTGGTCAGAAGCTAAACGTGCCTTGGTACCGTGAGTATTACGGCCAGTACTCATCGTACCATGGCCATTTGCGTTACCTCCTTTCCCCGAAACATTCACTCTCTCCGCTTTGCCCTCCGTGCCGATCTCTTTGTTCTAGTACGGTCAGTGGTATGGTTAGGGCGACCGTACCATAACTCTTTAAAGCGGTATTGTAGTTTTTCAGATATGGTCATCAATACGATGGTCAGTATGGTCAAAATTGACCGTACTGCCACTCGTTAGGTTGTCCTCCGCATCTTCCTTATCTTCTACAAATTTGTGTTTTCTTAGAATGGCCTTAAATGATGTGATCTCATCATATTGTATCCCAATTCTGCTCCTTTATGCCTTGTACAAAATATCTCTTCGGGATTTCAACAGTCTACATACACAGACATAAACAGTGCCCTTTGGCACGGTAAAATACCAAATTCACTAGCTACTTATTAATAATTTATTAAGTAAAATGATGTAAAAAAATGGACGCACTAACAAGGGTCTCATGCATGGTACTCAAGGTTGAGTACAAATTTACAAGAACTTGGTTTTAAACCTTTCAAGAGTGATACTTCCTTGTTCCTCTACAAGAAAGGGAAGATTACTATTTTTATCCTCATTTATGTTAATGATATAATTGTTGCAAGCTCGTATAATGAAGCTACCACATCATTGCTTAGTGATTTGAGGAATGACTATGCTCTCAAGTATCTAGGAGAATTACGTTACTTTTTGGGAATAGAAGTACAAAAAATCGGTAATGGAATTTTGTTGACCTGGGAAAAATATGCTTCAGATGTACTTCAGCGTGTGGGCATGAAGGATTGTAAGACTTTGAGCACACCAATCTCCACAAAAAAGCTCTCCTTGCATGAAGGGGACATGTCGAATTCAGAGGAGTCAACTCGATATAGAAGTGTATTTGGTGCTTTAAAATATTTGACACTAAGAAGACGCAATATTTCCTTTGTTGTTAATAAAGTATGTCATTTTTTGCACTCACCTACTTCTTTACACTAGACAACTGTAAAAAGGATACTGAGGTACATAAAAGGGAGCATGGATATTGGACTTACCATTAGTAAGTCATCCTCCTTTTTGTATGTGCCTTTTCAGATGCTGGCTGGGCAGGATACCCAGATGATCGAAGGTTTACAGGTGGTTTTGTTGTTTTCTTTAGGTCTAATATGGTGTCATGGAGTGCTAGAAAGCAAGCCACAGTGTCGAGATCTAGCATAGAGGCGGAGTACAAGTCATCTAGTAATGCAACTACTGAAGTAATGTGGGTTGAGACCCTTCGTGACGAGCTTGGTATTTCTCATCCTAGAGCAGCATGTTTGTGGCGTTACAATATAGGTGCAACCTACCACTCAACTAATTTAGTGTTCCATGCGAGTACTAAAAATATTGAGACTGATTTTCACTTTGTGAGAGAATGTGTTGCATAGAATATGCTAGATATAATATTCATTCCAACAAGAGATCAGGTAGCAGATGGGTTCACTAATCCACTTCAAGTTGGACTATTTCGAGTATACTCGAGCCGTTTCAGTCGAGGGAGGATGTTAAACGATATGATAGAATCTATTTATGTATTGTTGTAAACGTATCGGTGAAGGTATAAAACGAATGTATAGTTCTTTCCTTGTCTATCAGGTTGAGATCTATATGATTGCTGCAATTCTGGTGTAATCTGTTGGGTCGTTCGACCCCTATATTACATGCAACGCAGCACGAGAGCAAAGTTCAAGCTTAACCCCATCAATCAAATCTATAGTTTTCACAAAGTGTTGGATGCAATCTTATTTTTCATCTCTACTTTGCTTTACAGTGTGCACTCTCCAATAATGAATGGTTGTATGCACCAATAAGTACCAAGGCGAGAAGCTACCTCCTTCTCGAAAAAACACTGAATTTTGAGAATATCATAAAATGACCGAGGTACACTAGAATTTGCGTAACTTACTGAGAAAACAATTATATTATGATTTTATTTGCTTCCCTTCGCTCTCCTTTCCACATAGTGCACCATGCAAACTAATCCTTTATCGTTGCCGCCGTTGACATCTATTTTCCCCGTAACCTCTAAGGAGTTCCTGAAAGAAGAAGTATGGTCACAAGAGAGGGGGCGTGAATAGACGACTACCAATTTTTCTTTTTTTCTATTATATTTGGCTAAACATGATAACTCACAAAGGTTGACTAGATGTGTAACTATATGCACAACCTATGTTATACGATACAAAGTATGCAACGAAAGCAATATGTAAAGGACAAACTAAACCAAAAGTGTAAATAAGGAGACAGAGATATGTTCCCCGTAGTTCCTTCCCAAGGGAAGTACATCTACGTTGGAGAGGTGAGGAGACACTTAGACACTCCAATATCACGGATGTGCACAACTTATTCTCCGTGAGCTTCTCCGGTGAGGGATATGCTCGTTTCCACTATGAAATATACTTGAAAGCGTTGACCAAACCTTTACACAAGGTTGAGGCGACTCCACAACTTAATTGGAGGATCTCAACAATCCGAAGCTTCTTGAATCGAGATGGAAGCTATAAGCACTAGAGTTTTCTCTATGGTTACAATGTACCAACGAGATCTCAAGATCCTCTAGGATTGATGGATTTGTAAAAAACAAATTGGTGGAACTACACATCTAGGTCTCCTCTATCACTCTAGAAAGTTTTGGCGTGATTGGATGGTTGGATTGGTAGATCTACGAGGTTTATCTTGCATTAATGGAGGAGACAGATTTTGAGGAACCTTGGCCTTTTATGGGGAATAAGACCACCTTTTATACTCGCTCCAGGAACTCGCCCTCGGAGAGCCAGATGTGTAGGGCCACGTGCTCCTTCAGAAGTAGGTAAAGCTTGAGACGTCTCAAACGTATTCATAATTTCTGATGTTCCATGTTGTTTCCATGCCTTATGCTAAATGTTTCTTATACACTCTATGCAATGTTTTTTGGATTTTGTGGGACTAACCTATTGACAAGATGCTAGAGAGCCAGTTCCTGTTTTTTGCTGTTTTTGGTTTGAGAAAAGTTATTGTGGAAATATTCTCGGAATTGGACAAAACAAAGCTCAAAAGTCTTAGTAATTTGTCACATACATGGAGTCCGGAGGGGACCTGGAGGGGGGCCTTGGAGGCCCCACACCATAGGGCAGCGCGCCCCCTGGCCGTGCCTGGAGGTGGTGTGGGCCCCCTGGCCACCCACCGATGTTGCCCTCTCGCCTATTTAAGCTCCTCCATAGGTTACCCTAAAGACCCGAGCCTTTTCCACCAAAAAGATGCATAGCCGCCGCCATCGTCAACCCTAGTTTGGGATGGTTCTGATCTCTCCCCAACAGACTGTCGGGAGGGGAATTCATCACGGGAGGGCTCTACACCACCATGCATGCCTCCGGAGTGATGCGTGAGTAGTTCATCTCTAGACTACGGGTCCATAGCAGTACCCTGATGGTTGTTCTATCCTCTTTATGCCTCATGTTTAGATATTGTGAGCAGTCTAACATGACCAAGATCATCTTATTGTAATGCTACATGTTGTGTTTGCTGGGATCCGATGAATATTGAATGCTATGTCCAATGATTATCAATCTATCATGTTTATATTATTTATGATCCTGCATGCTCTCCGTTAGTAGTAAAAGTTCTGGCCAAGTTGATGCTTGTAACTCCAAGAGGGAGTATTTATGCTCGATAGTGGGTTCATGCCTCCCTTTCACTCACGCTCGAGTGATAGAAACGTAACAGGTGGGGGATGTGTTATTGCCATTGGGGATAAAACAACTTTGCTTAATGAAATTATCTGTTGCTTGTAACTTAATACCCAAGATTTGCTCGGATGACACTCTGAGGGTGGATTATTAGTCACAGATGCGGTTGGGTAACGGTCTATGTATCTTGTTGTAATGTCCGCATGAATCACATAGTAATAATCATGTCTTGCATATGCACTATGGTGCAACCTTCATATTTGTCAATTTCCTAGTTGTAATTTTTTTACCCAACATGTTATCTATCTGTTTTGGAGAGACACCTCTAGTGAACTGTGGACCCTCGTACATTTCTTAATATTGATACACAACTGTTGTTTTCTTACTGCAATTAGAGTTTTCATACTGCCATCACTGTTATGTTTCATCTACTGCAAACAAGTACTATTTTCCACACCGTATGTCTAGTACTTTTTTTCAGCAAAACCGGTGAGATTGACAACCTCATTGCTTTGTTGGGGCAAAGTAATTTGATTGTGTGGTGTAGATTCCACGTTGTTGTTGAACCGGTAGTGCGTCCTGCCAACGTCAGTTGCATCAACCTTCATAAGTGATTTATTTCTCCTACTGGTCGATTCAACCTTGGTTTCTTGTAACATCCCAAGTATGAAAAATAGCCATTAGAATGTTTGCTATCTGTTATTTTATGTTTTGCATCATGACATCATGTCCATTGCATTTGTTTTGCTTGTTTTCCATTTGTTTTCCTCTGTTTTCATTTGTTTTCCTCTGTTTTCATTTGTTTTCCTTTGTTTTCCATTTGAATTTCAAACCAAAATTCAAACCTTTTGTTTCATACTTGTGATGTTACAATTTCCAAAATGATATTTCAAATAAAAAACAATCATTGTTTCCATAAAAGTTGTGATTCCAAACTGTTGTTTTGTTTCTATCAAAAATTCATTTAATACCAAACCCTTTGCAAATTCCATTAATTTCTAAAACATCAACCCCTTTTGAAAATTATGAAAATGACAAAACACTCCATCATTTGTTTCCATTAAACCTTAAGGTTCAAACTATTACAATTGGCTTTTAATAACTCACTTAATTCAAATTGCTTTCAAAATTCAAATCACATTTTACAAACAGCAACCATGTTGGGTTTATGAAAATTACAACACAATTATAATCATTTGCTTCCGATTAAAATTATATGACCACCCTATTTAAAATCTTGTTTTCAATAATCAATTTAATCTCAAAATTCATCCAAATTCAATCAATTACAAAACAGCAAAACAATTTGAACTTTTTGGTAAACCAAAGTGGGCATTTTGGTGATATTGTGATTACTAGCTCACACAAATTTTTACTAACCCAAAACTCACCTAATTCTTCCTATTTCTATTTCTGCAAAAAAAAGCAACAAAACAAAAATAGAAAAAGGAAAACGCTTACCAGAAGAGGGAGAGGCCCAGCCCAACTCATCTCTCCCTCAGCCCGCTACCCCCCTTTCTTCCCCACCTCCGTACAGTACGTCACCAATGGTGACAGCAACGTGTGCGTTGCCCCACTTCTCCACCCCATCCCCCTCCCTCCTATATCTACTCCCCATTCCCGTGGCAAACCCTAACCCTAGCCGCACCCTAACCCTCCTATATCCCCACCACCGCCGCTATCGAGAGGAAGGAGGCTCCTCCGTTTCTCTCTGCCATGGCCGCCGCTCGCCGGCCCTCGCCGCCGGCGACTCCGCCTCCCCCCGGCCGTGCTGCGACCACCCCTGCGAAGAGGGTAACTTCCTCTTTCCATTCCCCTAAACCCCCTCTCCTTTCATCGCTGTTTGAGCATCAATTCCTTCCGTGCCAAGTCGCAGTTGCTGCTCCCTGTTCGTGCTATGTTTATCCGTCAGATAGAACAGCTGCGTGTGATTCGTTTGCAGTTCAGTTATGCCGATTTGATATGCTCAAAAACCAACCGACCCCTTATGCCATCAAAAGGACGCATCAGACCAGCTGGTGGACTCGCTGCGCGCGCATCCAGCAGATCGCGGGATCAAATCCCCAGCCCCCCACCTTTTCTGTTTGTTTTCCGAATAATTCAGTGCAGGTTCCTGTACCTTAAACCCCCCACTGTCCCCTTCCTATCAACAACCATGAGCTCACCCCACTGGTCAGCACCACTTGTGCACAAGCCCATGTCCTGGGTTCGATCCCCCTAACCCCCACCTTTTTATTTCTGCTTTTTCTTTTTTGCCCAAATTTCAGAAACTCAGATCTGGCCCATTAACTCTAAAATCAATATCAAATTGAATATCACTCCAATTTGAATGATTCAAAATCCTGTGGATTCATAATTTTGTGCTCCTTATATTAATGTCAAGTTTGCAACATGTTTCTGTAACAATTCTTGCACTAAATAATTAATTACTGAAAATGCAATAAAATTTGGAAACTTTGGAATTTCATAACTTTAGTTCTGCTCATCCAATTTAATCAAACTTGGGCTCTAAATTTTTTTCTTAACAAACTCTACACATTGGTATTTTATTCGGTCACAATTGAATTAATTTTGAGCATGTTTCCCTCTGTTTACTAAAAATGGCAGAATAAGAATGATTATGGAAAATTGCATAATAAATTCAATAATAACCCAAAAATTATGTTTAATAGCTAAAAATGTTCAGTGAAACATTTGCTACATGTTCTCAACCTTTTCAATGCAATTTGTTACTGTTTTGAATATTTTAAATTGGTGCAATATTTGAAATCTTGTTTAATTCATTTAATTTTGCAAAAATCATAACTTGGGCACAAAAATTCCAAATTCCACAAACTAAATATGTTTTCCAATCAACTTTTCATGTACTTTCCAAATATCAATTTTGTTTGCTGTTTTGAATAATTTAAATTGCTGAAAACAACTGTTTCTTGTTTAATGCATTTAAAATTGCCAAATTAATAACTTGCTCATTTTAAATCCAATTTCAACAAATGAAATATGTTTTCCATGCCAAATTAAACCACCTTTCCAAATATAAATTTTGTTTCATGTTTTGAATAATTAAAATGGGTTAAATAATTTAAACCTTGTTTAAATCATTTAAAATTGTTAAATTCATAACTTGGTCAAATTAATTTCTTTTGGGACATATAAAATATGTTTTCCAACCTTAAAAGTATAAACTTTTCAAATATGAACTTGCTATCTATTTTGAACAATTTAAATTGGTGAAAACAACAAATGCATGTGTAACACCTTTAAGGAACCAAAATTTCATAATTTAATAACTAAAATTCCAAAATTGGTAAACCTTATTTCCAATTGATTCTATTGTTGTTATTTTTCTGTTTTCCTCATCCATGCATCATGCTAAATCACTTTCACCTGTTGGTTAGCTGTAAAATAATTATTCCAACCTTAATTGATGGGCTTTCCATATGCAATCCAATTGCATATGGGTCCATTTAAACATGTTATCTTGTCAACTAGTTTATTTCTGATGCATCCATTAAATTGACCTGCATCATCCCATGTTTGTGCACTATGCCATGTTATTGATTGTTTGTTCTCTGCGTTGTTTGTTTGCTTCTTCTCGGATATACGACGACGTTGAGACCGACGATACTTACGACACCCCCTCTAAGGAGTTAGCTCAGTACCAGGCTACTAGGTTTGCAGGCAAGTATTCACTCACATGAACCATTGTGTTCCTTTCAACATTGGTTACCGATACTTTCCGTTGTCTATTCTGCAAGCCCTATGAATTGTTGCTTCTGTTACAAACCTATCACATGTTACCCTTAACCCTGATATTGCCTCACCTCCACTCCCATAACCCCGTTGTTTGAGCCCGTGTCTTACTAGCATGCTTAGGGTTGTTTTGCTCGAGTCTGCTGTCAGTTACTTTCTGTTACTATATTTCTATTACGTTCTGGGGCTCGATGTTAAACAATCAGCCTGTTAATTTTGAGGTAATAATAATTTGCTGATAAGGCACCGGCAGGAGGCCCGGCGTGGTTTTGAGGCCTGCTAGTGTCGACCCTAATAGGAAAAGGGTCTTGTCTACTGATCCATGATGAGCGCACTAACCGCATGTGGGAAGCGAGTATGGGCGCCCCCCTCAATTTGATTCGATTCGCATCTCGTCCAAATCGCCACACTTAGTTCGGGCTTTCCATTTGATGCATGCATGTGCAGGTGCGAACCCTTGGCGCCAGGGTGGAACTTTTGTAGTCGGCATTTAGGGCGGCGTGGTCTTAGAGTGCTATGAGGGTCCCCTTTTCTTCGTGGGGCTCGATTAGCCGCGCACGCACAGCATGTGGTTCTTTGGGCTTGATGCGAAGAAGAGTTGAGTTGTGTTGAGTGCCTCGCTTGGTGGGTTAGCTCCCCGTCTGGCGGGTCATTCTTACGTGTACGGCCAAATTGGTGCATCCCTGCAGGGTTAAATCTTCTCGAGAAGCCGTGTTTTCCGCGGTTATGGATTACTTGGTGAAAGTACTGGCTAACAAGTACTCAGAACAACTTACACCTAACTAATGATAATTTGACTAGTAATAGGGTTATTGACACAACAATCTGAACCATCACTAATCCAACTATGTGAGTATCCTCGGATTGTTTCTTTGGATAAGGGGCGAGATCCAGGATGGGTTTGTTTGGTGGTTAGTTATAGTTGGTTACGATACGCTATCTTATCCCTTTTCTGATAGCCGGAAGTTGTAGCATGTTTCTGTAGTTGGTTAGAGCAGCCAGTGGCAGCATCTTTTATATCCCCTTTCTTCCGTTGAACCCAAAGCATCTGTGCTTGGTGTTGACGGGTTACACTTTGGTGAACTGTGAGTCTTGCTTGCCAGTACGTTTATGTACTGACCCCTTTGGGGCTGTGGTTTCCGCAGACTACGTTTCCGAAGATCTACATGGTGGCTACTACGTGGAGTATGACGAGACTGCTGACGAGTAGATAGCGGACCCGGGCAGGATCCGAGACTTCGTGGATGGGCTCCGTCTTTTCGTTTCCGGCCTCTTAGGCCTATTTGGATCTTGTCTGTACTCAGACATGTTGAATGCTTCCGCTGTGTTGTAATGATGATATGTTGGGACATGTGTCCTCTGGATGATTGTATTTGCTATCTCTGCTCTAATGAGAGCTATTTGCAACTTATTTCAATCTTTTGTGTCTTAGAGATCTGTTGTGATATCAGTTGTTCAAATGCCGTTGACGTACCATGTGTGTATGTTTTGAAGTACGTCAATGGAAGTATCTGGATTTCTATGGGATGGTTTGCGCAGACGATGAATAGTAAGAGAATGGTTGTCACACGTTTATGTGTTGGCCTACTCATATTGAGATGCGGGTGCCGGTATGCCCCGTAAGCCATTTATCTACTGTTTAACGGACTGTGAGTATCCCCTAGAAGTCCGGGTGCGACAAATGGTATCAGAGCCTGTCTGCCTGTAGGATCCCTTTTTACTAGTCGCAGTTGAGTCTAGAAACTATTTTGTAGCTATATAGGAAAAATGAAACGTGAGAGTAGGAATTATGTTCTTTTATTTCTTTCCCCACCCACCCTCCCTTTTCTGGTAAGGAAGTGCAACGTTGTTTTTCCCTTCTCATCTAAATTTTCAAGTTAGGATTTCACGTATCCTGGTTTCTCTAGGATGGTTATATCTACTAGACCATAGGAATGGAGGTGGTTGTGACATGATTTATCATGTTGCCTACTCACTACTGAGAACGGAGGCGTGTAAGCCCCGGAAGCAGATCCTCTATTCCTTAAGCAGTAGATATTGATCCTTTAGAAGCCCGGATGGGTTTTCCGTAGTACCTCAGGAGTTTTGTTCTCGTGTTTCACCGTTGATGCTTCGTTATCCTGTTCTTCTAAACATCCTTTTCGTCCGTTCAAACTTTGTTGTTGCTTCCCACTTCAGTTATTCTAACGGCGTCTAATCAATAACTCTGTTCCACCCTTCTGGCCAGATAGTCTATTCTCCAAATGAATCAAGTTCCATTTAGCTATACACCCTCGATGCAAAACCTCTACCTCTACTCAAAAATGTTCCGGTGGTTTCCAAATTCCCTGACATCTTTCCAGAAGAGTTGCCAGGAATGCCTATCGTCTTGAACTTCCAGAAAAACTATCCAAGGTGCACGATGTGTTTCACATGACACAGCTCAAGAGGATCTTCGAAAAAAGTATCCGGACCTTTTCTTTTCTCAGTAGGAATCTCGGGGCGCGATTCCTTCAAGGGGGGGGCGTTTTGTAACATCCCAAGTATGAAAAACAGCCATTAGAATGTTTTGCTCTCTGTTATTTTATGTTTTGCATCATGACATCATGTTCATTGCATTTGTTTTGCTTGTTTTCCATTTGTTTTCCTCTGTTTTACTTTGTTTTCCAACTGTTTTCCTTTGTTTTCCTTTGTTTTCTATTTGAATTTCAAACCAAATTTCAAACCTTTTGTTTCATACTTGTGATGTTACAATTTCCAAAATGATATTTCAAATCAAAACAATCAATTGTTTCCATTAAAGTGGTGATTTCAAAACTGTTGATTTGTTTCTATCAAAAATTCATTTAATATCAAACCCTTTTCAAATTCAATTAATTTCCAAAAACAGCAACCCTTTCGAAAATTAAGAAAATAACAAAACCCTTCGATCAATTGTTTCCATTAAATCCCTAAGGTTCAACTATTTAAAATTGTGGTTTTTCATAGTTCACTTAATCCAAATGTTGTTCAAATTCAAACAAAATTCCAAACAGCACCCTAATTTGAAATTATGAACATTACCAAAACAATTATAATCTTTTGCTTCCAATTAAAATTATATGATCACCCTATTTAAAACCTTGTTTTCATTAATCAACTTAATCTCAAAAATTCATCCAAATTCAATTAAATTACAAACAATTTTATTTTTGAACTTTCATGGAAAACAAAAAGTGTCAAATGGGTACTAACACAATAACTAGCTCACACAAAATTTTCCTAAATTTTTACTAACCCAAAACTCACCTTTTCCTTCCTATTTCTATTTCTGCAAAAAAAAAAGTAACAAAACAAAAATAGAAAAAGGAAAACGCTTACCAGCAGAGGGAGAGGCCCAGCCCAACTCATCTCTCCCTCAGCCCGCTACCCCCCTTTCTTCCCCACCTCCGTACAGTACGTCACCAATGGTGACAGCAACGTGTGCGTGGCCCCACTACTCCACCCCATCCCCCTCCCTCCTATATCTACTCCCCATTCCCGTGGCAAACCCTAACCCTAGCCGCACCCTAACCCTCCTATCTCCCCACCACCGCCGCCATCGAGAGGAAGGAGGCTCCTCCGTTTCTCTCTGCCATGGCCGCCGCTCGCCGGCCCTCGCCGCCGGCGACTCCGCCTCCCCCCGGCCGTGCTGCGACCACCCCTGCGAAGAGGGTAACTTCCTCTTTCCATTCCCCTAAACCCCCTCTCCTTTCATCGCTGTTTGAGGATCAATTCCTTCCGTGCCAAGTTGCAGTTGCTGCTCCCTGTTCGTGCTATGTTTGTCCGTCAGATAGAACAGCTGCGTGTGATTCGTTTGCAGTTCAGTTATGCCGATTTGATATGCTCAAAAACCAACCGACCCCTTATGCCATCAAAAGGACGCAGCAGACCAGCTGGTGGACTCGCTGCGCGCGCATCCAGCAGATCGCGGGATCAAATCCCCAGCCCCCCACCTTTTCTGTTTGTTTTCCGAATAATTCAGTGCAGGTTCCTGTACCTTAAACCCCCCACTGTCCCCTTCCTATCAACAACCACGAGCTCACCCCACTGGTCAGCACCCCTTGCGCACAAGCCCAGGTCCTGGGTTCGATCCCCCTAACCCCCACCTTTTTATTTCTGCTTTTTCTTTTCTGCCCAAATTTCAGAAACTCAGATCTGGCCCATTAACTCTAAAATCAATATCAAATTGAATATCACTCCAATTTGAATGATTCAAAATCCTGTGGATTCATAATTTTGTGCTCCTTCTATTAATGTCAAGTTTGCAACATGTTTCTGTAACAATTTTTGCACTAAATAATTAATTACTGAAAATGCAATAAAATTTGGAAACTTTGGAATTTCATAACTTTAGTTCTGCTCATCCAATTTAATCAAACTTGGGCTCTAAAAATTTGTCTTAACAAACTCTACACATTGGTATTTTATTTGGTCACAATTGAATTAATTTTGAGCATGTTTCCCTCTGTTTACTAAAAATGGCAGAATCAGAATGATTATGGAAAATTGCATAATAAATTCAATAATCACCCAAAAATTATGTTTAATAGCTCAAAATGTTCAGTGAAACATTTGCTACATGTTTTCAACCTTTTCAATGCATTTTGTTTACTGTTTTGAATATTTTAAATTGGTGCAATATTTGAAATCTTGTTTAATTCATTTAACTTTGGAAAAATCATAACTTGGGCATAAAAATTCCAATTTCAACAAACTAAATATGTTTTCCAATCAACTTTTCATGTACTTTCCAAATATCAATTTTGTTAGCTGTTTTGAATAATTTAAATTGCTGAAAACAACTGTTTCTTATTTATTGCATTTAAAATTGCCAAAATAACAACTTGCTCATTTTAAATCCAATTTCAACAAATAAAATATGTTTTCCAACCCTAAAAGTATAAACTCTTCAAATATGAACTTCATCTAATGTTTTGCACAACGAAAAAATTCAAATAAGTTCATGTTTGAATTAAATTCATTTAATTCCTGCTTAAACTTGTTTAATTCATAAATAATTTATTTGAAATCCTTTTTCAACAAGTGAAACATGCAATCCATCTAAAATTGTGTGTTCTTATCAAATATGAACTTTGTTATCTATTTTGAACAATTTAACTTGGTGAAAACAACAAATTCTTGTGTGACACCTTTAAGTAACCAAAAATTCCCTAACTTAATAAATAAATTTCTAAATTGGTAAACCTTATTTCCATTTGGTTCTATTGTTGTTATTTTTCTGTTTTCCTCATCCATGCATCATACTAATCCACTTTCACCTGTTGGTTAGTTGTAAAACAATTGTTTCAACCCAAATTCATGGGCTTTTCATATGCAATCCCAATTGCATGTGGGTCCATTTAATCTTGTTGCTATCTTGTCAACTAGTTTATTCTGATGCATCAATTAAATGGTCATGCATCATCCCATGTTTGTGCACTATGCCATGATATTGATTGTTTGTCTCTCTGTGTTGTTTGTTTGCTTCTTCTCGGATATACGACGACGTTGAGACCGACGATACTTACGACACCCCTTCTAAGGATCTAGCTCAGTACCAGGCTGCTGAGTTTGCAGGCAAGTATTCACTCACATGAACCATTGTGTTCCTTTCAACATTGGATACCGATACTTTCCGTTGTCTATTCTGCTAGCCCTATGAATCGTTGCTTCTGTTCGATCCTATCACATGTTATCCTTTAACCCTGATATTGCCTCACCTCCACTCCCATAACCCCGTTGTTTGAGCCCGTGTCTTACTAGCATGCTTAGGGTTGTTTTGCTCGAGTCTGTTACCCGTTACTTTCTGTTACTATATTCATTATGTTCTGGGGCTCGATGTTAAGCAACAACCTGTTAATTTTGAGGTAATATTAATTTGCTGATAAGGCACCGACAGGAGGCCCGGCGTGGTTTTGAGGCCTGCTAGTGTCGACCCTAATAGGAAAAGGGTCTTGTCTACTGATCCATGATGAGCGCACTAACCGCATGTGGGAAGCGAGTATGGGCGCCCCCCACAATTTGATTCGATTCGCATCTCGTCCAAATCGCCACACTTAGTTCGGGCTTTCCATTTGATGCATGCATGTGCAGGTGCGAACCCTTGGCGCCAGGGAGGAACTTTTGTAGTCGGCATTTAGGGCGGCGTGGTCTTAGAGTGCTATGAGGGTCCCCTTTTCTTCGTGGGGCTCGATTAGCCGCGCACGCACAGCATGTGGTTCTTTGGGCTTGATGCGAAGAAGAGTTGAGTTGTGTTGAGTGCCCCGCTTGGTGGAAAGACCATTCCATCTGGCGGGTTATTCTTACGTGTACGACCAAATTGGTGCACCCCTGCAGGGATAAATCTTCTCGAGAAGCCGTGTTTTCCGCGGTTATGGATTACTTGGTGAAAGTACTGGCTAACAAGTACTCAGAACAACTTACACCTAATGAGTAACAATCTGACTAGTAATAGGCTTATTGACACAACAATCTGAACCATCACTAATCCAACCGTGTGAGTTATCCTCGGATTGCTTCTTTGGATAAGGGGCGAGATCCAGGATGGGTTTGTTTGGTGGTTAGTTATAGATGGTTCCGATACGCTATCTTATCCCTTTTCTGATAGCCGGAAGTTGTAGCATGTTTCTGTAGTTGGTTAGAGCAGCCAGTTGCAGCATCTTTTATGTCCCCTTCCTTCCGTTGAACCCAAAGCATTTGTGCTTGGTGTTGACGGGTTACACTTTGGTGAATTGTGAGTCTTGCTTGCCAGTACGTTTATGTACTGACCCCTTTGGGGCTGTGGTTTCCTCAGACTACATTTCCGAGGATCCCTTGGTGGCTACTACGTGGAGTTTGACGAGGCTGCTGACGAGTAGATAGCGGACCCGGGCAGGATCCGAGACTTCGTGGATGGGCTCCGTCTTTTCGTTTCCGGCCTCTTAGGCCTATTTGGTTCTTGTCTGTACTCAGACATGTTGAATGCTTCCGCTGTGATGTAATGATGAATTGTTGGGACATGTGTCCTCTGGATGATTGTATTTGCTATCTCTGCTCTAATGAGAGCTATTTGCAACTTATTTCAATCTTTTGTGTCGTAGAGATCTGTTGTGATATCACTTGTTCCAATGCCGTTGACGTACCATGTGTGTATGTTTTGAAGTACGTCAACGGAAGTATCTGGATTTCTATGGGATGGTTTGCGCAGACGATGAATAGTAGAGAATGGTTGTCACACGTTTACGTGTTGGCCTGCTCATATTGAGATGCGGGTGCCGGTATGCCCCGTAAGCCATTTCTCTACTGTTTAGCGGACTGTGAGTATCCCCTAGAAGTCCGGGTGCGACATTTCTTTCTGAGGGCAACTTGCTACTTTGCTCTTCATACCTTCCTCTTTGGGGTCTCCCAACGAACATGTGTTACACGCTATCAAGCTCTTTTCTGGCGCCGTTGCCGGGGAGAAAGAGAATTTATGCAAGGGGAGTCTCTCAATTCCAATCTCTTTACTTCGTTTTTGTTTTGCTTATTTTATTTTATTTTGTCTTGTTTGCTTCTCTATATCAAAAACACAAAAAATTAGTTCCTATTCTAGTTGTTATTTTTATCCTGTTTTAATCTTGCTTTATCATGTTTGCTATCGATGGTTAATGTCTTTTAAACTAGATCTTATTGGCAAGGTGGGTTCACGGAATAACAACAAAAATATTATAAGGAACACGACTTGTCACGAAAAGTATACACTTATGGGAGAAAATTAATAAATTGCATAACTATGCTAAAAATTTGTGCTCTACTTATAATGCTACTTATTGCTTTGATAAATCTTGTTGCTATAGGAGGTATTAACACCTCACTTTTCAATGTGAGTATAATGATAATGTTACCATATCTTCTTATGTTAAGCGAAATTATGACTTTTATGTTGTGGAACAAATTGAGAAATTTATTGCTTGGAAGGGTGCATTCGAGATTTAGGCTATACTTAAATATTGCTTTTATAATTACAAGGATTGTAATTACTACATAATGAAATATCTTAATAGATGCTCACCCCAAAGGAGGATACTAATAGCTTGCAGGAGCCTATGGAAAGAAGAAATTGCTGAATCTGGAAGCTCATTGGATGAAAAAGAGGAAGAGAGTGATGATCAAGAGGAGGAAGAATGGAGTAGTTTCCCATGTCTACCTCTTAATGAGATTAACTCGTTAACTCATACCTTATTTGATTTCTCTCCACCAATGGAGGATGAGTGTTATATTGATAATTGTGATGATCCTATTGATTCTTTTGAAATATCCCTTTTTGTTGAAATTGATACTTGCTATACTTGTGACCTTGATACAACTAAGAATGAAACTTGTGAGAATGATATTGCTACTATTTATTTATGATAATCCATACCACTTGATAAATCCTACGATAATCCTCTATTTACTTCAACTATTGATATGCATGATAATGAGGATGTTTGTTTAGAAAATTTATATGATAATGCTCTAGATGATGGTCCTATGTTACTTGATGTTATAAATTATAATGCTACTTAAAATAGAATGTCTATAATGTGTCCCATACCTTTTAAGTGTGACCAGTCATCATGATTTGCTATTGCTAAAAGTGGGAAAGAAGATGTCTTTATTTTTAAGTTTGATCCCACTATTTTTTAGGTTGATATGAATTGTGTGCTTTTAGACCATGAAAAACATGCTTTATGTGATAATTATGTTGTTGAGTTTGTTCACAATGCTACTAAAAATTATTATGAGAGATCAAAATATGGTTATAGGAATCTTAATGTTACTAAAACACCTTTGGGTCTTAACACTACAGTAAGTAAGGTCACTTGGCTTGGAAAGCAAGGCTATTTCAGTGATCCGTAGGTGAGGGACTCTTCATAAGGTCCTCTTTCTATCAAGGACCAGATAACAACAATGGATTGCTTTTGAATTGCATTTCCTCTCGCAGCTCTCCTTTGCACCTCTCCGGACATGTGTCCTCTTCTCGACACGTTCCTCTCCTTCGCACTGACAAGGTCTCTCTTACAACCTCCTCTGTCTTTTTTTGTGAAACATCGAATACTGACTGCATCCATCTACACGGCCATAATTGTTGTCTTAGTGAAAGAGGCCCCTTTATGTGTTCGATAAGATGACGTTGAGGTGTATTGTCTTTTGTTGAATGTTTTAAAATTTCTCTTGTTCTACCTTCCCATGATTTCTAGTTTGAGCTTCTTCAATTTATTTCTTTACAAGATTCCTATGCATAGGAAGTGGGTTAGACTTAAAAAAAAATTATACTTGCTTTTTTATGCTCTCTATTGCTAAATTCATATTTCTTATGTGAGCATCTTCTTTCTTTCTGTGCCTAGCTGAAAGGCGTTAAAGAAAATCACTTCTTGGGAGACAACCCATGGTTTTATTTTTGCATTGGTTTTCTCAGTTTTCTTTGAGTCAATTTGTTTTTTTACTTATTTAGCAACTCCTTTGTATATTTATTTTCTCGCATTTGTTGTGCCAAGTAAAGTCTTTAGTGAAAGTTGAGGTTAGATTTGGATTTTTGTGCAGGAAACAGATGTCTGCTGTCCACCGTATAAAATCGTATAAATTCCACAAAGATCAAAATAACCTGCCAATTTTTGTGCTTATAATGCAACTAATTCCGAAACTTTTTCTAGCTTTACTTTTTTCGATTTGAGCAACGTAAGTTCCCCAAAACAATTCTTCTTTACAGCTCTGGTTTTGACAGATTCTGCCTTTTTTACTTGCATTCTCTCTTTTACTATGTCAAGTGGATTTATTTTCTCCACAAAACATCAGTGGATGTAGATAATGTTTAAAAAGTATTAGTAACTCTTTTTTCCAAGGAGAACATGTGAATTTTTTATTGTGCGCTAACCCTCTAATGTGAATTACTTTGAGTTTGGTGTGAAGGAAGTTTTCAAGGGTCAAGAGAAGATGGTGATATAATGTGATCAAGAAGAGTGAATAGCCAAAGCTTGGGGATACACCCATGGTTCATCCCAGCAAATTCTAAGAAGACTCAAGCGTCTAATCTTGGGGACGCCCAAGGTATCTCCTTCTTCATCAGCAATTTATCAGGTCACTTCTAGTGAAACTATATTTTTATTCGGTCACATTATATGCACTTTACTTGGAGCATCTGTTTGTTTTTTTCTTTTGTTTTCCTTGCTGCAATAAATATTTTTGAAACCCAGCATTCTTTGTTTGTGAGAGATACATGTTCCCCTTTTTCATACGAATACTCGTTTTCTTCCATGCTCGTGTTCTTAATTTTTCTTCTAGTTGCTGCAAATCCTTTTAACTCCTGTTTTTCATGCATCTCTTATTCAGAGTTCTTAGTTCTAGCAGAGCTATATTAGTACTGTCTTAGTTCTAGCAGAAATATATATTGTTTGGTGTTTGATTGAAATAGAAAATGCTACATGTGGTAGATGGAAAGACTTACATACTCTTGTAGATCATTAAACTGTTTCACTTGATTAGTTGCTGTTGTTTTGAGATATTAATGTGCTTAGTGGTAAAACTGATGGTTTGGTAAAGTAAAAACAATTAATGGTTGGTTTGAAATCTTGAAACTGTGCCACACTCGAATAACCAGTTGATAATATAATGGTTGAAGGGGTCGTTGCATAGAAAACAAAAAATTTCCTACGCGAGAGACACCCGAAAGGCCAAGATCTAATCTAGGAGACGAAGTGCAACGGGCAACGAGAGGGTTGAGGAGAACACATACCCTTGAAGACACAAAGCTTTACGATATCTAATATCGTTGTTGGCGTAGTCGTACTCACACCGATCCCGATAGCGAGAAGATGTGCACCGCATCCGGTGGTGCCTCCGTGATCCGTCACACGTACGGTTGATGACGACCTCCGTTCCCTCGATCCAGCGGGGCGCAGAAGTAGAGGATCCCTCAGAACTCCAGCATCACGACGGCGTGGTGGTGGTGAAGAATCTCACGGTTAGGGCTTCGCCAAGCCGGACACCATGGAATGGAGCAGCGGGTGGAGAGGAAATGAGGTGGGAAAGTGTGTGGAGGAGGGAGAGCTCTCACCCTCCTTTTATAGAAGAGGGGGAGGCAGCCCAAGGGGGGTGTGGCCAGCCGCATGGTGTGCCCCCACCTCTTCCCTCATGATGTGAGTGGACACTCCACACACACCCACTCATTTTCCCTTAAAACTCCACTTAGAAAATCCAAGAGTGTTTCTTTAATAAATAAATAAAACATTTTTATTTCTTTATTTCAGCATTTGTTAATTCTATTAACAAACTTTTGCATATAGCACCTCGAATCATTTGTTAATTCTATTAACAACCATTCGACGAAAAAACCCTTGAACTATTTCAATTTTCCTCGAAACAATTTCGGTGCTGCCCAAAATATTCTTCGATATTCCCTATCCTCTCAAATGCGTCATCGAACCTTAAGTGTGTCACCCTAGGGTTCGCGAATAAGATATAAATGATCGAGACTCCTCTCTGATCAATAATCAACAGCGGGATCTGGAAAGCCGTGATGACTCCTATTTATTCAACGATGACTCTCGTGATCGTGTGAACCAACAACGTCGTGAACTATTCCCTTTGTCTCGCGATATTTTACTTGTCCGAGATTTGATCATTGGTATCAACCATACCTTGTTTCAATATAGTTACCGACAAGTACTCTTTTCTCGTTCCCGTGATATAACATCCTTGTGATCATATCACGTGCTTGCAAGCGGGTTTCGATGTGATATCGCCGAGAGGGCCCAGAGTATATCTCTCCGTAATTTTGGATGGACAAATCCCACTCTTGATCCATGATCCTCAACTAATACTTTCCGAATACCTAACGGCACCTTTATAGTCACCCTGTTACGGTGTGACGTTTGATGACATCAAAGTACCCTTCCGGTATCAGTGATTGACATGATCTCATGGTCTAAGGAATAAGTTACTTCGTACGCAAGATATAACAATATAAACTAAATGACTTGATCGTATTGTTATCTTGATATTGGGTATGTGTTCATCACATCATTCATCTAATGACATGACCTCGTTATTAACAACATCCAATGTTCATGATCAGGAAACCTTGACCATCTATTAATCAACGAGCTAGCTAAAAGAGAGGCTTTACTAGGAACCATTGTTTGTTTATTAAACACACATGTATCAACGTTTCCGGTTAATACAATTATAGCATGAGAAATAAACATTTATCATAAAGAAGGAATAATATAATAACCACTTTATTATTGCCTCTCGAGCATATTCCCTTAGGCCTCCCACTTGCACTAGAGTCAATAATCTAGTCTGTAAGCACTAAACACATATGACGTTCCAGTGTTATTACCATGCTTCGCATGTGGTAAACATCATCAAAAAGATCTGAACTGTTCAGGTCCTATTGTATTTGCATGTTCTTTGCGTCTACACGCATCACTCATTCTCTAATGAGATGGCTTTGTATATATGGTCAATCGGTGAAACCTTAATTCCTCAGCTTAAACCTATGTCACTAACATTGTGAAAATGTAGCTTCATAGTGTTAGCGTTCTTGGAAATTCACCAAGTTCCGGTGATACCTTAATTCCTCAGCTTAAACTGATGTTACTAACATTGTGAAAATGTAGCTTCATAGTGTCAGCATTCTTGGAATTTCACCAAGTTCAATAAAGAACTCCTTGACACAAAATACGCTTATTATCAGTTGTCAACACAACGATATACTTTAGCCTTTGTTGTAGTATCCGTCACAATACTTTAATTTTGAAACACTTTCAAATCCAGCATGGAACTTTCTTCCAGCCTATTGTGCTACCATTCATCACGTATTTTAATTGAGATAAAATTACTTGAATAAATGACAAGACTATTAGTGTAACATATTACAACTAATATTTTGTCATTATTACATAGGAAAACATATCCTTAGCATTTCTAAAATGACACAAGGATATCTCCCACTGTTATCTAATCATCATATGAATTATCCTGCTATAACATTTTATAGCATAGGACTCATCTGGTTGTGTACATAGCATGGAAACATGACTTAGAAATCTCAATTTCAATGATGCTCATCATGTGTCAAAACACTTGAATCTTGCTCAATTATTTTCCATGTGACAAGAACTCCTTCTTGTCATTTCGATATTGACTTACTTCAATATTTCATCTATGTAATTTGGCTTCAATCATATCAGGCGCTTCAATCCATCTTTTATAGATATCGATGCCCAATATCTTCTAAGCCTTTCATCAATATGAATTTCTTAACCGTGTTAATTTAAAATACATATTTTCCAATCAACCATATGTCATCTACATAAAGTATTGGAAATATGTCATAGCGCTCCCACTTAATTTCTTGTAACTCTACAAGCATCTTTATCGTTCATGATGGAATCAAACTCTTTTGATAACTTCATTAAGGTAAAGATTTCAACTTCGTTATGCTCACTTCAACCATTGAAGTGTGCATACCTTTCTAGCAACCTTTTGAATTTTACAAAACTCTTAGACTGTTTCAAGTACACATCCTAGATCAAACTTCCTCGAGAGGAGAGTTGGTTTTGTTATTCAACTGCCATATCATAATATGTAAATTTTGCTTGAACTATACGCAAAGACTAAAGCATCACTACGGAAGATCAAAATCTTGTAGTAGTCAACTGTTTGAACTTCGTCGAAAACAACTTTTCGATAAGTACAACTTTCAAAGGATGTGAAAATCCATGTCTTTTTCGCTATATAGACCCTTTTGCTATCGTTAGACATCAAGCCTATAGAAAAGACTACCAAGTCACATACTTGATATTCATACAAGGATACTATGGCGGATATAATGACTCATAATAAATTTTACAAAGTCAGGGCCCATCATTTACTTACTTTATAAGGTCAAAGTCCTTTTGTTGTCAAAACAACACTTAACTCTTAAACCACAAGTTGGTCTAAGTACAAAGTTTTAGGACTTTTTAGGTTCAGTTCGCAAACTCATTCGAAGTATCTACAATCACATGTAGTGTATTCTACTTAGTCAAAATAGGAAAACCTTGGAACAACTTCCAGTGCTGCGCTACTCTTGACATGGTAACGAAGATTCTCTAATCTTGTTGAGTTTGTAATGTCCTCCCACTCACTTATTTCGCAAGAACTACTTTCTCGAGAAATCAACCCTTTCTGACAAACCACATTTGTCTTGTGTCGGTGATAGGAGAAATACCCAATGTATTATTTAAGATAACCTTATAAACATATATTTATCCCATTTTGGTTGTAAACATTTTACACATGCTATGCATACCAAAACTTAAGAAAATGACAATTCAGGTCAATACCAAAACCATATCTTATATGTTGTCAATTTCAATGGATCATGATGGTGCTCTTTTTAGTGGAAAAACGGTTGTCACTAATGTATAAACTACAAAATTATAATGGCATTTTTATTAATCTTTCGAGTAATATAAGTTGTAGAACAATTCTGCAACTTCTCAGATGTTTTGCTAAACTTGTAACTCAAACTTTATCCTTTATGATCCAACCATAAATACTTGATTATGACTCATGCTCATCAATATAAATTTCTTAACCGTGTTAATTTAAAATACATATTTTCCAATCAACCATATGTCATCTACATAAAGTATTGGAAATATGTCATAGCGCTCCCACTTAATTTCTTGTAACTCTACAAGCATCTTTATCGTTCATGATGGAATCAAACTCTTTTGATAACTTCATTAAGGTAAAGATTTCAACTTCGTTATGCTCACTTCAACCATTGAAGTGTGCATACCTTTCTAGCAACCTTTTGAATTTTACAAAACTCTTAGACTGTGTCAAGTACACATCCTAGATCAAACTTCCTCGAGAGGAGAGTTGGTTTTGTTATTCAACTGCCATATCATAATATGTAACTTTTGCTTGAACTATCCGCAAAGACTAAAGCATCACTACAGAAGATCAAAATCTTGTAGTAGTCAACTGTTTGAACTTCTTAAGATAACCTTATAAACATATATTTATCCCATTTTGGTTGTAAACATTTTACACGTGCTATGCATACCAAAACTTAAGAAAATGACAATTCAGGTCACTACCAAAACCATATCTTATATGTTGTCAATTTCGACGGATCATGATGGTGCTCTTCAGTGGAAAAACGGTTGTCACTAATGTATAAATTACAAAATTATAATGGCATTTTTATTAATCTTTCGAGTAATATAAGTTGTAGAACAATTCTGCAACTTCTCAGATGTTTTGCTAAACTTGTAACTCAAACTTTATCCTTTATGATCCAATCATAAATACTTGATTATGACTCATGCTTTATGATCCAATCATTTGAACTCAAAAACAACATCCCCCTTAGTCGTCTTTAGTGATTACACGAACCAAATTCACTACACAAAAACCGACCATCACGTGAGATGATGTAGCTTCAAAGGCGAACATCGACATGTTCATCATATCATCCATGTGACTCATGCTTTACCTTTCGGTTACGTGTTCCGAGGCCATGTCTGTACATGCTAGGCTCGCCAAGTAGAACCGTAGTATTGCGTGTGTTTCAACGCCATGTCTGTACATGCTAGGCTTGAAAGCACCCGTTGTATGCGAACGTTGAGTCTATCACACCCGATCATCACGTGGTGTCTCGAAACGACGAACTTTCTTAACGGTGCATACTTAAGGAAGAACACATTATTATCTTCATATTAAGTGAGAGGGATCATCTTATAATGCTACTGTCTCTATCTAAGCAAAAAAAGATGCATAAAAGGATTAACATCACAAACATCACATGAAAGGATAACGTGATATGATATGGTCCTTCTTGCACTTGATCTCCATCATGTGCATCTTGTTACAATGATTTTTACTTCATATTAACAACTATTTGAACCAATTCAAAAGTCAAATTCCGTTCTCTTTAAATAGATATATTCACATATCTACTCAAATCATCAACAGAATTTCATGAAGGAAAACATTAATCCACCATATATGACTACACATAATGGACTATATACATCAATATGTATAATCTCCACTAAATTAGTCGTCCATTCTACTTTGGCCTATGAACGGAATTTTAGTCATCTTTTGGAAGAGGTCTCACAAACGTCAATTTATTCAAAACAAAATGACTCCGGAAGTCCATCAATATGGAGTTCCTTCATGTTTTCCTTTCCGATATGAACTAAAATGGTAGTGTCACAATTTAAGTGAAACTCTTTTACGTCTTATAACGTTTAGCATTTAGTCTTATAGATGTTTACTTTACCAACATGATTTATATTAACATATCCATCAATTATGGAATATGGTCATTGTTTGAACAATCTCATTTGTTCTCACAAAAGACCAGAACAAAATAACAACTTATTAAGTTCTTAAAATAAATCTTGAATGTTTGGTTCGATACGACAATGAACACAATAACACTTTATTTCTGTTCCTGTCATAATCGATTCCACATCTATTACTAGTTCCTTTTAGGCCCTTGTATTTATTACATTGCATTGCTTTGTATGACAACTCATACCAACCAATGTGGTATCAAAATACCCAAAAGTACTTTGCTAACTAGTAATACATCTATAACTTGTATATCAAGTATATAGTCCTGAGCTGGACTTTTCGAGTTATCTTCTTTTTCTTCCATATATCTTTTGTAATTCTATTTTCAATATTCCCTTTCCTTTACAGAAGAATCATTCAACATCAAACAATGCTAGTCGTACTAGGCCATTTTCTTTGGTGTGTTAGTCATATACTATCACCCATTGAGTCATACTTCGAGTTTGATTCTTCTACTAATATCACCATATTAATAGTATTCTTCTTGATTCCAATCTTAGCAATCTCCCAGTAAGGTAGACGACTTTACCCATACTTTTAATCCATTCCATCATAACAATTTTACGATTAAGCTACTATAGCTCGAAGGAAGAAATTTAGAGGATAATTTTTAGCGCCCAACTTCTTGGAATACTCAAACGCCTAGCGTCTTCAATCATTGCATATATTCAGATAATATAAGAAAACATTGTCACGCTAAATTATACTCAGTCATGTTGCCACAAATAAGTTTCTAGATATCAATATATCTTTCACTGAATTGTTTCTGAAAACAACTCTTTTCAGTTCCTAAATCACCTTGATCAACAAAACATTCTTTTGAAGATAAAGTAATATGGAAGCAACCATGACTCTGGATTCTAAGTAGGAATTGGTTGCTCTCTAGACCAATCAATCATTAATCACATGGAGCTAGGTAGGAAATACAGAAAATCTACAATAGGATTCAATTTTAAATTTCACTAATACGGTACCAATCTTAAATGATTTTTACCAGATCATAACATTTATATCTCAATTAACAATATAAGTGTAAGGTAGTTTTGTGGATGCCAATGAATATTGAAATTTGTGCAAATTCACTTTGATTGGTTGTTTATTTTCAAGTTAATTCAAAATTATGTCATGAACTCCCACTCAAAAACAACATCCCCCTTAGTCGTCTTTAGTGATTACACGAACCAAATTCACTACACAAAAACCGATCATCACGTGAGATGATGTAGCTTCAAAGGCGAACATCGACATGTTCATCATATCATCCATATGACTCATGCTTTACCTTTCGGTTACGTGTTCCGAGGCCATGTTTGTACATGCTAGGCTCGCCAAGTAGAACCGTAGTATTGCGTGTGTTTCAAGGCCATGTCTGTACATGCTAGGCTTGAAAACACCCGTTGTATGCGAACGTTGAGTCTATCACACCCGATCATCACATGGTGTCTCGAAACGACGAACTTTCTTAACGGTGCATACTTAAGGAAGAACACATTATTATCTTCATATTAAGTGAGAGGGATCATCTTATAATGCTACCATCTCTATCTACGCAAAACAAGATGCATAAAAGGATTAACATCACAAACATCACATGAAAGGATAACGTGATATGATATGGTCCTTCTTGCACTTGATCTCCATCATGTGCATCATGGTATGATCTCCATCATTCCACCGGCGTGGTACCAAGTACCATGGCACCCCAATCTTGATTGTACATCAATAAGAAGACAATCATATGGATACCTTACGGTATATCAATAATTTAGAAATAGATCATCTCATAATCAAATTTGTAATATTGACCATATCACATCACATGCCCAGCAAAAACCAGTTAGACGCCTCTAATTTATTTTTGCATATTTTACGTGGCTTAGGGATTTCGAGGATAGAACCGTTCATACCTACGAACATCAACCACAAAGTTGATAAACACATTTTTAACAACCCTTCGTAGATTAGATATTAACTATAGTAGGAGAAACGGACACCCCCTTAGCCACAAGTGAGACAACTCTCGCGTACATAGTACACGTAAACTTAGTCTGGGGTAGCTTCATCCTACTATGCCACTAAGATCATAAAATACTGAAGGAGGAAATAACATGATCATCAACACCCACATACTCATATGTGTTCTACCCGTAAAAAACATCTACGCATAGATCCGACTCTGATACCACTGAAGGGGTCGTTGCATAGAAAACAAAAAATTTCCTACACGAGAGACACCCGAAAGTCCAAGATCTAATCTAGGAGACGAAGTGCAACGGGAAACGAGAGGGTTAAGGAGAACACATACCTGAACGGACAACGACGTCGCCTAGAGGGGGGGGGGTGAATAGGCGATTAAAACTTTTCCGGTTAAGTCTTGCTAAATGCGGAAATAAACTAGGTTTTTAAATTAACAAGCATACAACCTAAATATTCTATGGTCAACTACTAACAACTTATGCTAAGCAAGACAAGTAACAAGGTGATAGAAAGATATATAAATTCAAGATCGAAGGCTATCACAATGTAAATTGCATAAGTAAAAAGCTCGGGTATAGAAATAACCGAGGCACACGGAGACGATGATGTATTCCCGAGTTCCTCCCACAAAGGGGAGTACGTCTCGTTGGAGGGGTGTGAGCTTTCCACGAAGGCCTACTCAACGCCACAAAGGCCTCACCCTATTCTCCGATGAACCCCGCCACAAAGGCCTAGTTCACCTTCCACTATTGGCAAACTTCAAACCCGAGGCACGCATCCACAACTCAATTGGAGGCTCTCGGTGTCACCACAATCTTGGGGTACACGTCCACAACTCAATTGGAGGCTCCCAAGAACACCACACGTCGTCTAGGGTCCAAGACCCAAGAGTAACAAGCTCACAATCTTTCACTTCCACGAATCCTCGTGGAGAGACCAAACCGATGCAACCGATGCAAATGGCAAGAACACAAGTGCTCAAATCCTTCACTCTCAAATTCCAACAAAGCAACAAATGCTTATGGGGGAATAAGAGAGGAATAACAATGGAGGAGAAACACCAAGAACTCCAAGATCAAGATCTACTAAGTTTCCCTCACTAAGAAGGAAGATGGATTGGTGGAAATGTAGATCTAGATCTCCTCTAACTTATCCCTCAAAGATATGCAAGAATCATAGGAGGGATTGGGAGAGGGGCAAGCTTTCCAAGGTCAACAATGGTGGGGGAGAGAGGGTATTTCGTGCTTGGAAGACTTGGGGACCAATGGGGAAGAAGACCCCCTTAAATAGGTCCCCACAAAAACTAGCCGTTTTTCTGCTTTTTCCGACCAGGCCGGATTAGGTCCGGAATTTTCCGGATCCCGGAATCATCCGGACTGAATCTGGTTTGCAACAGAAAAATTCACGTTGCAGTCGGATTCATCCGGACTGAATCCAGATTGCGACAGAGAAAATCCCGTTGCAGTCGGAATCATCCGGACTGAATCCGGATCCCGGAATCACCCGGAATAATCCGGATTGTAACAGAGAAAAACCCGTTGCAGTCGGATTCATCTGGACTGAATCCGGATCTCGGAATCATCCGGAAAATTCCGGAACGCAACATTGAGACTGAAAACCGATACGAGAAATGCTATAACTTTTGCATATGAACTCCGAACGAGGTAAATCCAATTGCAATGGAAATATAACAGCAATGAGTATCCAAATAAAAGGTGTGGGAACATTCTCAAAGTATGGAGAAGTTACCACACATGGAAGGTGTGGGAACATTCTCAAAGATGAACGGAATATTTTCACCACCGAAAACGGAACAAGTTTTTCTTACGAAATCCATTTTCGAGAAATCAAGGCTTGTCATGAAGATCACGACAAGCACTAAAACCCAAAGGAGATAAAAGCCAAATAAGAACCAAGAAAGATGATATGCAAAGTATGCAAAGGTTTGAGCTCTCCATAACGATCCGATCAAGTTACTCACTTGAGAGCCCCTCTTGATAGTACGACTATCTATCCTATAACCCGGTCTCCCGAAGACACGAGACCAGTAAAATAGAAAACCTATCAAGATCTTGATATTTGGTATGTGTTCATCACATCATTCATCTAATGAAATGACCTCGTTATTAACAACATCCAATGTTCATGATTAGGAAACCTCGCCATCTCTTAATCAACGAGCTAGTTAAAAGAGAGGCTTTACTAGGAACCATTGTTTGTTTATTAAACACACATGTATCAACGTTTCCGGTTAATATAATTCTAGCATGAAAAATAAACATTTATCATAAACAAGGAATAAGATAATAACCACTTTATTATTGCCTCTGCGGCATATTCCCTTCAATGGTATATGACCTTCTCTGCTGATAACAATCGTAATGGCTTTTTGTTACGCGCTATGGTCGGGGTAGCCAATAGTGACTTGTCACTGCCATGGACCCTCTTGGAATCATTTTCATTATGCCTTGTATGATCATATTTATAGTTGTAATCTTTTAACTTGCGAGTTCTAAGTTGCGGTTTTCTGGCACTTCCACCATCCATATTTGCTAGCCTCTTCGGTATTGTGCATTGCCCATTCTCACATTGAGAGTTGGTGCAAACTTCGCCAATGCATCCAAACCTCGTGGGAGGACTTTATTCTCATACTCATAATCCTAATATATCTTCCTCAAAACAGCCACCATACCTACCTATCATGGCATTTCCATAGTCATTCCAAGATACATTGCCATACAACATCCATCATCATTATGTTACTTGTTTCATTGTTATTTTGCATACTACTACACTGTCAGAAGCATTTAGTTTATTACATAAGAGATATTTCAGTTTCAGTTATGAGTACTAAAAGTGTGATGATTCATTGTAAATAGAGTGCTTCCCCTACCAGTGGGGCTATATAAAAAAAAGGAGAAAAGGCCCAAAAAAAGAGGGCCAAAGAGAGATAATAAAGAGAAAGGGGGCAACATTACTATCATTTATTCCACATTTGTGCTTTGTTAGCACCAATACTTCAGTTTGGAGAGATTTTTCATTTTTTGACTTTCATAACTATGTGGGGAACTTTACATTATAGAACTTGTCTTGTATATCCCAATGATGATCCCCCTCAAAAGTTCTCTAGGTCTTCGTGAGCAAGCAGGTTGGATGCAACCCCCACTAGTTGCATTGGAGAGCTTTAATACACTTATAGCGCTATGTGCATCCGTTGTGTGGCAATCACTACTCCTTGCATAGCTTCGATTATAATACCTCCTCTTGTCTAATGATCACTTTCAGCTGTGTGATACTTTCTTCCATTGACCTTCCAAACCCCCATAATGTTCTTTTAGCCATAACATCCTGGTGCCAGGGACCAATACAGAATGCTTGCTTGTTTTGAGTACACAAATAGTTTGATGATTTTCCTACGTGCATATTGTTATCACTTGACTTGATCCTAACAGGAATTGTTGTGAGAGTTTGATGCTTAAGATGATTATATTGTTGTTCTTGAAGCTTAAGTAATCTTTAATATACTTTGCATAGTTGATTGTCTTTTAGTATTGATTCATTGAAAAGTTTAATTTGTTCATCCTAATTGTTTATACATTACTCTATTTGATATCAACTATAAACCACATCCTTTATTCATTTGATCTTAGTTTACGTGCTTTACATTATGATGATCAAGTTTATGTCGCTAGCATGTCACCTTAGAAATTATTTGTTTTATAGTTTTACCTACTCGAGGACGAGTAGGAACTAGTCTTGGGGATGCTTGATACGTCTCAAACGTATCCATAATTTCTGATGTTCCATGTTGTTTTCATGCCTTATTCTACATGTTTCTTATACACCTTTTGCCATTTTTATGGATTTTCTGGGACTAACCTATTGACAAGATGCTACAGAGCCCGTTCTTGTTTTTTGTTTCAGAAAATTTGTTCTGGAAATATTCTCGGAATTGGACGAAACAAAGCCCAGAAGTCTTAGAGATCTGTCACATACACGGAGTCCGGAGGGGACCCGGAAGGGGGGCCTGGAGGCCCCAAACCATAGGTTGCGTCCCCTGGCCGCGCCTGGAGGTGGTGTGGCCACCCTGGCCACCCACCGACGTTGCCCTCTCGCCTATTTAAGCTCCTCCACGGGTTAACCTAAAGATCCGAGCATTTTCCACCAAAAAGATCTGTAGCCGCCGCCATCATTAACCCTAGTTCGGGAGGTTTCTGGAGCTCTCCTCAGCACCCTGCCGGGAGGGGAATTCATCATCGGAGGGATCTACACCACCATGCCTGCCTCCGGAGTGATGCGTGAGTAGTTCATCCCTAGACTACGGGTCCATGGCAGTAGCTAGATGGTTGTTCTGTCCTCCTTATGCCTCATGTTTAGATCTTGTGAGCTTCTTAACATGATCAAGATCATCTTATTGTAATGCTACATGTTGTGTTTGCTGGGATCTGATGAATATTGAATGCTATGTACAAGGATTATCAATCTATCATGTTAATGTTATTTATGATCTTGCATGCTCTCCGTTAATAGTAGATGCTCTGGCCAAGTTGATGCTTGTAACTCGAAGAGGGAGTATTTATGCTCGATAGTGGGTTCATGCCTCCCTTTCACTCACGCCCGAGTGACAGAAACGTAATGGGTGCGGGATGTGTTATTTCCATTAGGGATAAAACAACAATGCTTTGTCTAAGGATAATTTTATTGTTTACATTAGCCACTTTGCTTAATGCAATTATCTATTTCTTGCAACTTAATACCCAAGGTTTGCTCGGATGACACTCTGAGGGTGGATTATTAGTCATAGATGCAGTTGGATAACGGTTTATGTATCTTATTGTAATGCCCGCATGAATCACATAGTAATCATCATGTCATGCATATGATCTATGGTGCGACTTTTATATCTGTCAATTGCCCGCTGTAATTTGTTTACCCGACATGTTATATATCTGGTTTGGAGAGACACCTCTAATGAACTGTGGACCCCGATCCATTTCTTTACATTGATATACAACCATTGCAACCGTTGTTTTCCTACTTCAATTATTGTTTTCATACTGCCACCACTGTTCTCTTTCATCTACTGCAAACAAGTAATATTTTTCACACTATACGTTTAATCCTTTGTTTCAGCAAAACCAGTGAGATTGACGCCCTCATTGCTTCGTTGGGGCAAAATAATTTTATTGTGTTGTGTAAATTCCACGTTGATGCTGAAACGGTAATGCGCCCAGCCAACATCAACTGCATCAACCTTCGGAAGTTATTTCTTTCTCCTACTGGTCGATTCAACCTTCGTTTCTTTCTGAGGGAAACTTGCTACTGTGCTCTTCAAACCTTCCTCTTGGGGTCTCCCAACGAAAGTGTGTTACACGCCATCACAGCTCAGCGATACTACCAACTTGGCTCGGTCGCTACTACCTCTATAGCGGTACTACCGGGCCGATATGGGGCCTAGTACCGCTTCGGGGAGGAGCTGATATCAGTACCATCTGTCCCGGGTACGGTAGCTACCCTGTAGCTCCCACAGTACTACCAATCCCCTCGGTACTTTTGGACTTGAGCCCGGTACTACCTGGAGGCTTCTATGCCGTGGCAACTGGGCTCGGTACCAACCGCGGTAGTTGTCGCGGTACTACCGGGACTTTCCTTGGTACTACCGTACGAACAAGCCTAAAACCGAATTTGGTCATTTGTTTAGTAATTCCTATAGAATCATAGACAAAGAAAACATGTTTGAATACGCTAAATATATTGTCATCATCAACCGAAACTGATAAGGATTGAGATGCACTTTTAATCTCCCCCTTTTATGTTTTTAACGACAATACGGCAAAGGATGACATGGTTTAGGAACTAGAGATAGAGATCCCCCCGTATTTTGTGAACCTTGCAAGGGTATCAAATCTTATGAGAGAAACTTAGAGGCTGGCCAGGAATGACTAAGACAAGGAAAAGCAAGGGAGAACAACATAGTCCTTAATGAACATGGAGAATAACGCATGTCTTACACCATGCAACTGAGAAATTCATACAAAAAGCATAGAACAAACAAATATAGAAACCAAGCGACACATGAGGCTAAATATACAAGATTAGTTTCCAACCCATGCAAATATCGCAACAACCTAATAATGCACTTCTCCCCCTTTTGCATCAAACATACTAAAAAACGAGAGGCACGATGCTAAGAACGTCTCAAACGATCAGTCCCCATAGTGCTTTGGTGAAAGGGTGTGAGCAAAGAGTCCTCGATGATGATGGCCTCTTCACTCCAAACACCATGATCTGCAAGCCAAGTATCCTTAGTAGTGATAGATTTATCCGAGCCAGGAGACACTTGGAGTTTCATGGCCCACAACATAGTCTTCTGGCGCTGATCAGCCTCATACATGCGATCATTTTGAAAACAGAGAGACTTATTGATCTTCCAGGCAAAAGAATTGAACTAGTTGGGCGCCACATAAGAGGAACTAGCACCATGAGGCTCACTAGGGGAGCTAGGAACATGAGAACCACTTGGGGCAATAGGACCATCTGAACCACATGGAGCACCAGTCTCCACTATAGGTTCCTTCTGGAGCTTGACATTGAGTCTTTTAGCCTTATGCTTGACCAACTCGAGACCAGCTAAAATATCCTCACCGTTATGAGAGCAAGCCCACCTAGCAGTGATGAGCTTCATAATGTATGGCCTATAGACAAGAGTTCGCTTATACATCACATCCAACCACATCTCATTGCAAACGAAATCCATCACATCGAGTTTCTCACCACTCCCTTCCTTGTCCTTGGTGTGCTTGAGAACATAACAGATAAAACCATACACTTGGTACAAATTGCCAGCCCAAGGAGAAATAGTCTCACGATAGATACAATGCATAATCTCACAGGGGCGGATCTGATCCTTTGTCTGTCCACAGGTACCTCCTACAATGGTCACATGATTGATCTGTTCCTTTCCAATAAACACTCTTGAATCATGACATCTCCATACATTAATATCTTTATCGTGAGAATCATCCCGGATCTCATAGCCGAGGACCGAGGCAAAATCATCCCAATTAGCTACCATCACGGAATCACGAGTCGTCCAAGAAAAGGTACAAGCATCATCATCATGAATGTAGACAATGTCATAGAACTGATTGATGAGGTATGCATCATAATCTTGAGTGAAAGCCATGATTGGGAACAAACCAAACTCCTCACACATAGTTGGAGCCTTGTCAAAATATCCATCATGCTTCTCCAAGCGCATGTCAGGCATGTTGATAGAGTGTTGAACCGTGATCATGATCTCACCCTTCTTGAGGCAGACATGTTCATATAGGAGAGCTTGATATTTTGTGTAAAAGGGATGGTTGGGCAGCATTGGAGCTCAAGCAATGAAGTTGGGGTTGGTATGACGGGGTACCTTATAGGCTTCATACTTCCACTTGTCAAAAGTGAGCTTTCGAGCACATTTCTGGGCAGCTTTCTTGACACCAGGCCGCCTGGTGGGTTTAAGCTTATGCTTGTCAAGCTCCTTCAGCCTAGATGTAGTTAGCAAGAGGAGGATATGTGTGCTCATTCACCTCTTTGGTAGCACTACTACCTGTGAAAACAGATCAAGATATACAAAGGGAATAAAGCTAAAGTGCACATGTCCATGATGGAACGAAATGAATAGCAAGCATGAAAAGGGACATGCCATTTTCAAGGATCCCAGTGGCCGGTAGTACCGGCCTGGATGGGGGCGGTAGTACCGGGGCTGGTGCAAGGACGTCGAAATCACACAGGGATTCACATGGCCCCTAGAAGGATTGAAAAATGACAAGTACTATGGGATACTTATAGAGTTATTTAGTCCTAGGTTGAGAGTTTGAAGAAGAAACAACATCCCTAACGTAACAACCCCTAGATCTCCTCAAAACCATGGAATATGCGAGAAAGGAGAGCGAGAGAGAGGGACAGGTACCAGATGCCCCCATGGGGGAGCTGCTCCGGGGGAGGGAGGCGCAAACATGCACTATAAACAACACATGCGGCTGTGGCTATGGAGAAGGTGTTGGAAATATGCCCTAGAGACAATAATATTCAGTTATTATTCTATCTCCAAGTCCAGAATTAAGTTTTATCATCATGGTACAACCTCTATAGCACTTGAAAAGTGAGTTTTCAAAGGAGAATATTTGTGCGGGTGTGAAGACATGAACAAACAAGAGTTCCTAATCTTGTATCCAAGATTATCTTATGGTATGTTAGATGATCACATTTTCCTGATGATGGACTTGGTTAAAAGTCTAGAAAAAACATAAAAGTTTATTGTTATGCTAACACTTGTACTGAACCAACACAAGTTTATGTTGTTCCTAAAAGAACCTAAACAATTGTCATTTATTTTAGCAAAATACATAAGAAGATGCGATTGGCTATAATTCGTATACTATGAGAATATCTAGTGACCAATCGATCAAATGTTGTACTTTGGATATCATCAACCATCTTGCAGTAACTAGGGATCATAACATTGATATCTCGGTATACCCTAGAAAGTGTAATGGAACGGAGATCGTTCAAGATTAGTACTTAAATCCTCTAGACGGTCGAGAAATACATACTCTCGTCCCACTCAGTGTGATTTATCACAAGGACGCCAGGGATATGGATGACAAAAGAGGATAATATCGATACTGAGCAATATGTGTTATGATCAAAGAGTTTGATCATAACACATCACATAGTCTCAACTCATGGTATCGTTGGTATCGTGAAGTTAAGGAATAAGTGCAATGAGTAACTTATAATATTCCCTCGTTCTTCTTGAACACACAAGAGTCATCATGGGAGTCCACGGTCCTGCTGCTTGTTATTGTTCGTTAAGTTCCCAAACATGTCATTCTGTTATCGAGCCTTTACGGGTTACACGCTTAAGACATGCTAGCCTTTTATTGAGATAAATAATATGTTGTAATTTGTTTTATGAATGTTTGATGTCGATACAATGTCACAGTAACAAGTCCGGTGTCAATCGGAGTGGTTTCGGGAAGTTAATATAAGAGAGAAATTATGTCGGTGTTATGAATAATTTTAGGTAACGGCACACATGAGATGTCCCGGGTCGGTAGATAATATCGATGATTTTATCGATTGGGGTTATGTGGTTCCGAAAGAGTTTTGGGGGACTTTCTATAGAGGGAGCAAGTACTGGGAGGGGAAAGATTTCCCCCTCAAGGACGAATCTATTTGGGGGCTGCCAGGTGGCCCCTGGTGGGTTCACAAGTTGGTAATCATCATCCCGGTATTTTTACTGGAATTATTGGAGAGAACAAGGAGAAAATAAGAAGGGGAAAAGAAATAACGAATGGAGAGGAAGGTGGAGTTGGAGACTACCCCCAATCCGAGTTGGTCGAGGGGAGGGGGTGTTGCCACCTTCATGGTGTGGCCGCCCTCCTCCTAGCTCTAATAGGAATCCCCTCCTCCCTTGGAAAGTCTCCCCCTCCCTCCCACTATATAAAGGACCCCAAGGCTCATAGCAAAATACACAATTGGATCTCAAGCCTCTCTCTCTCTCTTTCTCTCTCTAGTAGAATTAGAGGGTATAATTAGAACTTCTAATTAGAGCCCCTCTAATTGAATTAGAGCCTCTTCTAATTGTGTTTTGAGGTGTCCTCTCCCGATTAGATCTAACTATAATTCTAGCTTTGTCTCATGTGTTGAGAACTTCCAGTTTCATATAGCTCTAATCATAGTTGATTAGATGCTAACAATTAGCAACATCGAAAAGTTGTCGCTCCTCGTTGGTGCTTAGTCCTGGACGGTGGAGCACTGATGGGTTGGCATGAGCGTACGTGTGCACACCATTAGAGGGATTACACGTGTGATCCTTGCAGCGGGAATCTTAGCGACATTCTTGCAACTAGGCCTAGTTGTGAGGATCTATGATTGTTCATAACTCTTCTATGACTTCATTGGATCCACTTCCCGATGAGCCGTGATTGTGATCCTCGCATGTATGGGCATGCCTTGTTATCTTCATATGTATATTGGCGGACTTCAGACGGGAAAAAACATGTAGAGTAGACCATAAGTTGTATCAGAGTGCATTATGCGTAGATACGATTAGATCTAAAGCCTAATTTTGTGAGGGTATTTCATAAGGTTGTGCTAGTACATTAGAAAGCTCTCTAATGTTCAGTTTATTTTTGTTGCTTCCCAATAAGATATGTTTATTTTGTGTCCGACGACATGATATAAATTTTTAAAAACTTTTGGTAATCCTAGGATGCTTAAGTTACCCCTGGCTGTGAAGTTAGTCCCATTATCCGTGATAATATTGTGGGGAATGCCAAACATGCACACAATGGAGTCGAGGAATCTTACGTCACACTCTGCGTGTTGCGACATAACTGGGACGGACTCTATCCACTTTTTGAATTTGTCGACTACGACCAGCAAATATGTGTATCCTCCAGGTGTTGATTTTCACAGCGGTCCCACCATGTCTAGCCCCCCATTGAGCAAAGGGCCGAGAGAGGGGGATCGTGTCGAGCTCTGTGGCTGGTGCATGTAACTTGGGTGCGAACTTCTGGCAGGCGTCGCACCTTTCGACTAGGTCTTTGGCGTCTCTGGCTGCCGTGAGCCAGTAAAAACCTGCCCGGAAAGCTTTCCCTACGATGGCTCTCTAGCTTGCGTGGTGCCCACAGTCGCCTTGGTGTATGTCACAGAGTAGTTCCTTTCCATCTTCGGGTGCGATGCACCTCTTGAGCACTCCTGATATGCTTTGCTTGTACAATTATCCTTTTATCACCCGAAAGGATTTGCTGCGTCGAGCTATCTGTCGTGCTTTGCAAATGTCTTCTGGGAGCTGCTTATTTTTCAAGTAACCGAGATACTTCTTTGTCCAAACTGGCTCGACCAGGAAGACCTGCCTCGAGATGTTATGGATTAGTTCGATGAAGGAGATTTGCTGACTGGCCTCCATTTCCGCTGCTGATGGCAACTCTGTGTGCTTTTTGAGCTTGATTGACCTTCTTCTTATTTTCTCGAAGTATATTCCTTGTAGAACTAGGGCGTTTGTTGACCCGATGTTCGCCAGTCTGCCCGCTTCCTCATTGCTTGATCGCGCAATGTGCTTCAGCTCGCACCCTTGGAAACTTCCTTCGAGTAGGTTGTAGATGTCGCGATAGGCGATCATGTTATCTGCGACGACGTCGCACTCCTTCATTGTTTGTTGCACGATAAGGTTAGAATCTCCGTAGATCATCACTCGAGTGGCTCCGCAGGCAATCGCCATCTTCATGCCATGTAGGAGCGTCTCGTACTCTGCGTCGTTGTTGGATGCTGGATCGTTAGGTGGAAAGTCGAGTCTTAGGACGTATTGGAGCTTGTCGCCCCTTAGCGCTATGAGGATTACTTCGGCTCCGGCCCCCTCGTTTATTTTCGACCCATCGAAGTACATGATCCAGGAGCTCGAGTATTCTGGCGGCCCTGGGGTTTGCAGCTCCGTCCACTCGGAGAGGAAATCCACGACCACCTGGGATTTTAGGGCGTTGCGCCCTCTGTATATGATGTCCCAGGCGCCTAGCTCGATGCTCCATTTCGCAATTCTTCCGGATGCCATAGGATTGTTCATGATTGTATCGAGTGATGCATCATTTGGCACCGTGACGGTATGCTCCTGGAAGTAATGCCATAGCTTGCGGGCTGTGAAGACCACTCCATACACGAGCTTCTGGTAATGGAGATATCGATGTTTGCATGGTGAGAGTACCTCGCTGAGGTAGTATATTGGTCTTTGTACGCCATATGCTTTTCCTTCCTCTGGTCTCTCGACTACGAGTACCGTACTAACCACCTGATTTGTTGCGGCTCGGTATAGTTATAGGGGTTCCCTACCCTGCGGTGTGGCCAGTATTTTTTTACTCTGGAGTACCTTTTTCAGATCGATGAACGCTTTCCTTGTTTCGGGTGTCCACTCGAACTTATCAGTTTTCTTCAGCAATTTGTAGAACGGGAGCGCTTGCTCGCCGAATCTTGCGATGAATCTACTGAGGGCTGCCAGTCGTCCTGTGAGCCGTTGCACACCGCGGAGATTTGTTGGTTCTTTCATCGTCAAGATCGCCTAAACTTTCTCCGGGTTGGACACAATTCCTCGGGCAGAGACGAGATAGCCGAGGAGTTGGCCAGCAGGAACCCCGAAGACGCATTTTGTCGGGTTGAGCATGATTCGGTATGCGTTGAGGGCATCGAATGTCTCCCTGATGTACTCGAGGAGTGGGTCCTCCACTCGAGTCTTGATGATGATATCGTCAGTGTGCACTTGTACGTTCTTGCCAATGAGTTTGGCGAGGCATTTTTGCATGCACCGTTGATATGTTGCGCCTGCATTTTTTAGCCCGAAAGGCATTGTCTTGTAGTAGTATACACCGTGTGATGTGATGAATGTTGCCTTCTCCTCATCCTCCTGCTTCATCTTGATCTGGTTGGAAGGAGAGGCGTTGACAGCCTGCTGTATAGTCCACAATCTGATCGATCCGTGGTAGCGGGAAGTTATCCTTGGGGAAATGTTTTTTCAACGACGTGTAGTCGATGCACACGTGAAGGATGTCCGTGTTTTTCTTCGGGACCAGCACCGGATTTGCTAACCAGGTGGATATCTTGATTTCCCTGATGAACTTGGCGGCTAGCAGTCTTTTCACCTCTTCTCCGAGTGCTTTTTGTTTTGGCTCGGAAAAGCGTCGGTTGGTCTGTTTGACCGGCTTTGGTTCTTTAAATACTTCCAATGAGTGCTCGGCGAACTCCATGGGTATTCCTGGTATATATGAGGGCTGCCAGGCGAAAATCTCCTAGTACTCACGAAGGAGTTCGACGAGTGCACTTTCCTATGCGGATGATAGGGTGTTGGACACGATCGCCGTCTTCGCGGATTCTGTCGGGTGTACTTGATGCTTTCGAGTGTCGCTTCTCGGGCTAAACTCGAGTTCTGGAGCGTTCTTTTTGGTTAGTGGCATCACGGAGTTATCCGTGGTTTTTACCAATTCTTCTAGCTCCTCTTGCATCCCGAAAGATTTCGCAATCTCAAGGAACTCGTTGTCGCATTTTTATGATTTCTCGAACTCGCCGTTCCTGGTGATTGTACCTTATTCTCTTGGGAGTTTTAGCTTGAGGTAGCCATAATGAGGTACTGCCATGAATCTCGTGAACGTTGTTCTGCCGAGAATGGTGTGGTACTATGATGGCCAGTCAACTACCTCGAAGTCGAGGAACTCTCTCCTATAGTTGCTTGGATCTCCGAGTATCACCTCTAGGTTTATTGTTCCGAGTAGTCTGACGGCTTTCCATGGTACTATCCCGTGGAAGGATGTTTCCGATTTCGCGAGTCCCTCCAGATTCCTGTTCATCTTGCGGAGTGTGTTCGTGTATATGATGTTAATTCTGATGCCACCGTTTATGAACACCCTGGCTAGGTCGTAGTTGCCTATTTGTGCCTCGATGACGAGCGCGGCGTTCCCTGGCCGATACACCCGTGGTGGGTGGTCCTCTCGAGAGAAAGTTATCGGTTGCTCTGACATCTTCAGGTACTCAGTTTTGGACGGTGGAGCCTGCACTACCATGATAACGTGGAGAGTGTTTGTTTTTTGGACTCTTCGGGACAGGAAGACCTTCCGTGTTATGCCTAGGAGCCCCTGGGGGTTCGGGTATCCATTGACTCCTTGGTTTGCCATGGGTGGCGCTGGTAACGTGGCGAGCGCCATGTTGTGGTGACCTGCGGGTGGGGGCAGGGGTGGTGGTTGGTGTCCTCCCGGTAGTTGCGGGTATCCCTGGCTGATGGCAGGCCTATGCTTCTTTGTGTACACCTCGTGGATGTCTTGGAACTTCCGGCAATCCTTTAGGAGGTGAGTAGCCTTGGTTTTGCCCGTTTTCTTATATGTAAACAGATGCAGAGAGAAGTATCCGTCAAGGTCCTCCTTAGGGGTTTTGTCATCTGGTTTTGGTTTCCAGTCGCGATTTCCGTGGGATCCGCTATCCCGATTACTTGTGAACTCGGCCGCTACCAGTTCCGATTGGTCCTCTTGGTCGTACTGTCGCCTCTTCCTCTTCTGGCGGTCGCCGTTGCGATACTCGTCGTGCGCAGGCGAGGAAGATTTCTCGTTGTGCAGGGACTCTCCGCCATTCCCCATTTGTCTGCTATCACCATTAGTTCACCGATTGACTTAGGTGCAAAACGCCCCAGTCCCTCTCGGAAGGCGGCGCGTCGAGCACCCTTGGTCAAAGCTTCGACTGCAATTTCCTATCATATGTTCCCCGCTGTGTTCTTGAGTGTGGTCCATCTCTCGATGTACCCGCGGGTAGATTTGTAGTTTTTCTGCCTGCAGACTTGCAGTTCCTCGATGGATCCTGGCCGCATGTATGTTGCGTGGAAGTTCTTTACGAAGTCGCGGGTGAGATTGTCCCAGGATATGTAGTACACGCGTGGTCTTCCTTCGAGCCATCTTCGGGCTGCGCCTACGAGGTGCAGGTTTAGGTACTGCATGGCTGTAATCTTGTTCCCACGCTGGCACCTCACCGCGTTCAGATAGTCTAAAAGCTATGTCTTGGATTCTTGCGAGTCATCGTACTTCGGGACCTCCGTCATGAGTTTGAATCTCTTGGGCATCGGTGCCTCACGGATGCTGCTGCTGAAGCACATCGCGTCGCAAGCTTCCTCGTGAGAGGAGGTGGATAGCGACCGAGCATGGTTCCTGCGCGCTCGAGCTTTGTCGACTTTGCTCTGCACAATGTCCCCGCGCGCATCATAGTGGGCTCCATCGCAATTATCTTCCTGCCGTGGTTTCCTGTTGCGATGTCGCGAGCGGCTTCCGTGGTGCCGTGGGGTGCTGTCGTGGTTTCGCGGGGTATCATCATCGCCACGTGGGCTATCACAATGGCGCCTGGCCACTTTGCCTCTGGGGCGACAAGATGATCATTTGTCCCCTCTTTTTGGTGGCGTACTCTCGCGTCTGCGAGGTGTTCTGTCCACCCGAGGTGTTTTATCGTCTTCAGGAGTCGTCGCGTTTTTTGCGGTTTTGGGCGGCGATTGCCGCTCCGGCCATGCGCAATCCCCTTTGGACTTGGTGATGCTACTCCGCGCGAGGGTCGTTTTTTGGCGGCTGGTTTTCCTGTAGGTTGGTAGCGGCGCCAAGGACCGCGGCGGTGGGAGTCGTCGGGTGTGCGTTGCCCTCATCATCAACGTGCATGAGGGAAGTCTCAAGAGTCTTGCTGACTTCGCTGACGGACCCTTGGTCCATGCGAGCGGTTTTCGAGACGTACTTTCCCTTCTTTGGGGGCTAGTTCCCTGTTGAGCGAGTCCTGGAAAGCTCTGCGCGGCGCACACTCGAGGCTTCCGCCGCTTGCTTCCGCGCTTCTAGATCCTTGCGGGCTTTCGCTAACTGTCGGCCTTTCAGCAACAGGTGATAGTGGTACGATGTCAGGTCTTCTTGAGTGGATCCGGGTTCTATCGGTTGGCCTGACTGTACCGCTGCTTTCTCTTTGAGCCAAGAGGCTTGCGAGACCTTGATGCGCTCCCGCGCTGCTTGGCTTTCCTCCATCTCGTTAGGTTCTTTGGCTGAATCTGCCATGCAGACTTGGGCCAGATATGGCACATGAGTCTTAGGCGTAGGCCGGTGGTTTTTGCGGAATTTGGAGGGTTCTTCAGCCGCAATCGTGTGGAAGTTGCGCGTGTTGCGGCGGATGGAGCCACCGTTGGGTGCTAGGTCGCGATTGGAGTCGCCAGATGGCGATTCGAGGGTCATCGGGCTCGAGGCGGACTCAGAGTCTGATTCGTCGAGCTCGATCTGGTCGGGGAAGCGTAGAATTCTCGTCTTGCTGGCGCGGAAGTGGAGGTCGCCGAACATCAAGCTGAAGCCTTCCTGGAGTCTTCTGAATGCTGGACGAGATTCCGGCGAGTGGGGCGTGTAGATGAACGACCCAAAGCAGATCGGCTTTGTTGGAGTCGACGATCCCGGGCTCTAGCTGATGCTCGGTGAAGATGAGGCCGAAGATGTCGTGGATCCACCGCCTGTCGTTCCCATAGACGACGCCATTTGTCGATGAGTCATGTCGACAAATCCCTCGGATGAACTGGTGGGGTTTAGAGTAAGAGAACGATTAGGCTCTGGCAGATTACGTCCGCTAATAGGGGGCACGATTTTACCCAGGTTTGGGGCCCTCGTAGAGGTAATACCCTTACTCATGCTTGTCTGATCTGTATTATGATGAGATCGATTAGAATGGCGGGTGCGCAAGCTGAGAGATTGGATCTCAAGCTATGACTATGGTGGTGAATATTGGACTGGATCCTACGCCCGGTGGTTCTCCCAGCCTTTAAATAGATGGTTAGGTCTCAAACTGTACCCAGGGGGTTACAAACCCTAACTCTAGGCGGTGGAGATTTTCCATCTTGATCTGCAAGTCTTGTGGGTGGGCCTCCACTAGGCCTTCTAGATCTGCGGGGTAACGCCTTGCATTGGGCTTTAGTCTTGGGGCTTGGCATGTCTCGGTTGATCCAAAGAAGTGCTTCAGCAGCTTTGGGTCGCATGATAGTTGGTATCATATAACAGCATGGTGGAAAGGGCATGTGAATTGGATTCACATGAGGGTCATGGTTCGGAATAATTTTAAATTGATGCTCAAGACATTTTTGTAATGTCTATGTTTCAATCACACCACAAAGTTAATCTAGCAAGGAGATTAAACATACCTCGAATCGCGCAGGTGATGACGATAGTTGATCGTAAAAGCTAGAGCCATGCTAAAACTTGTAAACAAGAACGTGAGAGGCGTCTAACTTTGATATGCATGGTGGTTTGGTATAGCTATCATATGTTACTATGTTTTGACATGATGGAAAATGCCAAAGTATTGTTGGGAGACATCAATAATCACACGTTCATCGCAGAGCTCAGAGGAAGTACATGATAAGAGAAAGCGGTCGTTTCTCCTTCCCAGAGCTTAGAGATGGAGGATCCTCATTGGATATTGATTACCCACAAGTATAGGGGGTGTATCGTAGTACATTCGATAAATAAGAGTGTCAAACCCAACAAGGAGCAGAAGGTGTTGATGATGCCTACAGACGCTTCTATTCTTGTAGACAGTGTTGGGCCTCCAAGTGCAGAGGTTTGTAGAACAGCAGCAAGTTTCCCTTAAGTGGATCACCCAAGGTTTATCAAACTTAGGAAGGTAGAGGTCAAAGGTATCCCTCTCAAGCAACCCTGCAATTACGATACAAGAAGTCTCTTGTGTCCCCAACACACCTAATACAATTGTCAGTTGTATAGGTGCACTAGTACGGCGAAGAGAGACTAAAATACAAGTAGTATGGATGTTTATAAGTGATAATAACAATCTGAAATAAAAATGGCAGCAAGCAAGCATGTAGCACATCTGATTGTAAACGGTGTTTCAATGCTTAGAAACAAGGCCTAGGGATCCTACTTTCACTAGTGGACACTCTCAACAATGATAACATAATTGAATGCATAAATACCATCTCTTCACTGTGCTACTTTGAACCACTCTCCGGTCAGATAACGAACACCAATCCATGCGTAGGGCTGTAACAACACTCCTCGAGTCTGTATTCCCTCTCTAGGGCACCCCATGCTGTCACTATGAGCGCCCCAAATTAATACTAAACAAACACCACAATTTCATAGGGTCATCCAACACAAGATATAAATATCATGCTAAACCACATGGTGCACACACTGTCACCTTTACACCGTGATCAAAGTGTCTACAGAGATCTCATAACAAAACCACTTGAGTAGCATAACAGATGAAGAGTAACATCTACTTATTCAGCTAGATTACAAAGCTTATGATCACATAAAGATCACACCATGGGAGAGAGAGAGATGAAATGCATAGCTACCGTTAGAGCCCTCAGCCCCGGGGGAGAACTAGTCCCTCCTTATCATAGGAGACAGCAACAACGATGAACATGGCGGTGGAGTCGATGGAGATGGCTTCGGGGGAACTTCCCCGCCCCGACAGGGTGCCGAAACAAAGATTTCTGTCCCCCAAAACTTGTTGGCGGCGGCGGAGCTACGGAACTTTTCGTGGAAGGGGGACGATCGATTTAGGGTTTATGCATCGAGGGGCATATATAGGCAAAAGGGTGATGGCGGTGGGCGCCTGAGGGGCCCGCACCACCCCAGGCGTGGCCAGGGGGCCACCTGCGCCCAGGCATGGTGTGGGGGCTCTAGGGCCCCCTCCGGATCTCCTTTGAATTTCCTTGACCCTCCGGGAATTCTTAGACTTCTGTCTTTTGAATCGTCTAATTCCGAGAATATTTCCAGAACAACTTTTTTGACACTAAAAACAGCAGAAAACAGGAACTGGCTCTGTGGCATCTTGTCAATAGGTTAGTCCCAAAAAATCGATAAAAATGGCATAAAGTGTAAGGGAAACATGTAGCATATGGCATGCAAACAACATGGAACATCAGAAATTATGGTACGTTTATGACGTATCAGTTGACAAGCTGTTTGGATAGAGGATTCACTGTAAACACTAGCAAATAGGTTTTTGGTAGATTCACTGTAAAGTGCGAGTAAATAAATAATAGTAATAATAATTGCAGCGAGTGGCCTAATCCCTTTGTGAGCAAAGGACAAGCCAGTTGTTTTACTTATGATGACTAAACGTTCTCGAGGACACATGGGAATCTCGTCAAGTGCTTTCGCTTCATACAGTTGATTAATATTATTGTTTTGATAGGTGTTGTGTGGGTGAACCTATGCTAATGCACGGCCCAACTAGGACTAATACATACTTGTGATTAAAGCCTCTGCAAGCATCCGCAAATACAAGAAGTAATTAAGATAAATCTAACCATAGCCTTAAACTCTCGGATCCTACAATCCCTCGTGCATCGATTTCCTAGCGGGGGTTTAGGTTTCTTTCACTTCGGCAACCCCACAATTAGTAGCCAAATACACAATGCATCCTCCTAGGCCGATAAAGGTGAAGTATCATGTAGTTGACGTTCAAATGACATCACTAGAAGAATAACAACCACAACTTAAATATCAAACCATATAGATATTACTTCAACATAACTCCACTACTAACATCATGACTTCTCCCATGTCCTCAAGAACTAAAGGAACTACTAACGAGACATCATATGGATCATAATCAGAGGTGATATAATGCGAAATAACAATCTGGTCATAAGGTGCAAATACCGATAAATCTCGCAAGCAACAACTAGTAACAAGTAATCCACACCGGGAGAGAGATCTAGTGGAAAACAACGATAAAGACCCCAATTGTTACAATGGGATGAAGGTGTACGGTGAGGGTGATGGTGTTGGTGGTGAGGATGATGACGATGATGATCTTGATGAAGCCCGGAGTGATAACGGTGACGATGGCGACGATTTCCCCTCTCCGGGGAGGAATTTCCCCTGCAAATTTATCCCTGCCGGAGAGCTTTTCTCTCTCTTTTGTTTTCCACCCTGAGGTGGCGGCGGCATATTTCCTCGATGATGTTCTGGGGCTTAGGGTTCGGATCAAGTACGCGAAAGGGGCCGACCAGAGGTGGGCCATGGTGGCCACACCACCTGGAGGCGCGCCACCCCATGGTGTGGGCCCCTGGTGGCCCCCTCTGGCTGCCCTTCTGGCTGGCTTCCTCCTCGGGACTTCTAAGACCTCTCCGGTATCCCCCCTTTTCTTATGATCTTCTGAAATAGGGTGTCGTGATGGTGATTTTTTCCATCAGATTCCTGTTCCCGGTGTTTATGTAGAGGCCCCAAACCGGAAGGTTCAGAACCCCTCATATGCATACATTCACGATCCCAGGAAGATCAGTCGTGAACAACATACGAAAGTGGTACACAAATACAATATCCATTACGCGAATAAAAGCAGTCTTATAAGCCAATGGTCACATGACCAAGTCTTTATTTACTGCCACGCAGGGCAGACAAAGCCGTACAACAACTAAACAGCGGAAGGTAAACATAGATAGCCCATGTCCAGCATTTCACCGACAGGCTGCTGACCGGGAGCCGGGCCTAGTTCGCGTAGTCGTCGGAATAGTACTCATCCTCGTACTCCTCCTCAGGCGGTACCTCCTCAAAGTCTGGCAAGTATATACCAGGGGCGAAACCAAATGAGTACGTTTGAATGTACTCAACAAGACATCCTTTATACACTTACAAATGCATCATGCTTGTATGGTGGATAGGTAGGCCATACATAGGGCTCACTACCAATGATGTTCATGTAAGATGACATCATAGTTGCAGTCATATTAATCTGTATCTTTGTTGAAGAAGATACTTCAGAAGAAAATAATATAGTTTTCTTTCTCTTGTCGATATCGCATGTACAAGAGGTTTTGTCAACTTGTTTTACAAAAGGAAGATTTTCTTTGCAAAACTTCTTGGAACAACATGTCCAAACTTCATCGGTACCTTCCAGGTACAACACTTCTGTTTTGAAAACATCTTTTGAAAACTCAGCACAATACTAGCTACATGGCCTTTCAACTGCCCATATCCGAGGGCTCGGCTATTCTGAATAGTTTTACTCCGCAGAGGTGGTACACATTCCACTAGATCCAAAACTCTGCCATGGACCACCCATGGATCGACACAGCGATATGCAAGCACCAGAGAGTTGATCCTAACTGTCCACTCTAACACAAGCTAGTATTTGCTTATTCCTTCAGGTGGGTTGTCTCCCCGGCATCAGGTCTCGCCTTGCCTAGTCGGGAGGCCCAGCTGTCGCATCCGGAGGGAAAATTAATCCCACACCACATATGTCCCGTTTCTCCCTCCTCGCGACACTTCGGTTCAGAGAATCAGCTCCTCTATAGCACTTTGGAATAAAACATACACTAACAAGTTCAAGCATCTAGATAGGCCCCATACCCATATAGGGGTAGAGTGGCAGTACATCTTGGTTGTCCAGCGAAGACTAGGTTATGTTCCTTTGAAAACATTTGAAAAACACCTTCTCGTTTTCCTCCGGTGAACAAGGTCCCGCCTTTCCACCGTGGACTCTTCATAGGAACACCTTTGTTTTGCAAAAAACACATTTTTTAAAAGTGTCCACTTAGGGACTCATGATTACTATCTTAGATGGTATTTACATACCTTATGGTGGCTAAGGGCTTGGTAACACCAAGTTGACTAATGGCAAATGATATATAATATATATATATATAGTAGTAGTAATAATATTCACTCAATAAAATAGTTTGGTAAACAAGTTTTTGAAAACTTCAGAAGTAGATCATGCATATTGATAAGTAGGAATATAACAGCAAGCTTTAAGGATGGCTTGCCTTGGAGGTACTGAGGATCTTGGTCTTGCTCGCAACAAGTATGGTAATAGTATCCTCCTGCCCCGACTATTTCTTCGTCGTTTTCTATCGTCGTAAAAGAAAAGCAAAGCATCCTATCAGAACCTTACCAACCCACATCTTGACTCAAACATAACATACAGCAAGCAAGGCACTCACAAAAATAAGATACACGCTCCTAAAATAATTCCACACAAGCATGCATAAATAATAATAATATTCACTACTACTACCACAACTACTATAGTTGAACTAGTTTGTTGTTCAACCAAATGGGATGGAACCAGTGGGTGTTCCACTAGGTTTTCCATGCCATTTGAGAGGTAATATGCCTCTGGTCCATCTTGTGGAAACAAAATAATTCATAGTGCAAAATGCTACTAGCTATCCTAGTGCAAAACATTAACACTAGCAATAATAATCAAACCTATGCATGCATTTCTGAAAGACTCAAAGTCACTTACAGAGAATAAAACATGTAAATAACAGTACCAAAATGGTACTGTATCCAAGTAAAAACACTTCTATAACTAGGGTAAAAATCTAGCAAAACATTCCATCACAAATATTAAATGAAATAAATCTAGGGATTTCTACTATGCTCATTTTAATGCCCAAACAAATACTAAACATGCATGGATTTTTATCATGGCCTGTCTGTGAGTAAAACCACCTAAGAACACTAAAAATATCATTTATACATGCTACAAAACAGATTGGCACAATCAAACAATGAATTACAAAACAAAACTATTCACTTTATTTCTAACAGAAATATGCATTTTTTTAGATCTGTCACCAAATTAATTCTAGAGCTCAAAAAATTACACAAATCTAGGAATACATAGATCTATCTAATATCTAACAGATCCAATTGGATTTACATCAAAAAGTGCTATAAAATAAATCCTAAAATTCATAGAACATGCTACTGGTGTTTTACCAAAATGGATACCATTTCAAAATGGTAGCTCACCTTGGGGTGAGATCAAGCCCTACTGGTAGATCTAGTCAAGATCTACTCTAGGAATTTTAGTTTGCTCATTTTAGACATTCCATTCAAAAGTTATGCCATATTCATTCTCACTGACAGTCCTCAGTTCATGATTTTTCCTTTGTTCCTCGTTCATCCAAAACCAGATCTGCTTGTTGCCAACGTTCAAGATTTTTTTCATGCACCTCTGGGAATTTTTGCACATTTTATTGTTGAGCTTAGCATTTTCACTTTCGAATAAAGTAAACAGCCATTTCCTGGATATCTGGAAAAAGGAATAAAACACAGGGCAGTGGGCTGGTCAACGCCTGATGGAGCGGCCCAACTGCGCCTGGCGGCCCGCCTCGCTTCCGTGACGCGCGGGAACGGGCGTACCGCTTCGCCATTCAAGCGTGGCCGTATATCTGGAGATCTACGGCGCACGGCCATTCTTCCTCTCTCTTCCCTCGTTCTATTTCTTCTCCGGCGAGAGCACGGAGACCGGCGGCGAGAAACGAGCGGAGCTCACCTAGAGGGGATGCAGGGCAACATGAAGAGGTCGGGGGTGTCTCGTGTGGTCGATGCTGTGTAGAGGTACAACAGCAACGGCGCGGGGTCGCTCCAATCGACGGCGTCGTGCTCGTGCTCCGCGGCGGCTCCGACGAGGGCTTCGGCCCTTCTGCAAACGAGGGGACGTGGCGTGGTTCAGGGTGGGGCTACGGAGGTAGGGGAGTGCATCTAGGCGGGTTGGAGTGGGTGCGGTGGTCTGTGGAGTGCGTATTTTGCCCCGTGCTGTCGCGGTGGCCGCGGAGAAATCCCGGCGATTAGAGCTATCGCGGGAAGCTCGGGGGCAATGGGCAGGGTGGAGAGTGACAGTGAGGTGAGGGGGAGGTGGTGCACTGGGGTACAGGCTCGGGGGCTGTTTATATAGAGGTGGCGACGGTGGCGCACGCTCAGGCGTGGCCGTGTGCCCGCGGCGCGCTCGTGCACGCTCTGGCACGTCTCGTGTCGTTCTCCCCGGCCCCGTGGGAGGTTCCAAAGCAACGAGGAAGGCTCGGGCATCCACTTGCACCGTGCCAAGTCGAGGAAAACACGGGCGAACACCACTGTGGCTAGGGATAGGGAGCAGAGTGTCAGGAGCCCATCCCTCTCTCCCGTTCTCCCCCCTCTGAAGTTACCTCTCTCTCTCTCTCGTTTTGGTCAAACCACTTGCGAGATAAGGTGCAGAGCAGGGAGTGGTTGGGTTCAGCTTCTAGAAGCCCCAATCCGTGCTCAAAAATATTGAGTGAGAAAAAAGTTCTAAGCATTTGAAAATCACTCTATTTCACTGTTTCTGAAAACGAAAATTCAGTTAAGATTTCAGTTACTGAATTTTTGCTAAGTGTTAAGGAAAACAGAGGGGTTAGCTGAAAGTTGGTTGAGTTTTAATGCCTTAAACATTCTCTAATCTTTATTTTCCAAGCATGGTTCTGTTAAGCATTCTTCGTACTTTTCAAAACAGCAAAAGGATTTAAATTTGAATATCAATTGCTTGGTGAAAACAAGGTGGAAAAAGTGCTAGTTGGTGTTCCTTCACTGTTTCCCAAAATCCCAAATTTCTGCCTTATTTTCTTAGCACAAAAACTTCAAACAAAAGGTTGTTTTTGTGATTCCACTTCTCAAGATAGGGTATCCAAAATGTGGTATATATATTCAAGATCACATTGATGACTTGAAATCCCAAAATGTGAATTTTTATATTATGAATAACAAGGGTGCAAAACCCTTACTAGGCTTGTTTTTCAAGTTTGTTTTTATTTGAAAAACTTGTGATTTCACTTTGGTTAATTTGTTTCATTAATTCCACTTGATTCAATATTCAAATATAAGTTGTTTTCAACATTGCCACATGGGTTTTGAGTTAGGGTAACAAGGATTATAAAAATAGAAAAAAAATCAAAAGTGATCAAAACATCAGAAACAAGTGATTTGTTTTTAAATGAAAATGCTTGCTTGCATAGATAGCCATAGCTCAAACACAACATGATGAGTTACACAAGGGCCATAAATTTTTTTGTTGTCTCTAAAAATTGGATTCCTTGTGTGATAAAAGTGTGCTAAAACTGGGGTGTGACAGTTTATTCTCCAATAATTATTAAACATGCAAAATAAGATGAAATAACATAAGTAATACATCATAACATGAAATATATCGATGAATAACAGAAAATAACGATATATAATAGTGATGCCAAATGGACGTATTAGAGATGCGTCAAGAAATTCCCGAAGCACAAATTCTATACTAAACCACACGAATTATAAATATCATGTGATTATTATCCTTTGTTGATTGCACTTTGTTTCCGCAGAAGTCATTTATTAGTGTGATTTCTCACTTAATATATCAAGGTTGTTCATCTTCTCCTATCCTGTAGAAACCCTCATGACTGGGTTTGCGTCCATCACTTGTATCCAAGGGTCAGCGCATTTTTATCATCTGTAGGCGGATATGGATTAACGACTGTATCCAAGGATCAGTCCGTACGTGCGGTGTCAAATAGTGGACTTGACGTCCATGCATAACCAGTTATGAGCTTGTAACACATACATCAAAATATGAGCGAGAATGACATTGAGTGATTAGAATATTGTCCTACCCTTTAGGTTATGATTGGTGAAGATGTATCCATCCTTCTTGTCATGATTTATTGGGATCTCGCATCCCTGAAAGTTGATCTTGAGGAATATCATTTTCAGTGGGAGCATATCTTTGTTTCAATTTTATTGAATTAAATAGTAAACAAATTAATTTTCAACTATAAGAGACTAAATAAATTTTTTATTATAGAGATGGATCCCTTTGAAAACATAAGTGTGATAGAGTTGTTGGGTATTAAAAAGTTAACTAAGGAAAGCGTGAACTTCTGTGATTGGGTTCATGATCTGAGAACTGTTCTCAGAAGTCTTGGGGTTGAGGAGGTGTTGGACACTAAAGTTCCGGCCCCTCATGCAGAATATTCTCATTAGGAGATGAAGAGTACAAAGTTTATGTGATCATGCCAGACTGGTTGAGTTCTGAGCTTGGTGATTGTTACCCACACTATCGCCTCTTCCTTCTCATGGAAGCTTTAACGGCTCGTGTCTCTATGAAAGTCTCTCATGGTCATCATAGGCTCAATGTAGAACTAGTTCCTTGGGCCATTGAGGGAGCACGAGGACAAGTTCACAAGAATACCGCGGATGCTTAAGGACACTGGTTTTCCAATTCCAGAAAATCAAGCAGTTGATACACTCCTCGTGTCACTTTCATCTCATCACTTTGGATTTTTGGCTCACTACAATCTGATGGAAGTGGATAAGAGAGTTGAAGAAGTCTTCCAGATTCTCATGTCAGCTGAGATGGATGTTTTCGTTCATGATGTGATGACTGATATGTTGTAAACGTATCTATAATTTTTATGCTCCATTCTTGTGTCCTATCCAATAATCTATGTTATTTTCATGTTTCACTCTGGTTTTCGGATGTTTTCATCGACTAATCTATTAACAAGATGCCCCAGGCTAGTTGCTATTTTTGGTTGTTTTCTAATTGAGAAAAGTTCTAAAGGAATTATTCTCGGAAAGGGCTCAAAATACACGAAAGACATTTTTTACCAGGAACGTAGATGGAATCCAAAGGGGACCCGGAGGGGAGCTAGGGGGCCTCCAGGAGGGTGCCAGGCACGCCCCTAGGCCCTACTTGGTGGGCCCCTGGGGACCTGATACGTCATAAACGTATCTCTAATTTCTGATGCTCCATGATCATATTTTGCCAATTGTTACATGTTTTCTCCCTCATTTATAGCATTTTTATACATTTCCCGGACTAACCTATTAACAAGATGCCACAGAGCCAGTTCCCTGTTTTCTACTTTTTTTTAGTTTCAGAAAAGTTGTTTTGGAAATATTCTCGGAATTGGAAAATTCAAAGCCCGGAAGTCCTATTTCCCCCGGAAGCATCCAGAAGACCGAAAAGGAACCGAGGAGGGGCAGCAGGGGGGGCCACACCATAGGGTGGCGCGCCCCCTAGCCGCGCCAGCTAGGGGTGTGGGCCCCCTGGAGAGCCACTGCCTTCGCCGTTTCGCCTCTTTAAGCCCCTGGATGGAAAACCCTAGACACCTGATCAAAATCCCCGAAAAAGTTCCGCAGCCGCCATCACCATCAACCCCAGATCAGGGGGGTTCTGAAGCTGTTTCCGGCACCCTGTTGGAGATGATATCATCACCGGAGGCCTCTTCATCACCATGCCTGCCTCAAGAGTGATGCGTGAGTAATTCATCCCTAGACTACGGGTTCGTAGCTTTAGCTAGATGGTTGTCTTCTCCTCATATGCCTCCATGTTCAGATCTCGTGAGCTGCCTATCAAGATCGAGATTGATCTTATGTAATTCTTTGTGCCGTGTTTGCTGGGATCCGATGAATATTGACGTTATGCCAAGTTTATTATAGTCTTTATTTTAATGTGTTATTAGTGATCTTGCATGGTCTCTGTTGCTAGTGGTTATTCTGGCCAAGTAATTGTTAGTGACTCCAAGAGGGAGTATTTATGCTCGATAGTGGGTTCATGCCTCCTTGTTGCCTTGCTCGAGTGACAGAAACGTGAAGGGGGAGGATGCGTTGTTTCCATTAGGGAGAAAACAGCGGTGAGAGTTCCCGCGTGCATAATCATTGCTTACATTACACACTTTGTTTAATGCAATTATCGGTTGCTTGCAACTTAATACCTGAGGGGGTTTGGATGATAACCTGAGGGTGGATTATTAGTCATAGATGTAGATGGATGTCCGTCTATGTATCTTGTTGTAATGCCCGCACTAAATAGCATAGTAATATTCATGTCATATTGTGCACTACGGTGCAACCTTTATTTGTCAATTGCCCAGCTTTAATTTGTTCACCCAGCATGCTATCTTATATGGAGAGAAACCACTAGTGAAACTACGAACCCCGATCCATTTTTCACACTGTTAAACAACCCACGACAATTTCCTGCTCTCTTTACTTTCTGCAAGCATACACTGTTTTTCCACACTATACGTCTAATCTTTGTTTTCAGCAAGACTGGTGAGATTGACAACCTTACTGTACCATTGGGGCAAAGTATTTTGGTTGTGTTGTGTGCAGGTTCCACGTTGTTGCTGACACCGGTGAAGCGCCAGCACCACCGTCAGTGGCATCAACCTTCCAAAGATTCTCTTTCTCCTACTGGATTGATAACATTGGTTCTTAACTAAGGGGAAAACTCCTACCGCTGTTCTCATCACACTCTCCTCTTGGGGTTCCCAACAAAGTGAATCGGGACCCTAGCCACCGCCTCAAGTCCCCTCTTTGCCTAGAAATTGCCTTTAACCATAAAAAATCACGGGAACGGAGAGGTGATGTCACCTCGAAACTCCAATCTAGGGCTTCAGGAGTCCTGCTCGGGCACCCTGCTGAAGGGGGGAATCGACACCACATGCCTCTACATCGCCATGATCGCCTCCGGACAGATGCGTGATTAGTTCATCTAGGGACTATGGGTCCATAGTAGTACCTATATGTTTGTTATATCCCCCATGGCTCCATTTTTAGAGTCTTGTGAGCTAACTCACATGATAGAGACCACCCTTATGTAATTGTGCATGTTGTGTTTGCTGGAATCCGACGAACCATGATATTATGATTATTGTGTTCATGTCAATCTTAGATGCTTCACTTATATTTGTAGAGAGTTTTAATGTTGTCTTCAAATTCTCTCTGGTGTTTATGATTACCTTGGCCACGTAGTTATTTTAATCTCCAAGAGAGGGTTTATATGCTAGTTAGTGTGTTCATGACTCCTTGTTGCTTGCGCTCTAGTGACAGAAACATGCGGGGGGGGGGGGAGGATGTGATGTTGCCACTAGGTAGAAAACAACGGTGCTCTTGTCTACGGATGAAAAAACAGCGGTGCTTTCTGCAAGGGGAGTCTTACATTTCCACTCTCTTTATTTTGTTTTGTTCTTGCTTAGTTTACTTTATTTAGTCTTGTTTTCTCTTTATCAAAAACCCAAAAAAATAGTTATATAATTTCTAGTCTTTTATTCCTGTTATTAGTTTATTTTGCTAAATTGTCTAGCACTACTCCTTTTGTTATGTCTCCCGAGCATGAGACTCACCTTCAAACAAAGATGTGGGGAAAGTTTAAAAGATATTTGGCATAGAATTAATGATGCTCAAAATTGATCCACTAAAAAGCAAGCCACCATTGTCCTCCTATTGATGAAATAAAAATTTATATCACTATGGAGCATGTACTAAATATGTTGGATTCAACTGAGGAGAATATAATTAATATTCAGAGAAAATTAGCTAGAGAAGAGGTTAATTGAACATTATGAAAAACTAGATGGTGCTATCAAGAGTATTACCAAAAGGGTAAAAAGTAATGAAAATCAGCCATCTAGAATAGATAAAATTGAAGGGGTTATAGAAACCTTGAGGTATACATTGTCCTCTCTTAAAACAACAAAGGTAGAAGCAACAATATTAAAGACCTAAATTCATGTTTGTCCCAAAGAATCCCCCACCAAAAATGAATTTATGTTAAGAAGGGGGAGTTTCTAAAACCGTAGAGGGGGAATCTAGCGTGAGCAAAGACCTGGTGCTTGAAACAAACTTATTTCAGAGAACCCTCCTAGAAGAACTAGTTGCACTATTGAAGAAATTTTTTATGGTCTTGATGATGATCCTATTGATAATACGTCATTCGTTTTCATGCCTAGCAAAAAGTCGTTCAAGAAAAGCGCTTGTGGGAGGGAACCCACTTTGTTTTCCTTTGTTTTCATTTGTTTTTTTTTTGTGCCATGGAAGTTGTTACCTCTGTAGAAACTGATCCTTATATGTTTTATTTCATTTTTTTTGCCAAGAGTAACATCTAATTAAGAGGTAGTGTGATTTGGGGAAGTTGTTCTTCTGAAATAGATTTCTGAGATGTTACCAAAAAAATTATATCTCTCAGCCAGAACATCGGATTGATTTGTATCTTTTTTTTGTAAATTATTGCTGAGATGTTACCGTGCTTCAAATAAGTTAATTGCTTTTTATTTAATAAGTTACTCATGCTTATAGTGGTGCAAAAGAAAGCTTGTATTGAATGTGGCTTAGACTTTTGCATGCCATGTTAGATGTTATTTTAATTGTGTCTTGGTTATTTATTATGTATCATGAATATTCTCAAATAGCTGAGAGTGCGTAATGTGCCATTGAATTTAATCATGTGTTGTTTCCTCATATTGAAGCACGGTATTGTGGTATTCTCGTTTAAATGCTTTACTTGGATTGACTTGGCGTATGCTCACACCAGGTTATGACTATAAACAAATTCACCTCTAGCCTTTATGATCATTTAGTTTTTGACTTGTAATATCCCTTGATGCTTTGATTAATGATGTTTTGCCGCTATGCATGATTATGCACGTTATTGCTCTCTTAGTTGGTCACTCCCAGTCTTTTGCTAGCCTTCACCCTATATCGAGTATGAGCTCTACTCGTGAATCCAACTCTCAAAAACCAAAGTTTTCCAAATGTGTCCACCATACCTACCTATGTGTTATATTTTACCGCCAATCCAAGTAAATTTCTCATGTGCTACCTTTAAACCTTCAAAATTATTACCTGTTTTGTGTTCCTGATTTAGCTCATGAGGAAGTATTGGATTCTTTATGGTGTTTTCATGTTTGATGGCTTCACACCTGACTAGCATGAATAATGTGCTAGTCCTTAATTTTTTAAAAAGAGGAGGCATCTGGATGCCCAACCCAAACTAAGCTACAACAATACCAATAAAATCTCCTCACAATATGGACTTGAGAAATCATGAACTTAGCTTGTGCAAACAAGGAGACATGGGAATATTATGATTCTCCTCTGGGAGCAGCTCTTGAAGCCATTAAACATGAAAAAAATGCTAGATCATTTGGTAGCATTCCTTTACATAGACATACACCTCTCTCAAAATATGTTTTCAATCTCTATTTTATTAAATAAAAAGCTCTAGCACATGAGTAATCCCTGCTTCCCTTTGTGAAGGGCCTTTCTTTTACTTTTATGTTGAGTCTTCATCTTCTTACTTTATGCACCAATTAAGAGAGCATATTGTCATTCTGAGTTTAATGTGCATAGTCCCAAAATTTATTATTGATTGTTCTTAAATTATTTGTATCTAGTCACCATTTAAACTTTGAAGGTATCCTGGCATTTATGTTTTGTAACCACACTAAGGACAAGTGAGATACCATGTTATTATCTTTTTCTTTATGATTGACACAAAATTATTGCTTTCAATGCTTCATTATTCATTGTATTTTGTTTGTGTTACTTTTCATGTGCAACATGATTGCTAAGTTTACATTAGTTGAAATAATATTTATCATGCCTTTGTTAAAGTATTTTGATCTCAGCTTGCAATGCTTTTACATAACGTTGATTAAGATTTTTTTGGCTTCATGTCACCTCAAAACAACAAAAATTATCACTTACCTAATAGAGGACGAGAAGGAGTTAATCTTGGGGCTACTAATACATTGCAAACACATCGATAATTTTTTAGGCTCCATTCATATTTTCTATCCAATACCCTATGCTATTTTCATGTTTTCACATGTTTCCCTTCGTTTTCCGGATGTTTTTATCGAGTAACCTATTAACAAGATGCCCTAGGCTAGTTGGTGTTTTTTGCTATTTTTTCTATTTCAAAAAAGTTCTCAAGGAAATATTCTCGGAAAGGACTGAAAATCGACACAAGTCATTTTTACCTTGAATGAAGACGGGACCCGGAGGGGAGCCAGGGGGCTCCAGGAGGGTTCCAGGCGTGGCCCCACCCTAGGCCACATCCGGTAGGCCCCTACGGACCCTGGCCACAGTCTCAAGTCCCATCTTCGCATATAAATTGCCTTTAACCCTAAAAATCACGGGGATAGAGTTATTTTCCAAGAAACATATAGAGAGGCGTCGGCACCTCGAAAGTCCAATCTAGAGCTCTGGAGTTCTGCTCCAGCACTCTGCCGGAGGGGGTAATTATCACTGGAGGCCTATATATCGCCATGATTGCCTCTGGACACATGCGTGAGTAGTTCATCTCGGGACTACATGTCCATAACAGTAGCAATAATTTCCTCACATGATCGAGAATATCGTCATGTAATTGTAAATGTTTTGTTTTCTGGGATCTAATGAACCATGAGTGGTAGAGTTTGCTGAGATCTAATAAACTCTAATCAAGAAAACCGTTTTGTAATTGTGCATGTTATGTTTGCTGAGATCCCAATGAGCGTGTGATCTTGTCAGGATCAATTACCGCAACAAAAGGCAAAGACAACTGGCAAGTCCACATGCAGTATAAGAGCTATACAAGTTATTAACACTTTCTTAACTGAAAGATTTTGGTATTAAATACTAAAATTTCTCAATTTGCAATGTATAGCAGATTTAGAAGGAAAAGAGGCAAGAGAGGTGGAAAGCATTGAAGGCATAGTGGAAGATGCATTAATAGTGCCATACCAGCTCCATCATCGATGAAGTCCAAATTCAATAGAGAGGATCAATACTAGGACTTCGAGATAATTATTTATTTGAGTTTAATCTTTATGTAATGAATATTTTATGTCCGTGAACCTTCTTGAGTTTGAATTGTAAAATATTTGTGGGAATTCCAAGCTTGGGAATTCGAAATTTATGATCTTCTTTATTGTGTTATATAAATTAGTTTTATTATTAACTATTAGTTAAGTTTGAGTAATAGATTTATGGCTTGTTAAAGAAATTGGAGATAAGTATTTTAGTTGATTTATCAATGTTGAGAGACTACCTCCATAATATTTAATAAAGCCAAAATCTGTCAAAGTGCTAGGCAACTGTGAATTTCGAAATTCACATAAGGGTTGGATGTTTTCTCAATTGACTTAATTCGATTGAAGATTCAATGTGATGATTTAATCATATTTATGAAGTGAAATAGATGAAATAATTGAAGTTTCAACATTTCGTAAAATTCAGTGGAAGTATTTTGAATAAAAACAGAGATCAAAAGATGGATAGCTGCAACACAATGCGACACATTGTGGATTGCTCGTTATTGGGTAAAAGTCGTTCGACTTAGTGAGGTTTCAAAAGATGGTATGATAATTCATTTGGAGACGCTTGAATTATCAATACTACTATGGAACTGGATTCACACAATTACAATTCCTAATAAATCCAACACAAGTTTATCAGAAGTTGATGAGATCAAAAGGTGAAATACAATGGTCTAAGGTACCACATGCATAGTGTGACTAATACCATATTTATATAGGTATTATGACATCATACTAACTAGAGTATTGTTGACTCTAGTTCAAGTGGGAGACTGTTGGAGACATTCCCGAGAAACAATAATGTTCAGTTATTATTCTATTTCTAGGTTCGGAATTAAGTTTATGTCATCATTCTACAACCGCTATAACACTTGAGAAGTGAATTTTCAAACGAGAATCCTTGTGCAAGTGTAAAGACATGAACAGAAAATAGTTCTTAATCTTGTCTCTAATATTAGCTTATGTGAGATGATCACATTTTCCTGATCATGGACTTGGTAAAAAGTCTAGTAACATAAAAGTTTATTGTTAGGGTAAAAATAATACTTAACCGACTTAAGTTTATGTTGTTGCTAAAAGATAATAAACAATTGTAATTAATTATTGGCTATAATTTCTATACTATGAGAATATCTAGTGACCGCACGATCAAAAGTTACACTTTGTATATCATCAACCATGTTGCCGTAACTGGGGATCATAACGGTGATATCTGGGTATAGCCTAGAAAGTGTAATGAAACTAAGACCGTTCAAGATTGGTACATAACTCCCCTAGACGATAAAGAGATACATACTTTGGGCCAACTTAGTATCACGGTTGTCAACCATTCGTCTGGCTAGACACAATGTGATTTATCACAAGGACATCAGGGATATGGATGAGAAAAGAGGACGATATCGATAACGAGTAATATGTGCTATGATCAAGGAGTTTGATCAAATCAGATCACATAGTCTCAACTCGTGATATATTTGGTATCGTGAATTTAAATGAACAAGTGCAATAAGTAACTTATAAGATTCCCTCGTTCTTTGTGAACACACAGAAGTGATCATGGGCGTCCACGGTCCCGCTGTTGGTTATTGTTTGGTAAGTTCCCGAACATGTCTATATGTTATCGAGGCATTACAAGTGACATGCTTAAGCCGTACCAACCTTCTATTGAGATAAGTAATGTAATTTTATTGGTTTTATGAATGTTCGATGTCGATATGATGTCAAAGAAACAAGTCTGGTGTTAATCGGAGCGGTTTCGGGGAAGTTACTATAAGAGAGAAATTATGCCGGTGTTAGGAAGAATTCATATGAGAGGTAACGGCGTACAATGATTTTATCTTTTGGGGTTATGTGGTTCTGGAGGAGTTTCCGAGGACTTTCCATGAATGGGGTGAGTACTGCGAGGGGAAAATTTCCCCCTCATGGCTGAACCTAATTTTACGAGTTGCCAGGTGGGCCCCTACGGGTCCACAAGTTGGTATTCATCGTCCAAGTATTTTACCTAGAATTATTGGAGTGTATAAGGAGAAAAGGGGGGAAATAAATAGGGAAGGGAGAGGAGGTGGAGTTGGACTCCACCCCCAACCCGAGTCGGGCTAGGGGAGGCGATGGGGCCACCTTCATGGTGCGACTACCCTCCTCCTAGCTCAACTAGGACTCCCCTCCACCCTTGGAAAGTCTCCCCTCCCTCCCACTATATAAAGGACCCCAAGACTCATAGAAAAATACACTATCGGCTCTCAAGCCTCTCTCTATCTCTATCTCTCCCTAATACAATTAGAGGGTCTAATTAGGGATTCTAATTAGAGCCTCTTCTAATTGGGTTTTGAGGTGTCCTCTCCCGATTAGATCTAGCTCTCTCTCTCTCTCTTTTGTTGAGAACTTCCAGTTTCATATAGCTCTAATCACAGTTGATTAGACGCTACCAATTAACAATGCTGGAAGCATGTCTCTCTTCATTCGTGTCGAGTCCTGGACAACGGAGCGTTGACGGGTTTCCAAGAACGTATGCATGCGCACCATAAGAGGGATTACACGTGTGATCCTTGCCAAGGGAATCTTAGCGACATCCTTGAAACTAGGCCTACTTGTGAGGATCTATGAGTGTCCTATGAATCGTGATCTTGATCCTCGCATGTATGGGCATGCCCCGTTATCTGCATAGTGATCTTGGCAAACTACGCAGGAAAAAAAATCTGCAGCGTAGACCATCAGAATGGTGGGTTGGGCGCGGGGGGGGGGGGCTGAGGGGTTAGGGAACCACCTATCTCTCGATCTAGACCTTTATTGTGTGAGATACGCATGCCTGGTATTATCGTAGAATGCGGGTCGATACTACTGGGCAGGCGGAAGTTCCGGATACTACCGCAGGGTAGGTAGTACTGTCCTCGCACTCGTTAGTACCGAGCCAAGGCCAATTTTGCAAAAGAATTTATTTTTGTGTGTATGTGATGTCTACGCACGCTTCTATTCTTGTTGACAGTGTTGGGCCTCCAAGTGCAGAGGTTTGTAGAATAGCAGGAAGTTTCCCTTAAGTGGATCACTCAAGGTTTATCGAACTCAGGGAGGTAGAGGTCAAAGATATCCCTCTCAAGCAACCCTGCAATTCAGATACAAGAAGTCTCTTGTGTCCCCAACACACCCAATATACTTGTCCGGTATATAGGTGCACTAGTTCGGCGAAGATATAGTGAAATGCGAGTAATATGGATGGTTATAAGTAATAATAGCAATCTGAAATAAATATGGCAGCAAGCGAACATGTAGCAGAACGGGCGGAAAACGGTGTTTCAATGCTTGGAAACAATTCCTAGGGATCCTACTTTCACTAGTGGACACTCTCAACAATGATCACATAATTGAATAACTAAATATCTTCTCTTCACTATGCTACTGTTAACCCTCTCTGGTTGGATAACGAACACTAATCATTGCGTAGGGCTGCAAAAGGCATTCCTTAAAGTAATCATTTCCATGTCCAGTTAACCCCACGCTATCACTATGAGCGCCCTAGAAGGTACTAGACAAACACCACAATTCATAGAGGAGACACACACGATGTGCACACTGTCACCTTCACACCGCGGGACAAGGTGACTCCAAAGTTCATATTAATAAAACACTTGAGTAGCACAAGATGAAGAGTAATAACTACTTGTTCAACTAGAATACAAAGCTCACGATCACATATAGATCACACCATGGGAGAGAGAGATGAACCACATAGCTACCGGTAGAGCCCTAAGCCTCAGGGGAGAACTACTCCCTCCTCATCATAGGAGACAACAACGACGATGGAGATGGCGGTGGAGTCGATGGAGATGGCTCCGGGGGCTCTTCCCCGTCCTGGCAGGGTGCCAGAACAGAGATCTGTCCCCCGAAACTTGTCGGCGGCAGCGGCGGAGCTACGGATATATTTGGTGGAAAAGGTCGATTCTCTTCGGGATTTCCCTCGGGGAAGTATAAATAGGCGAAAGGGCAAAGGCAGTAGAGCCCTGGGGGCCCCACACTACCCCCGGCGCGGCCAAGGGGGTCGCCGCCCTATGGTGTGGTCTGATATTGTGTGTTGGGATACCCCATGAGGATGGTGTGATGAGCACAACGGTAGGAAATTCCTCTTAGTTAAGAACAAAGGTTATCAATCCAGTAGTAGAAAGAGGACCTTCGGAAGGTTGATGCCACTGACGGTTGTGATGGCTCACCGGTGTCAGCAACAACGTGGAACCTGCACACAACACAACCAAAATACTTTGTCCCAACGGTACAGTGAGGTTGTCAATCTCACCGGTCTTGCTGAAAACAAAGATTAGACGTATAGTGTGGAAAATAATGTATGCTTGGAGTAACAACGTTAAGAACAAAGGTTATCAATCCAGTAGTAGAAAGAGGACCTTCGGAAGGTTGATGCCACTGACGGTTGTGATGGCTCACCGGTGTCAGCAACAACGTGGAACCTGCACACAACACAACCAAAATACTTTGTCCCAACGGTACAGTGAGGTTGTCAATCTCACCGGTCTTGCTGAAAACAAAGATTAGACGTATAGTGTGGAAAATAATGTATGCTTGCAGTAAGTAAAGAAAGCAGGAAATTGTGGTGGTTGGTTTAATACTATATATAGGAAAATGGACCTGGGTTCATAGGTTCACTAGTGGTGTCTCTCCATAAAACATAGCATGCTGGTTGAACAAATTACAGCTGGGAAATTGACAAATAGAGGTTGCACCATAGTGCACATTCATGAAATGATGACTACTATGATATTTAGTGCGGGCATTACAACAATATACATAGACCGTAATCCAACTGCATCTATGACTAATAATCCACCCTCAGGTTATCATCCAAACCCCCTTAGGTATTAAGTTGCAACCAACAGATAACTGCATTAAATAAAGTGTGTAATGTAAGCAATGATTATGCACGCGGGCACTCTCACCGCTCTTTTCTCCCTAATGGCAACAACACATCCTCCCCCTTCACGTTTCTGTCACTCGAGCAAGGTGGTGAGGAGGCATGAACCCACTATCGAGCATAAATACTCCCTCTTGGACTCACTAGTAACTACTTGGCCAGAGCAACCACTAGCAACGGAAAGCATGCAAGATCACAAATAACATATGCAATAAAGACTATAATCAACTTGACATAAGTTCAATATTCATCGGATCCCAGCAAACACAGCACATAGAGTTACATAAGATCAATCTCGATCATGTTAGGCAGCTCACGATATCTAAACATGGAGGCATATGAGGAGAAGACAACCATCTAGCTACTGCTATGGACCCGTAGTCCAAGGATGAACTACTGACGCATCACTCCAGAGGCAGGCATGGTGATGTAGAGGCCTCCGGTGATGATCTCCTCTCCGGCAGGGTGCCGGAGATAGCTTCAGAACCCCCCTGATGTAGGGTAGACGGTGATGGCAGATGCGGAACTTTTCGAGGATATTTGATCAGGTGTTTAGGGTTTTCCATCCGGGGGATTAAATAGGCGAAAGAGCAGAGGCGGTGGAGCTCTGGGGGGCCCACACCACCCCCTGGCGCGGCCAAGGGGGCGCGCCACCCCATGGTGTGGGCCCCTGATGCCCCTCTTCGTATCCTCTTTGGTCTTCTTGATGCTTCCGGGGAAAGTAGGACTTCCGGGCTTTGAACTTTCTAATTTCGAGAATATTTCCAGAACAACTTTTCTGAAACTAAAAACAACAGAAAATAGGGAACTGGCTCTGTGGCATCTTGTCAATAGGTTAGTCCGGAAAATAAATAAAAATGACATAAAGAAGGGAGAAAACATGTAGCAATTGGCATAATATCATCATGGAGCATCAGAAATTATAGATACGTTGGAGACGTATCAAGCATCCCCAAGCTTAGTTCCTACTCGTCCTCGAGTAGGTAAACGATAAAACAATAATTTCTGAGGTGACATGCTACTAACATAATCTTGATCATAAAAATGTAAAGGCATATGCAAGATGAGATCATATAACTTCAAACACAAACATGATAAATAGAACTTTAATAATAAAGAAAAGCAATGACTTTTCGTCATGAAGAGTATATCAAATAAAGGATCATGAGAAACAAAGGAAAGAAAGATAAACGTCTGTTTCAGGTATAGAGAAAGCATGGCAAAGTGATATTTCGCTAGTCCTTAAGAGTGGGGCAAAACATAAATGCCAGGACACCTTCAAAGTTCATGAGGAAGACTAGAGCAAATAATTTAAGAACAAATGATATCACATCATGAAGTAATTATTGATGTTCATGGGACAATGCATGTAGAACTAAGAATGGCAAAAATGCTCTCTCTAATATGCATAAACTTAGAAGATGGAGACTCAACATAAAAGTAAAAGAAAGGCCCTTCACGGAGGGAAGCAGGGATCACTCATGTGCTAGAGCTTTTATTTTATTAAACAGAGGTATTAAAAGTTTGACACTCCTCCCATCCATCTTTCACAGACCATGGCTGACCGAATCCTCGGGTGCCTGCCAACAATCACATACCGTGGAGGAGTGTCTATATTTTGGGAGATGTATGTTAAAGTCAGCGAATGGTAAATAGAAAATACAGTAGGTCACAAGCCAACTCGATTCACAAGAGCGGCTCCCATATGAAGGACGCATCTGGGTAGAAGGTCATCCCTGTTTCTCATTTGTTTACATAATTATGCTTTGACTGATAAATCAGGGGCAAAAGTAGTGAAGAGATTTTGTTTCTATTAATTTGGGGCTGGGAACCCCGCTGCCAGCTCTTCTATCATTTGGATAAGAGGATTAAGCCACTAGTCCAGGGTGTGAAATCCAATCAACATGTGAGATAAAGATTCTCTATTGACGTCCTCATGAGCAAAAACAGGAACATAAAGCTGGAGTAATTTTGAAGGTTTTAAAGGTAACACATGAGCAATTTACTTGGAGTGGCAGTTAAATACCACATGTAGGTAGGTATGGTGGACACAATGGGAAAAACTTTGGTTTAAGGGAGTTGGATGCACGAGTAGAGCTCATACTCAATACAGGTGGAGGCTAGCAAAAGACTGGGAGCGACAAATCAAGAGAACATAAAAGCCATAATCATGCATAGCGACATAAGCATAATTAATTAAAGCATAAGCAGTATCATAGTTCAAAAACTAAGTGTTCATGGAGGCTATTTGTGACTGGTTTGTAGTCATGAAAATGGTGTGAGCATGCGCCACGTCAACCAAATAAAACATTCGAAAGAGAATACCAAAAATTTATGCTTCCTTATGACAAGAACAGCTCATCAATCTTTCAATGACATATTAAACACTCTCAGCTATTTGAGGCTATTCATGCTACTCAAAATCAGAAGGCTTTAGAACTAAAATAACATTTAGCATGGCATGAAAAAGTTCTAGCAACAGTCTATAGAAGGTTCTACTTGCACCAGTATAAATTCTACTTTAAACATCAGTTTCTTTCTCCCAACAAGCACCATACACAATATGTTTTAACAAGAACTCTCTAAATGCTACAGCAAGAAACCATGAGAGTACTCACATAATACTACTAAAACTAACTGCTCTAATAAGAGATGCATGCAAAACAGGAGCTAAATAAATGGAGCAGCCAGACAGAGATTAAGAATACAAAAAATTCTCATGAAAAAGCGGAGCGTGTCACGCTCCAATAAAAGAATGCTGGGTCCAACCAAGTTTATTGAAAAATTAAAAACAAACTGAAATCAAAAACAAAAATAACCTGAAAACAAAGATAAAATACGCTCCAAGTAAAGCACCTAAGATGTGACCGAATAAAAATATAGTTTCACTAGAAGTGACCTGATAATTTGTTGATGAAGAAGGGGATGCCTTTTTGCATCCCCAAGCTTAGACGCTTGAGTCTTCTTGGAATTTTATGGGATGTACCACCGGGGAATACCCAATCTTAGTCTTTTCACTCTTCTTGATGACATCATATCATCCTCTTCTCTTGACCCTTGAAAACTTCCTTCACACCAAACTTCTCACAATCTTTATTAGCAACGTTAGTGTAATCGAAATAATAAATTCATATGGTTCAGTTTCAACACATGTCTAACACTCAAAAACACATTAGCTACTTTCAAAAATTATTTTTAAAACTCTTTTTCTCAAAAGAACACCAAAAGAAAACGATTAAGAACCAAATGCAATTATTGGCAGAAATCTATCAAAACAGGACAGCAAGTAAAGATGATTTTTTTCGAAAATCTTCTGTTGCTGAAATAAAAAAAGTGGTCAACTAAGAAAAGGTGCGTATACAGATCAGGATTACGTACAAAAAACTCAGGTCATTTTGAATTTTCTGTGATTTTATACGGAATAAACAGTGGACAGCAGAAATCCCTTTCCTGTGCAGAAATCCGAAATAGAGCCTCAACTTTTCACTAGAGTCTTTACTTGGCTCAACAAAAACTCAAAGAAAAAGATACATCCGGGTTGCTAAGGAAATAGATAACACCCAGGTGAAAAGCACACCAAAGAAAACGGGATGAAAAGCGAAATAAAACGGGTTGTCTCCCGGTAGCGCTTTTCTTTAACGCCTTTCAGCTAGGTATAAAAGGGGCAACTCAAGTATTTTCAAGTGAAGAATTCAAATCAAGATTTGGTAATTCTTTAATAATGCATTGTATTTTATCTAAGTTAGTTTCAGAGGTTCCGCTCTTAGTACTTTTATGCTTACTATCTTCATCAAATAAATTTTCAGGAACAATCCAATCAAAATTCTTTTCTTCGGCTTCGTGCAGTGCCACTAATTAAAAAGGGATTGGTATTTTATCATTGTTTTCATTATTAAATTCAGTTTTTTCTAGAGCACCAACAATGTCTACACATGAGCCAAGCATATGAAAACGATCAAAGACTTTTCTAGCTTCCATAGCAACATCTCCAAATTCTATAAGCATAGTTTCTAAGATGAAGTTTCTTTTCTCAACATCTTTAATGTTATTCAAGTTGAGGAACATATGTTGTATTATGGGATGGAGGTTAACAAAACTAGCTTCTAGCATGTGAACTAAAGAAGTTGCAGCAGTCTCGTAATTGGGAGCAAGTTCTACTATGGATTTTTCCTCAAAGTTATCATGCTTACTAACATGATCAAAGAATTCTTTGATGGTGTCCTTTCCAAGTATAGAGCCACTTCCTACCGTAAAATCTTTCAAGGTAAACTTAGGGAACAACATGATGAGAAATAACAATGTAGAGACAAAAATAACAACTAGAATGAGAACTGATTTTGTGTGTTTTTTTTATAAAGAGAAGCAAAACAAGACAAAAATAAAAACAAGACAATAAAAAAATGAAGAGGTTGAGAGTTAGAGACTCCACTTGCCAGAAGACTTCCTTCTCCCCGGCAACGACGCTAGAAATTTCCTTGATGTTGTGTGTTGGGATACCGCAAGAGGAGGGTGTGATGAGCACAACGGTAGTAAATTCCCCTTAGCTAAGAACCAAGGTTATCAATCTAGTTGGAGAAAGAGGACCTTCGGAAGGTTGATGCCAATGACGGTGGTGATGGCTCACCGGTGTCTGCAACAATGTGGAACCTGCACGCAAGACAACCAAAATAATTTGTCCCAACGGTACAGTGAGGTTGTCAATCTCACCGGTCTTGCTGAAAACAAAGATTAGACGTATAGTGTGGAAAATAATGTATGATTGCAGTAAGTAAAGAAAGAAGGAAATGTTGTGGTTGGTTTAACAGTATAGGAAAATGTACCAGGTTCATAGGTTCACTAGTAGTGTCTCTCCATAAAAGATAGCATGTTGGGTGAACAAATTACAGCTGGGCAATTGACAAATAGAGGTTGCACCATAGTGCACATTCATGACATGATGACTACTATGATATTTAGTGCAGGCATTACAGCAATATACATAGACCGTAATCCAACTGCATCTATGACTAATAATCCTCCCTCAGGTTATCATCCGAACCCCCTTAGGTATTAAGTTGCAAGCAACATATAACTGCATTAAACAAAGTGTGTAATGTAAGCAATGATTATGCACGCGGGCACTCTCACTGTTTTTTTCTCCCTAATGGCAACAGCACATCCTCCCCCTTCACGTTTTTGTCACTCGAGCAAGGTGGTGAGGAGGCATGAACCCACTATCGAGCATAAATACTCCCTCTTGGAGTCACTAGCAACTACTTGGCCAGAGCAACCACTAGCAATGGAAAGCATGCAAGATCACAAATAACATATGCAATAAAGACTATAATCAACTTGGCATAAGTTCAATATTCATCGGATCCCAACAAACACAACACATAGAGTTACATAAGATCAATCTCGATCATGTTAGGCAGAACCATCTAGCTCCTACTATGAACCCGTAGTGCAAGGATGAACTACTCACGCGTCACTCCAGAGGCAGGCATGGTGATGTAGAGGCCTCCGGTGATGATCTCCAATCTGGCAGTGTGCCGGAGACAGCTTCAGAACCCCCCTGATCTAGGGTAGACGGTGATGGCGGTTGTGGAACTTTTCGGGGATATTTGATCAGGTGTTTAGGGTTTTCCATCCGGTTGGATTAAATAGGCGAAAGGGCAGAGGCAGTGGAGCTCCGGGGGCCCCACACCACCCCCTGGCGCGGCCAAGAGGGGCGCGCCACCCCATGTTGTGGGCCCCCTCATGCCCCTCTTTGTCTCCTCTTCTGTCTTTTGGATGCTTCCGGGGAAAATAGGACTTCCGGGCTTCGAACTTTCCAATTCCGAGAATATTTACTTTTCTTCAACTAAAAACAGCAGAAAACAGGGAACTAGCTCTGTCGCATCTTGTCAATAGGTTAGTCCGTAAAATCGATAAAAATGACATAAAGAAGGGAGAAAACATGTAGCAATTGGCATAATATCATCATGGATCATCAAAAATTATAGATACGTTGGATACGTATCATGGGCCCCCCTTCGGGTCTCTTCGGGACTCCTGGATGCTTCCGGGGAAAATAGGAACTTCAAGATTCGTGGGGTCCAATTCCGAGAATATTTCCAGAACAACTTTTCTGAAAAAAAAACAACAGATAACAGGGAACTGGCACTTGGCATCTTGTCAATAGGTTAGTCCTGAAAAACGTGTAAAAATGCTATAAAGAAGGGAGAAAACATGTAGCAATTGGCATAATATAAACATGGAACATCATAAATTATAGATACGTTGGAGATGTATCAGTATGCAATCATGAACAAGTGCAAGAGTATAGGTAGGGTCTTTTGGGATGAGATTATAGGCTTGGGATCGGCCAAGGAACTGTCATAAGCATAGGGGAATATGCACCCAAATTTGCAAGATCAAAGAGTAAAACCAAAATTCAATGTTACTTCAATATAGACATATAATAGATATATATCGTTAAGATAGGAAAATGAAGATAGAATGAGAAACAAATACTCACATGAGGAGGCCGGCAGCCATAGCCACCATGTTTTAGTGTTTGTCTTGGAGCCACAGAGATGTATCTTAGGCCCAGAAACAATACTCGTCATTGAACTATGCATAATAAAGTCACAAAATGACTAGATATGCATGAGTGTTCAATTTATGCATAATAAAGGGGGTGTTGAATCATGAATTCAGTTATTCTCCTCCTATGTTCATGCCTACATCTAAACAAGAATAGCACATATAGTAGAGGTAGTTATGCAAGCAAAGTTAGACGGATCTTTGACATTTAGCTAATTTAGGAAAGCTCAAAACCTTGGTTTATCAAGGGCCTTTGTGAAGATATCGGCAAGTTGATTCTTTTTGGACATATAGGAAAGCTCAATACCACCCTTCTCAACATGACCCTGAATGAAGTGATGACGAATCTCAATATGCTTCGTCTTGGCATGTTGAACGGGATTGTAGGCAATCTTGATAGCACTTTCATTTTCACATAGAAGAGGCACTTTGTCATAAATGACAATGTAATACTTTGAAATTTCCCGCATCCATAACACTTAAGCAGAACTACTTTCCGCGGAGATGTACTCTGCTTCAGCGGTGGAGAGAGCAATTCAATTTTTCTTCTTGGAAGACCAACACACCAAGGAGCGACCAAGAACCCCGGATGTAGACTTATGATCCGTCTTCTCTACTGCATAGTCTACATCCGAGTACCCAATGAGCTGAAAGAATGAACCCTTCGGGAACCAAATAGAAAATTTGGGGGTATAGACTTAATATGGAACGATTCGTTTAACCGCTTTCCAATAGATTTCCCTAGGGATTCTTGAAACCCTGCACACTTACCAACACCATACATGATATCCGGTCTAGACGCACAAGGGTAAAGCAAAGAGCCAAGCATGGAGCGTTATACCTTTTGATCTACATCTTTACCATAAAGATTTGGATTCAAGTGAATTGTGGTGGACATTGGGGTCTTCATAGGCTTGGCATCATGCATTTTGAATCTTTTGAGCATGTCTTGGGTATATTTAGCTTGCTTGATGAAGGTTCCTTCTTGATATTGCTTAATATGAAAGCCTAGGAAATACTCCAACTCCCCCTTTGTGACGCCCCGAGATCGGGCACTATGCAGATTTCAGCATTCCCGCCAAAATCCACATAATAACCGCTTCCAGGTTGCCACTTGTGATAACATTACAACAGTTCACGAATAATCCACAACAACAACAGAAAAGATATATACAAGATGACTCAACTGAGTCAGGGATACAACTGATACCATACAAAGATCCAAATAACAGCGGAAGAAACAACATAGCGTCCGACTACGGACAAGATACAAATTGGACTAAGAGTCCTGAAGATAACCGAGAGCGTCCAATCCCTGCCCAGGCCAAGCCGAAGGGATTCCCAAGCTAACGTCGTCAGACTTCAAACCTGTTGACTGCAATGTTGAATATGCAGCCACGAAAAAGATTCGTGGGTCAGTACGGTTAAGTACTGGCAAGTGGATAAACCATACTCACAAGATACCGGCGTAGCCAGTCATCACAAGATACAAATACTTTGGGTTCAAAGGAAAGGAAGGGATTATTGCAAATAAGCGACAGCGGGCTGCACTAACCAACTACAGAACCACACTACAACATCCGGCTAAAAGAGGGGGATAAGATAGTGTATCGAAACCAACTACAACTACTCACCAAACAAACCCATCCAATGTTACCCCCTACTAAGGAAGCAACCCAAGGATACTCACACTGTTGGATTAAGGATGGATCAAGTTGTTGTGTCAATAAGAATATTACTAGTCAAGTTATCATTAGTTAGGTGTAAGTTGTTCTGAGTACTTGTTAGCCAGTACTTTCACCAAGTTAACCATAACCGCGGAAAACACGGCTTCTCGAGAAGATTTAACCCTGCAGGGGTGCACCAATTTGGCTATACACGTAAGAATAACCCGCCAGACGGGGGATCAACCCACCAAGCGAGGTACTCAACACAACCCAACTCTGCTTCGCATCAAGCCCAAAGCACCACGTGCGGTGCGTGCGCGGCTAATCGAGCCCCACGAAGAAAAGGGGACCCTCATAGCACTGGAAGACCACGCCGCCCTAAATGCCGACTACAAAAGTTCCACCCTGGCGCCAAGGGTTCGTACCTGCATATGCGTGCATCAAATGGAAAGCCCGAACTAAGTGTGGCGATTTGGACGAGATGCGAATCGAATCAAGTTGAGGGGGGCGCCCATACTCGCTTCCCACATGCGGTTAGTGCGCTCATCATGGATCAGTAGACAAGACCCTTTTCCTAATTAGGGTCGACACTAGCAGGCTTCAAAACCACGCAGGGCCTCCTGCCTGTGCCTTATCATCAAATTATTATTACCCAAAACATTAACAGGTTGTTGATTTGAATTGAAACCCAACTATCAAACTAAACAGGTGATAAGACGGACAACAAGACTTGAGCGCAAACAACACTAAGCATGCAACTACGACACGAGGGTCAACAAGGTAAACAAACAACAGTTGATAGGAAGTGGAAAGTAGTTTATATCATGGCTGCAGGGTAAACATATAATAGGATCGAGACACAAGCATCGTATCAACAGGCTAGAATAAGAACAACGGAAAGTATCGGTAACAAGTGATGAAAGGCAGCCATTTGGCAGCAAGTGAGTATACTTGCCTGAGATCCAGCAAGTAGAGGTACATCCATAGAACTTGTCGTTGCTCACATCATCTCAACGTCCTATCCCGGAAGAAGCAACGAACCTCGAACAAACACCGGATGCAACAATTACTACTACAGCAAAAGATCCAGCATGATCAAGATATGGATGCATGGCAAGTTTAATGGATGCATAGAAATAAACTAGTTGACATGATAACATGTTTAAATGGACCCATATGCAATTTGAGTTGCATATGAAAATCCCATGAATTAAGGTTGAAATAGTTGTTTTACAACTAACCAATATGTGAAAGTGGATTAGCATGATGCATGGATGAGGAAAACAACAAAATAACAACAATAGAACCAATTTGAAATAATGTTTACCCATTTTGAAATTCACTTATTAAGTTTTGGAATTTTGGCTTCTTAAAGGTGTCACACAAGCATTTGGTATTTTCATCAAGTTAAATTGTTCAAAACAGATAACAAACTTCATATTTGAGAAGATCACAAAATTTTAGGTGGATTACATGTTTCAATTATTGAAAAAGGAATTACAATGATTCAATTATGAATTAAACAAGATTAAACAAGTTTTAATTGAATTTAATTCAAGTTTGAATATTATTTGAATTTTATTTGTTCAAAGCATAAATCCAAATTCATATTTGAAAAGGTTATGTTTTTTTGGTTTGAAAACATATTTTGTAAGTTCAAAAATAATTTAATTTGAGCAAGTTATGAATTTAGCAAATTTGAATGATTTAAACAAGGTTTAAATTATTTAAGCAATTTTAATTATCCAAAACATGAAACAAAATTTATATTTGAAAAGGTGGTTCAAAATGGCATGGAAAACATATTTTATTTGTTGGAAAACAATTTCAAATGATTTGATTAAGCATGTTACCAATTTAATTGCATTAATTAAGAGATGAAACAATTATTCAATTTAGATGTTGCAAACCATAAAACAAAGTTGATATTCAAGTGTGGCTTGTGATTTTGGATGAAATTCATGTTTTGAGTATTTAATTTGAAGCAACCATTTGCAAGTTATTAATTATGCCATTTAATTTGTCATTTTTAAGAATTATTAAATAAAATTAATTTTAATTGCCCAAAATGCAAAACAAAGTTGATAAACAGAAAGTACATTGAATTTGGACTGAAAAACATATTTTATTTGGGTTATTTGAATTAATTATGAATTAATTATGGAATTAACCAAATTTGAGATGAATTGTTTAAATTTGAAATTTGAAACAATTTGAAATGTGCAAAACAGAAAACAAATGCTCTGAATAGGTAGAGAATTAAATTTGGGTCAAGAAACATATTTTATTTTTATTATTTGGATTTAGGAAATAAAAGTTATTAACATTTAAAAACTGGGGACCAAACTGTAAAAAAAACAGGGGCCTAAAAGAAAAGAAATAGAATCGCAGAGGGGCCCCTGGGGCGTTTTTCACCCAGTGCAACCCAGCCTGGGCCTCTGCGGCGCGGGCCCGTGCCCAGGTGGCAGCCACGCGGGCGTGTGCGCGGTGAGGTGGCATGCAGGGGTCGATGACTGGTGGGCCGTGCGCGCGCTATGGGAATAAAAAGGAAAAGGGGGTGCGCCCCTGGGGATCGAACCCAGGTCGCCTCGCTGCGCGGAAGGGAACTGAACCAATGCGTTGTTCGTGTGGTTGTGATAGAACAGGAGGCTGACGGAAGATAAGGTGACCACGGCTGCTAACTGAATAAACGAACGAAGTTTTCCTCGACTGACAGAGAAAAACCAGCGGCTGCTCCGACGAGCTCCTGCACCTGACGGTGATCCCGGGCGATCGGAGGCAGTGGACAAGCGCTGGGATTTACGCACGCCAGCAGTGAGCAGAGGGAGAGGGGAAGGAGGAGCAGAGGCTCACCGCGGTTGTCTCGAGGAGGCGGGGCTGCTGCCGACGTGCAGCCACGGCGAGGTCTTGCCGGCGACAGCGCGGCCACCACGGTGGCTCCCAGCAAGCGTCGAGGGGACGGGGAGGTGGATGGAATCGCCGCGGTTCCATTCCCCTAACCAGATGATCCTCGAGGTGGCCGTGGCGATCGGGCTAAGGGGAGACAGTGGGGTGTGCTCGGTGGTTGGGTGGAGGTGCAGAAACAGAGGGAAAATCGGGGGGGGGGAAGAGAGAAGAGACGGCGGCGCTAGGGCTAGAGGTCTAGGGTGTAGGTTAGGCAGAGGGGGAGGAGGTTGGTGCTTTATGGTGGGGAGGAGCTCGGTACGGCTGCAATCTGGAGGGGGGAGGAGGTGATCGGGCGGTGCTGCTGTTGATCGTACAGAGGTGACGTCGGGGGGGGGGGGGGAGGAAGACGACAGATCGACGAAGGGGTATCGGGCCACCAGAGGGGAAGTGGGCTGGGGGAGAAAAAGGGAAACAGATGGGCTGGCTGCCTCCCTCCATTTTGCTTTTGATTTTCCTTTTCTCTTCTCTTTTTTTTTGTAAAGGATGAAAAAGAGAGGGAGGGATAGAAATAGGGTTTTTGGGGGGTTTATTTTATGAAATATTTTATTACTTTTCAAAACATAAAATAAAAGTAATTGTTAGCATTAATTTCACAAGTTTGAAATTTTAATTGATTTAAAGTTGTTAGTTGAATTTTTCAAATAGGGTTTGAGGGTGTTTATTTTATAACTAAATTTTATTAATTTGCAAAACAATAATTAAAAGTAATTGTGAATCTTAGGTCCAAAAGTTTGAAATATTTAGTTGAGTTTTTAAGTTGTTATTTGAATTTCCATTGTTTTTCATAAGGAGTTGGTCTTTAACCAAATTTTATCCAATGACTCATCAATTTTGAAAACATTTGTTGAATTTACTTGTTTGTAAAACTTTAATGTTTTTAACCACAATTTGATCATGTCAATTATGATTGATGTTGAAATGAATTTGAAATTACCATTTAGGGTGTTGATTAAAGGGGTTTTGATTTAACAAGCAATTTAAACAAATCAACTTCAAAGCCATTGGAAACAATTGGAGTTGCTTGGTTGCAATTTTTAAATTGGAAAATGTTTGAAGGTTTAATGTGGTTTTGAATGTTGAGTTGTTTTGAAAACAGAAATGCCATGCTTATGTGATGCATGTGATGCAAGCAAAAGAAAACAAACAACTTCCTATTTAGGGTAACACCCCAGGTGTTACAGACGACACCACTAACAAGGGATTGCGCCCTCGCAATCCACCTGCTAACCCGGGAGGGGAAAGAAGTTCGACTATCGATTCTTCGTGCTTCCAGTTGATCTCCTCGACACCGCTAACAAGGGCTTCTTGCTCGGAGTGACGACGATGTTTTTCCACCAGGAATCTTCCGATGATCGAACCTATTAGGTTAAAGGCTCAGAAAACGTCCACCCACGTAGGATCCTAACACTTTGAAAGATAGACAAGGGGGGAGACTCCAAAACAAATAAGATGGGAAGGGAAATAGAATAGGGATAAGGAGAAAATAAGAATCCTATTGAGATGTTTTTCCAAAATAGTTTAGTAGAAATAGTTTTTGACATTCTAGAAACAACGACCGTTAGCGAGGTTAACCTACAAGCTTTGCGGACCCGTTGCTTCGATAACCATTCGTATCGAAACAATCTCGGGAATCGGAACCAAGGCTCTGATACCATTTGTGACGCCCCGAGATCGGGCACTATGCAGATTTCAGCATTCCCGCCAAAATCCACATAATAACCGATTCCAGCTTGCCACTTGTGATAACATTACAACAGTTCACGAATAATCCACAACAACAACAGAAAATATATATACAAGATGACTCAACTGAGTCAGGGATACAACTGATACCATACAAAGATCCAAATAACAGCAGAAGAAACAACATAGCGTCCGACTACGGACAAGATACAAATTGGACTAAGAGTCCTGAAGATAACCGAGAGCGTCCAATCCCTGCCCAGGCCAAGCCGGAGGGATTCCCAAGCTAACGTCGTCAGACTTCAAACCTGTTGACTGCAATGTTGAATATGCAGCCACGAAAAAGATTCGTGGGTCAGTACGGTTAAGTACTGGCAAGTGGATAAACCATACTCACAAGATACCGGCGTAGCCAGTCATCACAAGATACAAATACTTTGGGTTCAAAGGAAAGGAAGGGATTATTGCAAATAAGCGACAGCGGGCTGCACTAACCAACTACAGAACCACACTACAACATCCGGCTAAAAGAGGGGGATAAGATAGCGTATCGAAACCAACTACAACTACTCACCAAACAAACCCATCCAATGTTACCCCCTACTAAGGAAGTAACCCAAGGATACTCACACTGTTGGATTAAGGATGGATCAAGTTGTTGTGTCAATAAGAATATTACTAGTCAAGTTATCATTAGTTAGGTGTAAGTTGTTCTGAGTACTTGTTAGCCAGTACTTTCACCAAGTTAACCATAACCGCGGAAAACACGGCTTCTCGAGAAGATTTAACCCTGCAGGGGTGCACCAATTTGGCCGTACACGTAAGAATAACCCGCCAGACGGGGGATCAACCCACCAAGCGAGGTACTCAACACAACCCAATTATGCTTCGCATCAAGCCCAAAGCACCACATGCGGTGCGTGCACGGCTAATCGAGCCCCACGAAGAAAAGGGGACCCTCGTAGCACTGGAAGACCACACCGCCCTAAATGCCGACTACAAAAGTTCCACCCTGGCGCCAAGGGTTCGTACCTGCATATGCGTGCATCAAATGGAAATCCCGAACTAAGTGTGGCGATTTGGACGAGATGCGAATCGAATCAAGTTGAGGGGGGCGCCCATACTCGCTTCCCACATGCGGTTAGTGCGCTCATCATGGATCAGTAGACAAGACCCTTTTCCTAATTAGGGTCGACACTAGCAGGCTTCAAAACCACGCAGGGCCTCCTGTCGGTGCCTTATCATCAAATTATTATTACCCAAAACATTAACAGGTTGTTGATTTGAATTGAAACCCAACTATCAAACTAAACAGGTGATAAGACGGACAACAAGACTTGAGCGCAAACAACACTAAGCATGCAACTACGACACGAGGGTCAACAAGGTAAACAAACAACAGTTGATAGGAAGTGGAAAGTAGGTTATATCATGGCTGCAGGGTAAACATATAATAGGATCGAGACACAAGCATCGTATCAACAGGCTAAAATAAGAACAACGGAAAGTATCGGTAACAAGTGATGAAAGGCAGCCATTTGGCAGCAAGTGAGTATACTTGCCTGAGATCCAGCAAGTAGAGGTACATCCACAGAACTTGTCGTTGCTCACATCATCTCAACGTCCTATCCGGGAAGAAGCAACGAACCTCGAACAAACAACGGATGCAACAATTACTACTGCAGCAAAAGATCCAGCATGATCAAGATATGGATGCATGGCAAGTTTAATGGATGCATAGAAATAAACTAGTTGACATGATAACATGTTTAAATGGACACATCTGCAATTTGAGTTGCATATGAAAAGCCCATGAATTAAGGTTGAAATTGTTGTTTTACAACTAACCAATATGTGAAAGTGGATTAGCATGATGCATGGATGAGGAAAACAACAAAATAACAACAATAGAACCAATTGGAAATAATGTTTACCCATTTTGAAATTCACTTATTAAGTTTTGGAATTTTGGCTTCTTAAAAGTGTCACACAAGCATTTGGTATTTTCATCAAGTTAAATTGTTCAAAACAGATAACAAAGTTCATATTTGAGAAGATCACAAAATTTTAGGTGGATTACATGTTTCAATTATTGAAAAAGGAATTACAATGATTTAATTATGAATTAAACAAGATTAAACAAGTTTTAATTGAATTTAATTCAAGTTTGAATATTATTTGAATTTTATTTGTTCAAAGCATAAATCCAAATTCATATTTGAAAAGGTTATGTTTTTCTGGTTTGAAAACATATTTTATAAGTTCAAAAATAATTTAATTTGAGCAAGTTATGAATTTAGCAAATTTGAATGATTTAAACAAGGTTTAAATTATTTAAGCAATTTTAATTATCCAAAACATGAAACAAAATTTATATTTGAAAAGGTGGTTCAAAATGGCATGGAAAACATATTTTATTTGTTGGAAAACAATTTCAAATGATTTGATTAAGCATGTTACCAATTTAATTGCATTAATTAAGAGATGAAACAATTATTCAATTTAGATGTTGCAAACCAGAAAAAAAAAGTTGATATTCAAGTGTGGCTTGTGATTTTGGATGAAATTCATGTTTTGAGTATTTAATTTGGAGCAACCATTTGCAAGTTATTAATTATGCCATTTAATTTGTCATTTTTAAGAATTATTAAATAACATTAATTTTAATTGCCCAAAATGCAAAACAAAGTTGATAAACAGAAAGTAAATTGAATTTGGACTGAAAAACAAATTTTATTTGGGTTATTTGAATTAATTATGGAATTAACCAAATTTGAGATGAATTGTTTAAATTTGAAATTTGAAACAATTTGAAATGTGCAAAACAGAAAACAAATGCTTTGAATAGGTAGAGAATTAAATTTGGGTCAAGAAACATATTTTATTTTTATTATTTGGATTTAGGAAATAAAAGTTATTAACATTTAAAAACTGGGGACCAAACTGTAAAAAAAACAGGGGCCTAAAAGAAAGAAATAGAATCGCAGAGGGGCCCCTAGGGCGTTTTTCACCCAGTGCAACCCAGCCTGGGCCTCTGCGACGCGGGCTCGTGCCCAGGTGGCAGCCACGCGGGCGTGTGCGCGGTGAGGTGGCATGCAGGGGTCGATGACTGGTGGGCCGCGCGCGCTATGGGAATAAAAAGGAAAAGGGGGTGCGCCCCTGGGGATCGAACCCAGGTCGCCTCGCTGCACGGAAGGGAACTGAACCAATGCGGTGTTCGTGTGGTTGTGATACAACAGGAGGCTGACGGAAGATAAGGTGACCACGGCTGCTAACTGAATAAACGAACGAAGTTTTCCTCGACTGACAGAGAAAAACCAGCGGCTGCTCCGACGAGCTCCTGCACCTGACGGTGATCCCGGGCGATCGGAGGCAGTGGACAAGCGCTGGGATTTACGCACGCCAGCAGTGAGCAGAGGGAGAGGGGAAGGAGGAGCAGAGGCTCACCGCGGTTGTCTCGAGGAGGCGGGGTTGCTGCCGACGTGCAGCCACGGCGAGGTCTTGCCGGCGACGGCGTGGCCACCATGGTGGCTCCCAGCAAGCGTCGAGGGGACGGGGAGGTGGATGGAATCGCCGCGGTTCCATTCCCCTAACCAGATGATCCTCGAGGTGGCCGTGGCGATCGGGCTAAGGGGAGGCAGTGGGGTGTGCTCGGTGGTTGGGTGGAGGTGCAGAAACAGAGGGAAAATCGGGGGGGGGGGAAGAGAGAAGAGACGGCGGCGCTAGGGCTAGAGGTCTAGGGTTTAGGTTAGGCAGAGGGGGAGGAGGTTGGTGCTTTATGGTGGGGAGGAGCTCGGTACGGCTGCAATCTGGAGGGGGGAGGAGGTGATCGAGCGGTGCTGCTGTTGATCGTACAGAGGTGACGTCGGGGGGGGGGAGGAAGACGACAGATCGACGAAGGGGTATCGGGCCACCAGAGGGGAAGTGGGCTGGGGGAGAAAAAGGGAAACAGATGGGCTGGCTGCCTCCCTCCATTTTGCTTTTGATTTTCCTTTTCTCTTCTCTTTTTTTTTTGTAAAGGATGAAAAAGAGAGGGAGGGATAGAAATAGGATTTTTGGGGGGGGGGGGGGTTATTTTATGAAATATTTTAGTACTTTTCAAAACAGAAAATAAAAGCAATTGTTAGCATTCATTTCACAAGTTTTAAATTTTAATTGATTTAAAGTTGTTAGTTGAATTTTTCAAATAGGGTTTGAGGTTGTTTATTTTATAACTAAATTTTATTAATTTGCAAAACAATAATTAAAAGTAATTGTGAATCTTAGGTCCAAAAGTTTGAAATATTCAGTTGAGTTTTTAAGTTGTTATTTGAATTTCCATTGTTTTTCATAAGGAGTTGGTCTTTAACCAAATTTTATCCAATGACTCATCAATTTTGAAAACATTTGTTGAATTTACTTGTTTGTAAAACTTTAATGTTTTTAACCACAATTTGATCATGTCAATTATGATTGATGTTGAAATGAATTTGAAATTACCATTTAGGGTGTTGATTAAAGGGGTTTTGATTTAACAAGCAATTTAAACAAATCAACTTCAAAGCCATTGGAAACAATTGGAGTTGTTTGGTTGCAACTTTTAAATTGGAAAATGTTTGAAGGTTTAATGTGGTTTTGAATGTTGAGTTGTTTTGAAAACAGAAATGCCATGCTTATGTGATGCATGTGATGCAAGCAAAAGAAAACAAACAACTTCCTATTTAGGGTAACACCCCAGGTGTTACACCCTTCATGGACATCTCAAATTTATCGGTAATTAAATTGCAGAACTCATCATTGAACAACTTCATAGTAGACCCAAACATGATGGCATACAAATAGGGTTGACATGTGAATAAGTCACCTTCAACTCTCTTGGTAAAAATATTTGGATCAATTAAACCAACATTGAACCCATGATTCACTAAGAACTCTTTAAGGCACTCATACCATGCATGTGGTGCCTGTTTAATTCTATAGAGTGCATTATCAAGCTTATAGACATAATCGGGATGGTTGGGATCCTCGAAGCCCAGATTTTGCTTGAGATATACCAACTCATTTATGGGACCATTTAGAAAATCACTTTTAACATCCATTTATTGCAAGCTCAAGTTATGTTGAGATTCATATGAAAGCAAGATACGAATATATTCAAGGCGATCAATGGGGGAAAAAGTTTCACCGAAATCAACACCTTTGACGTGGGGGAAACCTTGAGCCACCAATCTTGCCTTGTTACGGATGGCAGTGGCATGAGATTCTTAACTATTCTTGAATACCCATTTGGTTCCAATGACGTTCTTGCCATGTTTGGGTCTTGGTACTAGATTCCACACTATGTTGCGGTCGAATTTGTTGAGTTCATCATGCATGGCTTCAAGGAAATCTTGATCCTTGAGCGCTGCATACACCTTGTTCGGCTCAATGAAAGAGACAGAAGAATGATGAGTACTAAAGCTTGCCAATTTCCTACAAGTGACGACCTTTCCTCAAACTTGACCATAAATCTTGTCTTCCGTGTCCTCTGAAAGCTCAAGGTTACGAGCTCTTCTCTTTTCTCGACGAGACACCATCTCATCCGAGGTTTCTTAAGATATGTCTTGAGCATCACCTTCATGATTGGAGACTTGTCCATCTTGAAATTATCCTTGAACATCATTTGGTGAGGAGTCACCATTATGTTGAGTACTCTGAACAATACGAGGATTGTGTTCTTCTCCATTTTCATTGGCTTGAGGGCTTGATGCTTGTTCTTGTACAGCTTGTGCGTTTTTGTGTGTAAGTTATGGCTCCACGAGTAGAATATAGTTGTTCTCCTTCTGCCAAAAGGTGTCCCTCAATGAGAATTGTTTCACCAGTCCCCACTCTACTTATGAAGATAGGAGGAATTTCATCACCTAGAACAACATGATCTATGCGCCCCCCTCGAGCAATTATCCTCATAAAATATCACATCTATAGATTATTCAACTTGGACTTGTTTAAGATTCTATAGGCATGAGCATTTGTGGAATATCCAACAAAAATACCCTCATATAATCTAGGCTCAAACTTTGACAACCAATTACCATTCTTGAGAATAAAGCATTTGCAACTAAAGAATTTAATGTAGGATACGTTCAACTTCTTCCAGTGAGAATATCATATAAATTTTTGTCCAAGAGGTTGCGTAGATATAAGCTCTTAGTGGCATGACATGCAGTGGAGACGGCTTCAGCCGAGAAGTTATATGGAGAAGAGAACTCCGAAATCATGGTCCTTACCGCGTCCATAAAAGTCCGGTTCTTCCTTTCCGCAACACCATTTTGTGGGGTGTAAAGAGTGGAATATTTATGAGAAATTTCCTCATCACTAAGAAATCCCTCAACGGTGTATTTCTTGAACTCAGTGCCATTTTCATTCCGGATTGCCAAGATCTTTGCATTGTGGTGGCGTTCAACTAGAGTGCTGAAATTAATGACCCTTCTTTGAGTCTCACTTTTCCTCTTAAATAAGTACACCCATCAATATCTGAATAGTCATCACCAATCACTAAACAATACTTCTTGCCACCAAGACTATCATAGGATAATGGACGAAATAGATCAAAATGAATGAGCTCAAGAATTCTTGTGGTGGTGATGTTGGTCTTGCTTTTGTGGGGTTCTCCATGTTTCTCTCCAGAGGCACACGAGCTACAGACACGATCTTTAGCAAACTTGGCATTGGTTGGTCCTAGAATGTGACCACGACTTTGGAGATCGTGTAAATTCCTCTTATTGGTGTGGGCTAACCGGCGATGCCAAAGCCACCCAAATCAACATCCGCCATTAGGAATGTCGCGGCACACGTGTCTACTTTTCAGAAGTATGATACGTCATAAACGTATCTATAATTTCTTATGTTCCATGTTGTTTTCATGTTATTTGCTATATGTTTGCTATACACTTTGTGTCATTTTTATCGATTTTCTGGGACTAGCCTATTGATAAGATGCCACAAAGCCAGTTCATGTTTTCTGTTGTCTTTTGTTTCAGAAAAGTTATTCTGGAAATGTTCTCGGAATTGGAAAATTCAAAAACCAGAAATCTTAGAAAGTTGTCGCGCACATGGAGTCCGTAGGAGACCCGGAGTGGGTCACAGGGGCCCCACACCATAGGGCGGCGCGCTCCCTGGCCGCGCAGTGGGGTGGTGTGGGCCCCCTGGCCGCCCACCGACGTTGCCTCTTCGCCTATTTAACCCCTTCGGGAGGTTAACCCTAAAGGGATCCACCTTTTCCACGAAAAACGCCAGAGGGCTCCGTCATCGTCAACCCGAGTTCGGGAGGGTTCTGGAGCTCTCCCCGGCACCCTACCGGCAGGGGAAATCAACACCGGAGAGCTCTACACCACCATGCCCGCCTCCGGAATGATGCGTGAGTAGTTCATCCTTGAACTACAGGTCCATGGAAGTAGATGGATGGTTGTTCTCTCCTCTTAATGCCTCATGTTTAGATCTTGTGAGCTGCCCTACATGATCAAGATCATCTTATTGTAATGCTACATGTTGTGTTTGCTGGGATCTGATGAATTGAATGTTATGTCTCTTGATTATCAATATATCATGTTATCTTCGTGTGTATGTTATTTATGATCTTTCATGCTCTCCGTTATTAGTAGATTCTCTGGCCAAGTAGATGCTAGTAACTCCAAGAGGAAGTATTTATGCTCGATAGTGGGTTCATGCCTCCCTTTTGCTCACGCTCGAGTGATAGAAACGTAACGGGTGGGGTTGTACTGTTACCACTAGGGAGAAAACAATGATGTTTACATTACACACTTTGCTTAATGCAATTATCTGTTTCTTGCAACTTAATACCCAAGGTTTGTTCGCATGATATTTTGAGGGTGCCTTATTAGTCATAGATGCAGTTGGCTAACGGTCTATGTATTTTGTTGTAATGCCCGCATGAATCACATAGTAATCATCATGTCATGCATGTTTAAATATCTATCAATTTCCCAGCTGTAATATGTTCACCACACATGCTAGTTATCTTCTATGGAGAGACACCACTAGTGAACTGTGGACCCCGGTCCATTTTTCTCATACTGATAATACAACCACTTCAACTATTGTTTTCACACTGTTTTCACACTGCTAATATTGTCTTCATATTGTTCTCCTACTTTTCTCCACACCATATGTTTAACCTCTTTGTTTTCAGCAAAACCGGTGAGATTGACAACCTCACTGCTTCATTGGGGCAAAGTGATTTGATTGTGTTGTGTAGGTTCCATGTTGTTGCTGAACCGGTAGTGCGCCCTACCAACTCAACTACATCAACCTTCAGAAGTTGCTTCTTTCTCCTACTGGTCCATTCAACCTTGGTTTCTTTCTAAGGGAAAACTGGTGATGTGCTCGTCATACCTTCCTCTTGGGGTTTGCCAACGAGTGCAAGATCTTCACCATAAAAGTCCACCACATACATGTCGTTCTCGATAAACCCAACAAAAGCTACTTTAAGAGTCTTTTCCCAAGTGGCAATCACATTATCTTTATTAAAGTAAGAATTAAGAACACAATATGCAAGTTCAAGAAGATACATTAAGTTATAGCAAAGGGACTCAACAAGTAGGACATTCTCAATAGATAGATCATTTAAGATAACCACCTTACCTTGTCCCAATACCTTAAGCTCATTTTTATCACCAATTGTGACACAATTCAGGAAAAGTGAAGGACTATTCAGATTACTCGCACCATTGCTTCCGGTCATTTGTTGGGATACTCCACTATCCTCGGTTCATCTACTTGACCTAGAAGAACTTCCCTACAAGGAATAAATTCTTTGGTTAGGTACCCATCCTTGAATGGGTCCTCTCTTGTTAGTAACATGGGTCTTGGAAACCCAAATAGACCAATATTAATCATTGCCATAGGAGGTACCAACATATTTAGCATAGACATGACCGTCTCTAGATCTCATAAGAACATAAGAGGAATTATATTTACAGGCAAAGTTATTGTGAGTGTCATCTCTACTAGAAGCCTCACCACCCATAATGATGTTGGTAACCTTTTCCTTAGTCTTCTTCCCCTTCTTCATAAAGACAATAGTTTTGGAAGGGAGAGCCGACTTATTATTTTACCTTGTAATGAAGGTCCTCCTTTCCCACGTTTAACCTTTGAGAGGTCACGAGGTTACTGGTAATATTCTCACTTACTACAAGGTTAGTTGGAGCACACGGTGCAGAGGCCCCAAATCGGATGGTCCAGAACCCCTCATATGCATACATTCACGATCCAGGAATTCAGTCGTGAACAACATACGAAGTTGGTAAACAGATGCATTATCCATTACACGAATAAATAGAGTCTTACAAGAAATAGTCACATGACCAAGTCTTAACAAATGCCACGCAGGGCAGGCAAATGTCTCACATAGCAGCGGAAACTTAGCAAAACACACAACATAGAGAGCCCATGTCACGCCATAACCAACAGGCTGCTGACCGGGATCCGGACCTAATTCGCATAGTCGTCGGTAAAGTACTCCTCATCATACTCCTCCTCTTGTGGCATCTCCTCAAAGTCTGACCAAGTAAATAGGCAGGGACGATACCAATATGAGTACATTTGAATGTACTCTGCAAGACATCCTTTATAAACTTACAAATGCATGTATGCTTATATGGTGGATAGGTAGGCTATAAATAGGGTTCACTACCCATGGTGTATGTAAGATATCATCATGATTAATTTAAAACATCTCTATATCTTTGTTGAAGAAGATACTTCAAAAGAAAATTTTATAGTTTTCTTTCTCTTGTCGATATCGTATGTACAAGAGGTTTTATAAAACTTGTTTTATAAAAGAGAGTTTTTCTTTGCAAAACTTCTTGTAATCATCTCTAGCTTTTCTTCATCGATACCTCCACGGTACAAGTCTTTTTCCATAAAACATCCTTTTTTAAAACTGACACAATGCTAGCAACATGGCCATTCAACTGCCCATATCCGAGGGCTTGGCTATTCAGAATAGTTTTACTCTGCAGAGGTGTACACAATCCACAAGATCCAATCATCTGCCATGAACTACCCATGGAACGACATAGCGATATGCAAGCATCAGATAAATGATCCTAACTGTCCACTCTGATCAAGCTAGTATATGGCTATCCCTTCAAATGGGTTTTTTCTCCCTTGCACCATGTCACACATCGCCACAGCAGGATACCCAATTGTCGCACCCGGAGGAGAACTTAATCTTCTCAGTGTGTATGTCCCGTTTCTCCCTCCTGGCGACATTTCGGTTCACAGTATCATCCTCTCTATAGAATTTTGGGATAGGACACATACTAACAAGAACAAGTATCTAGGTAGGCCTCGTACCCATGTTGAGGTAGAGTGGCAGTACGTCTTGGTTGTCCAGCGAAGACTAGGTTATGTGTCTTTTGTAAACCATTTTGAAAACACTCATGTTTGCCTCCCCCGGTGAATAAGGTCACACCTTTCCACCGTGGACTTTTCATAAAATCATTTGTGTACAAAAGCACATTTTTAAAGTGTCCACTTAGGGACTCAAGATTATTATCTTACGTGGTATTTATATACCATATGGTGGCTAAAAGGCTTGGTAACACCAAGTTGACTAATGGCAATGTGATATATATAATATTAATAGTAATAATAGCCACTCAAAAATAGTTTTGGTAATCAAGTTTTTGTAAAATTTCAGAAGTAAAAACATGCATGATAGATAATGATAAGTAGTATAACCGCAAGCTTTAGGATGGCTTGCCTTGGTACTGGCTTGACTCTTGGTCTTGGTAACAACAGGAGTGATAATAATAACCTCCGGCACCAATAACTTCATCCTCGTTTTCTATCGTCGTAAAATAAAATAAGGACACTCAATCAGAACCAAACTAAACAAACAATGGTCCTAAGTAATACATACAGAAAGCAATCACAAAACAAAACAACACTCAAGTTTGCAAACATAGCACTTCACAAGCACACACAAATATAACAATAATTATTTCTACTACTACTGTGGTTGAGAAAGGTTATACTTGTGGAAATGGAACCAGTGGGTGTCCCACTATTTTTCCAAGACATTTAAGAGGTCAAAATGCCTCTGGTTATACTTGTGGAAAACATTTTCTACCAAACAAAAATACACCTATTCATGCTAGTGAAAATAACAACACTACTAATAGTAACAAGAAATGCTACTCATGCTTTTCTATGGAGTTAAGTGTGAGCTAACAGAGGTGAAAAAATAACATATCCAAGACCAAAATGGTACTAGACTCATCTAAACAACACTAAAAACTTAGGTAATAAATCTATCTGTACTTGCTCACAAATTCTATTAAATAAAAGACTAGAAAAACAATACTAGACATATCCTATTTCCATTTGTTTTCCAAACATGCACACACTTTCTAACATACTAGTACTGCAAGATAACAACATTCTAACAGAGATAAAATCATCTAAGCATGCTAGAAAATAAAATAACAACTAGCCAGCAATTATTCTAAACTAAAAACACACATTTCATTTCTAATAGAAAGGTACCAAATCTAGATCTTCTTTCCAAAAATAATATAAAGCTCTAAAAATTACACAAAGCTAGGATAACATAGATCTATGCATACACAAACATATACAATTGGATTCACATCAAAAACTATTATTGAACTCCTTCTAAAAATCCTAGAATACGCTACTAGCTAGACAAATACCAAAATGGATGCCATTTCCAAATGGTATCTCTCCTTGATGTGAGGTCAAGCTCTACTGATATATCTACTCATTAGTTACTCAAAGAATTTTAGTTTTCTCAATTTAAACACACATACAAAAATTTATGCAATATTTACTCTAACAGACAGTGTGTAGAAAAACTAATACTACAGGCAAAATAGTGCTCCAAAACTAGATCTACAAGTTGCCTCTGTTCTAGAAAATGTAGATCTACTGCTAGGAATTGTTGTGGATTTTATTTCTTATGTTTGCTATTTTTCATAGGATTAAAGTAAACATGTTGTTGCTGTCATTGTCTAAAAAGAAAAAAGAAAAAAACAGCGCGGCTTGGTTCACTCTCTGTGCGCGGCCCGCCAGGGCAGATGCGGCCCAGCTAGCTAGCGCGCACCGGATCAGGGTTCAAATGTGGCTGTTGATCGCGAGATCAACGGCGCACGGCCTTCTCCTTCCTCTCTTTCTCTCTCTCTCTCTCGCGCGCGCACGCGACGGAGAAGAAAACCGGCGGCGAGCTCGGCGATTCCTCACCTAGGGGACACGAGGGACAACGGCGAGGGGTCGAGGGCATCTCGTGGGGTCTATGCGGTGCAGGGGCGCGGTCACAGGGAGTCGGGGAAGCTCCAAATGGCAGCGCACGGCTGCGGGTCCGCGGCGGCTCCGGCGAGGCTCTCGGCTCTCATCCAAACGAGCGGTCAAAAGGAGGGGTCAGGGGGTTCTACATTGAAGGCGAGTGCGACAGAGGTGGAAAAGAGGGGCGGGAGCGCACGGTTCGTACCACACCTCTACTTCCTCTCCGCGGTGGCCAGCGGAAAAACTCGGGCTCGCTGGCTCACAGAGAGCTCGGGCGTGCGTGGTCTGCATCAGGGGGTGGAGTGGGGTGGTGTGAGGGTGATGGCGCAGTGAGGGCGTGCTCGTGGCTTTATAGCCACGGTGCCACGGTCGTGCGCACGGGCGTGTCCACGGGATGGTCGTGGCAAGCTCGGGGTCACGCTCTGAGCGCCCATGCCGTGCCCCTTGGCTCTTGGGTGTGTCAAGGAGGTGCTTGTGGGTGTGGTCAGGTCCACGGCGTCGAGGGTGAGGTGAAATCGGCGTGGTCGTGGCGATAGTGCGCATGCACAGTGCACCTCTGTCAGGCTAGCCCATGCCACTCCCCTCTATGTTCCCACGACTCTCTTCTCCTCTCTCGTCAACTCTGAAAGAATCCAAAGCTAGGTATACGTTGAGGGATGTAATGGCTTCTAGAAGAATCAAATGGATCAGCCTAATTCACTTCCAATCAAAAGTTATAAACATTCAAAGTAGTGTAAACTTCACTGATTTCAGAGATTTCAGAAAATTCAGAAAACAGACTTTCTTGTTTTTGGCTAAGTGTCAAAACAGATAAAACCAACCAAATGTCCTCTCTTTTTTAAAGGCTCTAAATTATTTCCGAATTTTGTTGTCAAAGTATGGGGTTGCTAAAAATGATTTGTACTTTCATAATCATCCATTGAAAACAAATTTGCAATTTTAAAAGGCATTGAAAACAAGGTGAGAAAACAACTACTTTATGTTTTTCTCTGTTTTCTAAAAATCCACTTTTCTGTTTTATTTTTCTTCCACAAAAATCATCAAGCATTTGATTTTTTTCTATTTCCAATTTTCAAACCAAGCTTATACATTTGTAGTCCATATATTAGGGAACACATTCATGCCAAGTAAACATAAAATGTGATTCCTAGCATATTGAAAACAAGTGCTAAATATAGCTACTTGGCTAGTTTTTCAGAAACAAGTTTATATAGAAAACTCAAAAGAAAACATCTAAATATTCTTTTGCCATTTTGTTTTCTTGATTCAAACAAAGCCAAATAATATTGTTAGGTTGAATGTAACATTGATTCAACACTTGGGGTAAAAATGATTCAAATCATCATATAGAAAACATCACAGAAACAATAAGAAACACCAGGAAAAATTGATAAACGATTTTAATCAACAGCTTTCTTGCATTGCATATATACTCATGGTCTCTTACATAATGTTGGATTACACAAGTGCACGAAAAAAAAATTGTTGGCTCACAAAAATGGCTTCTCTCACTGTATTACATGTGGTCCAAAAACTGGGGTGTGAAAGATCTCGCCCCCCCCCCCCTTAAAAGAATCTCGCCCCGAGGTTCGCGCGTATAGTCTTCAAGGAAACTAGGGAACTCCTTCCTGATATAATCTTCACGCTTGAGGTTGCTTCCTCCTTTGAATGATTCGTCCACTGAATCTTAAGGAACTTGAAAGCATTTCTCCTGGTAGCATGAACATTCTCCTCAAGTACAAGTAGGGGTCGATCACGGTAGGTCAGGTCATCATTTATGTCAATGATCTTGAAGTCCACGTCTTGGTAAGTGAGATTCTTCTTAGGTACGTGAAAACACTTTTGGAGCAATGACACATGAAAAACATCGTGAAAGGCTGACAACTCTTCAGGAAGTTGTAACTGGTAAGATACCTCTCCACAACGGGCTAGGATCTTAAACGGGCCGATGTATCAGGGTGCAAGATTCCCTTTGATATGGAAATGATGCATCCCTTTGAGCGGCATAACACGCAAATACATGAAATCTCCAATAGTGAAAGAGACGTCGCGAAGCTTCGTGTCCGTATAAATCTTCTGTCATGATTGTGCGGCTTTGAGTCAGTCACGGATTAACTGAACTTGTTCTTCTGTAGCTCTTAGAGTGTCTACTACAAAGACTTGACTGTCATCTATTTCAGTCTAGTTCAATGGTGTGTGACACTTTTGTCCGTACAAGGCTTCAAATGGTGCCATCTGCAAGCTTGACTGATAACTGTTGTTGTACGAAAATTCTTCAAACGGCAGGCAATCTTCCCACTTAACTCCATAGGACAAAACACAGGCATGAAGCATGTCTTCCAATATTTGGTTCACACGCTCTGTCTGTCCATTAGTATGCGGATGGTAGGATGTGCTAAAGGCTAGCTTGGTTCCCAAAGCTTTGTGTAACTTCTTCCAAAATCGAGATGTGAACTGTGATCCTCGATCTGACACAATCCTGCTGGGAACTCCGTGTAGGATGACTATCTGAGCAATGTAGAGATCAGCAAGCTGGTCTCCATGATATGTGGTCTTGACAGGTATAAAGTGTGCAACTCTGGTGAGCCTCTCAACGACTACCCATATTGAATCATTTCCTCGGCTGGACCTAGGTAGTATAGTAATAAAGTCCATCCCGACTTCATCCCATTTCCAAATAGGTACTTGCAATGGCTGTAACAAACCAGCGGGACGCTGATGTCCAGCCTTCACTTGCTAGCAAAAATGACACTTGGCTATAAATGAGGCAATGTCTCGCTTCATTCCATGCCACCAAAACTTCTCCTTCAAATCTTGATACATTTCGGTTCCTCCAGGGTGAATAGAGTATAAAGTGTCATGAGCCTCAGTCATGATGGTTTGCTTCAACTCAGATTCAGTGGGAACGCAAATGCGTCCTTCATACCATAAGACTCCATCAGAATCTATGGTAAAACCACCAACTTCTTCCTTCTCCATGCGGGTCTTAATTCCCTCAATACTCTTCTGGCCCATCTGAGCTTCTTTGATTTGATCCACTAGAGTTGGTTTAACTTCCATGGCGTCCAACATGCCATAGCTGACCACCTCAATACCAAGATTTTCAAGTTCTTTCCACAACTCCGGTTGTCTGATCTGAATCATAGCATTCAGAGAGGCCGGCTCTCGACTAAGAACGTCTGCAACAACAACATTTGCTTTTCCAGGGTGATAGTGGATACTTAGATCATAGTCCTTGATGAGCTCTATCCAATGGCGTTGCCTCATATTTACTTCACGATGTGTAAAGATATACTTCAAACTCTTATGATCTGTGTATATTTCACATCTTTTCCCAATAAGAAAATGTCGCCATTCTTTGAGAGCATGCACAACAACAACAAGCTCTAAGTCATGAGTAGGGCAATTCGACTCATGTGGTCTCAATTGGCGTGAGATAAACGAGATGACTTTCCCCTTCTGCATTAGAACACTTCTAAGGCCAATCTTAGAAGCATCACAATATACATCGAAACTCTTGGTGACATCCGGCATAATGAGAACCGGGGCCGACACCAGTCGATTCTTCAACTCCTGAAAAATCTCACCACATTTGTCCGTCCATACGAAATTACTATCCTTCTTGAGAAACTGAGTGAGTGGTCTGGCGATGCTCGAGAATCCTTGAACAAACTTGCGGTAATATCCAATTAATCCCAGAAATGAGCTGACTTCAGTCTGATTAGTTGGGGAAGCCCGATATGCTACAGACTGAACCAGAGCAGGGTTAATAGAGATTCCTCCTCCAGATACTACGTGTCCAAGAAATCCGACTTCTTTCAACCAGAATTGGCACTTGCTGAACTTAGCATACAGTTGATGCTGACGAAGTGTTCCAAGGACAGTTCTCATATCTTCTTCATGTTCTTCCTCACTCTTGGAATAAATAAGAATGTCGTCAATGAAAACCACGACAAACTTGTCCAGTAATTCCATGAAAACCTTGTTCATAAGATTCATGAAGTAGGCGGGGGAATTGGTCAGACCAAAAGACATCACGGTGTACTCATACAATCCGTAACGTGTGGCGAATGCGGTCTTGGGAATATCGGTCTCACGAACCTTCAACTGATGATAACCAGTACGGAGATCGATCTTTGAGAAAATTCTTGCCTCATTTAGCTTGTCAAACAAGTCTTCAATTTTGGGCAACGGGTATTTGTTCTTGATGGTCACATCATTCAACTTACGGTAATCCACACATAGACGTCAGGAACTGTCCCGTTTGTCCACAAAAATGACAGGTGGTCCCCATGGTGATGCACTAGGGCGAATCAAACCTTTCATTAACATGTCATCCAGCTACTTCTTTAACTCATCTAACTCCTTCGGATTCATCCGGTAAGGCTTCTGTGCTATTGGTCCAGTGTCAGGTACTAACTCAATGATGAACTCAATATCCCTATCAGGGGGCATAATGGGTAACTCCTCAGGAAACACATCCAGGTATTCACATACTACCGGAACTTCCTCACGTGTGGGTGTGGCTATACCAGTGTGGTAGTGGGTCTCTGATGTAGACTTGGTTGCGGTGTAAGCAACGTTATCTCCATCACTAGCGTTCAATGATATGGACTTCTTGGTGCAATCAATAACACCATTATACGTGGTCATCCAGTTCATACCCAGTACTACTTCTATCCCTTGGGATCCCAGTACTATCAGATCGGCATGAAAAGTTTTCCCTTGTATATCAACGGGTATTTCCTTGCAAACACGGTTGGTTTTGGTACTAGATCCAGGTATTTGCAGTAACACAGTGTTTTGCATATGTGTGTGTTTCATTCCACTCTTTTCAACAAATGGCATAGTGACAAAAGAATGTGATGCACCAGAATCAAATAGTACTTCAGCAGGTTTGGAGTTGACAGGAAACGTACCCATCACCATGTCTGGTGCCTCATGTACTTCTTCAGCAGTGACATGATTCAGGTGCCCCTTGGTCACATTCTGCTTCCTGGTCACAGGTCCTTGTGTCATCTTGGTTGAATTGTTCTGAGCTGTGGGAGTGCTCTTGCTTGGGCATTCACGGGGAAAGTGTCCTTCCTTCCCACAAATGAAGCATCCTCCAACAGGCTTCAGGTTCTCGTTTGGCTTCGCAGCACGGTTGGCATTGTTCCCATTTCCATTGCCATTACCTCCTGGCTTGGGTGCATAAGGTGCACGGTTGTTGTTGTTGTGGTGGTTGTTTGGGTTGTTGTGGCTATGGTGGTGGTTGTGGTTGTGGTTGGGTCTTGGCTCATAAGCAGGCGCCCTGTGTGTTGGTGGTGGCCTTGCATAAGGAGCAGGGCGGTTTCTTGGTGCACTAGGTCCACCTTGGTACCGCATCTTCCTCTTTCTGTTATCAAAGGCATTCTACCTATTGTGCTCCATCATCATTGTGGCATCCGCAAGTGACTCCAAATCCAGGAATGGTATGACAACAAGTGTGCACTTCAACTCCTCATGCAGCCCATTCAAGAATCTCTCCTTCTTAGCTTCTGTGTTAACCTCACGAGGTGTATACCGAGATAACTGAGTGAACTCCTCCCAGTATTTTGACACAGACATTCCTCCCTGCCTCAATTCCAGGAACTTGTCCCTCATGGTGTTCATCATACCCTGAGGGATGTGATATTTGCGGAACCTAGCAGAGAAGTCTTCCCAAGTGAAAATGTGGCCAGTTGCGACAGTGGCGCGGGTAGTCTCCCACCAAGTCCTTGCTGTTCCAGCAAGAAAGTGGGTGGCGAACAACACCTTGTCTTGAGCTTCCACTGAAGCCACTTCCAGGTTATTAGCGATGGTGCGAAGCCAATCGTCAGCATCTAGTGGCTCCATAATCTTGGTGAAAACCGGAGGGTTGGTCTGCTGAAACACCTTCAACTTCGAGCGCCCACCATTTCCGTTGTCATCGCCATTATTACAGTTGTTGGCGCTGGCAGCGGCTAACTGATGCAAGGCAGCAATAGTGGCAGCACTCTCTGCTCGTGTGGCCTGGCGATCCTCCATCATTAAGGCCAGCAGTGCCTCCATCGACGGCGGGGGTGGTGGTGGGGGTTCCCGATGAGGCGACATGCTGTTTAGTGAAACATGTGTAAGACTATGCAGCAAGACTTTTATGGTTTTTGAAAAACAAAACTAGGCAACTAAAAATGGTATCTAAAAACAACGAAAGACAAGTGATAAATCACAAGTAAAGATACGGGTTGAGAAAATTTCCAAACATAGATATCACTCAATCAAGCATCACATTCATAACATCAAGTCTTACATAGCACAAACACATACAAAATTTACTCAACACAACTAAACTCCTTAGAGTTACAAGGGAGATTTTCCTCATAGGGTCAGCATAAAGCTCACTAGCACAAACTCCAAAAGCTAAGGGATGCTATGAATAGAGATGCTACAACTAGTCCTGCTTGTTATCTACATCGAAAAGGATCTCCTCGGGATCCTCCTCCTCCTCAGCTAAGTCATCGTCCTTCTGGTCGCTCGGGTCGCTCATATCCATCCCATCAACATCTGATGGAACGTCATCGTCGACTAGGAGATCCTCGTTCTCCCTGCGGAGATCGGTGACCTCCTCCTCTAGATCCTCAAGTGTGGAGTCCCGAGTAGATAGCTCCTCTCTCGTGGTCTTCAGTCGCCCACGCAGAATCGCGTTGGCCTCCTGAAGCGCTTCCACCTTGTGGGTGAGACGGGTACATCCCAAACGAGAGGTCTGTACCTGTCCTGCCAAGGCTCTGTTCCTGGCGGTCTCAGTCTCGAGGTCGACTATCAGCTTACCCAGATGGGTAACAAGAAGACGGCACTCCGCAACTGTGGTGTGCTGCAGAACGCTCATGTCGTCCAGTCGGCGCTGAGTGCGGCGCAATAGTATCTCCATGTCCTCAAGGTGAGGACCCATGCCATCAAGATCCTGCGGCACAATAACTAGTGTGCCGGACTCGTCTCTCATCCCGAGAAACTCAAAGCGAGTGCCCAGGTACTGGAAATCCCTCAGACGAGCCAGGCGTGCAATAGCCTCCTGGATCACCCTACCTGCCCCCTCCTGCCAAGAGCGCTCAATGACGGTGAAGACGAAAGTATCCGCGGAATGTGTGGTCAGCGGGGGACGTATAGTACATTCCACGAACCAGTCACCCTCAATAGGAGAACCGAAGATTAGTCCTCCACGCAACTCAGGAACCGGGCAATTGATAAGCTTCGTCATCTCTACGAGCCTCTGCTAGAAAAGAAACGCCACGTCTCTAGCCAGTCCCAACCGGCAAGCCTCGGTGAACACAACTTCCATCTACACAAAATTTTAAGTAAGCTTAAGTTAGACTCAAGTGTGCAAAGTTTTAGATTTGACCAAGACATAACTTAATGTAAGTAGGGTTTTATGAATCATAGAAGATAGGTATAAGAATATTTTGAAACTTAGTCACACAAGTAGCTTAGTTTTATAAGATAGTTTTTCAGAGTACTAGCTAACGTTGGTAACTAAGGGCTCCTAAGGTCGGGATAGCTCTGATACCAACTTTGTAGAGGACCCAAACCAGATGGTCCAGAACTCCTCATATGCATACATTCACGATCCCAGGAATTCAGTCGTGAACAACATACGAAGTTGGTACACAGATACATTATCCATTACACGAATAAATAGAGTCTTACAAGCAATGGTCACATGACCAAGTCTTAACAGCTTCCATGGAGGGCAAGCAAATGTCTCACATAGCAGCGGAAACTTAGCAAAACACACAACGTAGAGAGCACGTGTCACGCCATCACCAACAGGCTGCTGACCGGGAGCCGGACCTAATTCGCATAGTCGTCGGTAAAGTACTCCTCCTCGTACTCCTCCTCTTGTGGCATCTCCTCAAAGTCTGACTAAGTAAATAGCCAGGGACGATACCAATATGAGTACATTTGAATGTACTCTGCAAGACATCCTTTATAAACTTACAAATGCACATATGCTTATATGGTGGATAGGTAGGCTATAAATAGGGTTCACTACCCATGGTGTATGTAAGATATCATCATGGTTGCTTTAAAACATCTCTATATCTTTGTTGAAGAAGATACATCAAAATAAAATATTATAGTTTTCTTTCTCTTGTAGATATCGTATGTACAAGAGGTTTTATAAAAGAGAGTTTTTCTTTGCAAAACTTCTTGTAATCATCTCCAGTTTTCTTCATCGGTACCTGCACGGTACAAGTCTTTTTCCATAAAAAAATCCTTTTTGAAAACTAACACAATGCTTTCTACATGGCCATTCAACTGCCCATATTCGAGGGTTCGGCTATTCAAAATAGTTTTACTCTGCAGAGGTGTACACAATCCACAAGATCCAATCATCTGCCATTAACTACCCATGGATCGACATAGCGATATGCAAGCATCAGATAAATGATCATAACTTTCCACTCTTATCGAGCTAGTATATGGCTATCCCTTCAACTGGGTTTGTTCTCCCTGGCACCATGTCACACATCGCCACAGCAGGAGACCCAATTGTCGCACCCAGAGGAGAACTTAATCCCTCATTGTGTATGTCATGTTTCTCCCTCCTGGTGACATTTCGATTCAAAGTATCATCCTCTATATAGCATTTTGGGATAGGACACATACTAACAAGAACAAGTATGTAGGTAGGCCTCGTACCCATGTTGAGGTAGAGTGGCAGTACGTCTTGCTTATCCAGCGAAGACTAGGTTATGTGTATTTTGTAAACCATTTTGAAAGCACTCCTCTTTGCCTCCCCCGGTGAATAAGGTCACACCTTTCCACCGTGGACTTTCCGTAAAATCATTTGTTTGCAAAAGCACATTTTAAAAGTGTCCACTTAGGGACTCAAGATTATTATCTTACGTGGTATTTATATACCATATGGTGGATAAAAGGCTTGGTAACACCAAGTTGAGTAATGGCAATGTGATATATATATATATATATATATATATATATATATATATATATATATATATATATATAGACCCTATTTAGCCCCCTTGGTGTAGAAAACTTATTTTACACCCACAATATTTTTTATGTTCTCAAGTCAAAAATTTATGTTAGTTATGCAATTATTTACGTTCATGTTTGATCCATAAGAGAATACTCGGCATAAAAAATGAAAAAATATGAGTCATAGCAACATAAAGGTCATAAAAACAACGTAAAAATGTGTATTTTTCATTATTTTTGTAGCGTCACGTAAATAAAAGTTTTATGTCATGTATATATTTTGTTATGTTCAACTCGACATAAGGAATATGATAAAATTTACGTGACGTAAAAATCCTGCACGGTTGAAAAGATACAGGGTGGGTGTAGAATAACTATTCTGCACCCTGGGTGTCAAATAGCTCGATATATATATATATAATATTAATAGTAATAATAGCCACTCAAAAATAGTTTTGGTAATCAAGTTTTTGTAAAATTTCAGAAGTAAAAACATGCATGATAGATAATGATAAGTAGTATAACAGCAAGCTTTAGTATGGCTTTCCTTGGTACTGGCTTGACTCTTGGTCTTGGTAACAACAGGAGTGATAATAATAACCTCCGGCACCAATAACCTCCTCCTCGTTTTCTATCGTCGTAAAATAAAATAAGGACACTCAATAAGAACCAAACTAAACAAACAATGGTCCTAATTAATACATACAGCAAGCAATCACAAAAAAAATAACAATCAAGTTTGCAAACATAGCACTTCACAAGCACACACACAAAAATAACAATAATTATTGCTACTACTACTATGGTTGAGAAATATTATTTCTCACCAAAATGAAATGGAACCAGTGGGTGTGCCACTATTTTTTCAAGACATTTAAGAGGTCAAAATGCCTCTGGTTATACTTGTGGAAAACGTTTTCTACCAAACAAAAATACACCTATTCATACTAGTGAAAATAAAAACACTATTAATAGTAACAAGAAATGCTACTCATGCTTTTCTATGGACTTAAGTGTGAGCAAACAGAGGTGAAAACATAACATATCCAGTACCAAAATGGTACTGGACTCATCCAAACAACACTAAAAACTTAGGTAATCAATCTATCTATACTTGCTCACAAATTCTATTAAATAAAAGACTAGAAAAACAATACTGGGCATATCCTATTTCCATTTGTTTTCCAAAAATGCACATGCTTTCTAACATACTAGTACTGCAAGATAACAACATTATAACAGAGAGCAAATCATCTAAGCATGCTAGAAAATAAAAATAACAACTAGCAAGCAATTATTCTAAACTAAAAACACACATTTCATTTCTAACAGAAAGGTACCAAATCTAGATCTGCTTTCCAAAAATAATCTAGAACTCTACAAATTACACAAACATAGGATAACATAGATCTATGCATACACAATTAGATCCAATTGGATTCACATCTAAAAATCCTAGAATATGCTACTGGACAAATACTAAAATGGATGGAATTTCCAAATGGTAGATCTCCTTGATGTGAGGTCAGGCTCTACTGATAGATATGCTCATTAGCTACTCAAAAAAATTTAGTTTGCTCAATTTAAACACACATACAAAAGGTTATGCAAGATTTACTCTAACAGACAATGTGTAGCAAAACAAATACTACAGGCAAAATAATGCTCCAAAACTACATCTACATGTTGCCTCTGTTATAGAAAATGTAGATCTACTGCTACGAATGTTTGTGGATTTTGTTTCTTACGTTTGCTATTTTTCACAGTATTAAAGTAAACATGATGTTTCTGTCATTTTCTAAAAAGGAAAAACAAAAAAAAAACAGCGCGGGCTGGTTCACTCTCTACGCGCGGTCCGTCAAGCCAGATGCGGCCCAGCTAGCCAGCGTGCGCGTACCGATTCAGGGTTCAAATATGGCTGTTGATCGCGAGATCAACGGCACACAACCTTCTCCTTCCTCTCTTTCTCTCAATCTCTCTCGCGCGCGACAGAGAAGAAAACCGGCGGCGAGCTTGGCGATTCCTCACCTAGGGGACACAACGGAGAGCGGCGAGGGGTCGAGGGCGTCTCTCGGTGTCGATGCGGTGCAGGGGCGCGGTCACAGGGAGTCGGGGAAGCTCCAAACGGAGGCACACGACTGCGGGTCCGCAGCGGCTCCGGCGAGGCTCTCGGCTCTCCTGCAAACGAGCGGTCAAAAGGAGGGGTCAGGGGGGTTCTACGTTGAACTGCGTGTGTGCCAGAGGTGGAAAAGAGGGGCGGGAGCGCACGATTCGTGCCCCATCTCTTCTTCCTCTCCGCGGTAGCCGGCGGCAAAACTCGGGCTCGCTGGCTCACAGAGAGCTCAGGCGTGCGTGGTCCGCGTCGGGGGGTGGAGTGTGGTGGTGTGAGGGTGGTGGTGTAGTGAGGGCGTGCTTGTGGCTTTATAGCCACGGTGCCACGGTCGTGCGCACGGGCGCATCCACGGGATGGTCGTGGCGAGCTCGGGGTCGCGCTCTGAGCGCCCATATTGTGCCCCTTGGCTCTTGGGAGTGTCTAGGAGGTGCTCGTGGGTGTGGTCATGTCCTGGGCGTCGAGGGTGAGATGAAATCGGCGTGGTCGTGGTGACAGTGTGCACACACAGTGCACCTCTATCAGGCCAGCCCATGCCACTCCCCTCTCTTCCCCTCTCTGTTCCCACGACTCTCTTCTCCTCTCTAGGCAACTTTGAAATAATCCAAAGATAGGTTAACGTTGAGATTTGTAGGGGCTTCTAGAAGAACCAAATGGCTCAGCCTAATTCACTTCCAATCAAAAGTTATAAACATTCAAAGTAGTGTCAACTTCACTGATTTCAGAGATTTCAGAAAATTCAGAAAACAGACTTAGCCGTTTTTGGCTAAGTGTCAAAACAGATAGAACCAACCAAATGTCCTCTCTGTTTTCAAGGCTCTAAATCATTTCCAATTTCATAATCATTTTGGCTAAGTATGGCTTTGTTAAACATGATTTGTAATTTCATAATCATCCGTTGAAAACAAATTTGAAATTTTAAAAGGCATTCCAAACAAGGTGAGAAAACAGCTAATTTCTGTTTTTCTCAGTTTTCTAAAAATCCACTTTTCTGTTTTATTTTTCTTCCAGAAAAATCATCAAGCATTTGATTTTTTCTATTTCCAATTTTCAAACCAAGCTTATACATTTGTAGTCCATATATTAGGGAACACATTCATGCAAGCAAAGCATAAAATGTGATTCCCTAGCATATTGAAAACAAGTGCTAAATATAGCTACTTGGATAGTTTTTTTAGAAACAAGTTTATATAGAAAACTCAAAAGAAAACATCTAAATATTCTTTTGCCATTTTTTTTCTTGATTCAAACAAAGCCAAATAATATTGTTAGGTTGAAAGTAACATTGATTCAACACTTGGGGTAAAAATGATTCAAGTCATCATATAGAAAACATCACATAAACAATAAGAAACACCATGAAAAATTGATAAATGATTTTAATCAACAGCTTGCTTGCATTGCATAGATACTCATGGTCTCTTACATAATGTTGGATTACACAAGTGCATTAAAAAGTTTTTGTTTTGTCACAAAAATAGCTTCTCTCACTTTCTTACATGTGGTTCAAAAACTGGGGTGTGACACAAAGGGTCGCTTGAAAAAGCAACAACAATAGTAGGGGAAGTAGAAATAACTTTATTATTAGATCACGAGACTTCTAAAGTTTTCCATGAATATCATCAAGATATATGAACTCCTTTTTTCAGTTTTTTATATTCCTCAACAAGTCTATTTGGAGAAATCCTTAGCTCAAGTTTCTCATGTTCATAGGTTTTAGTAAGAGCAAGAGATGACTTTTCTCTCCTAACTTTATATAGGGAAAGAGCATAGGTTTATTTTAAACTACAAAGATAATCCTTAAGAGAAACTCTACATGATCATTCCTCCTCAAAGTCCTTAGCAAAATCCTTATCTTCTCTTGGAAGAGTACCACCATGACTTTCCAGAGTCAAGATGATCTCTTTCTTTTCATTAACAATAGTGTTGGCCGTATGAAGTTGCCCTACAAGAACATCTACATTGATTCTATTTTTGCCTTCAATATTAGCCAACCATAAGTCCCACTTTTTAGTATCACCATCCTCATCATTAGAATTTTCTACACATTTCAACGAGGATGGAGGAGTAGAACTGATGGGCTTTGGAGATGTAGTTACCGATGAGGCTTTTGCCATGAGGCATGTAGGTCGGATTGGCGGATTTTCATTGGGAGATTCAAATCAGGAGTTAGGTGAAGAGGATGATGTAGCTATGGAGATGTGTGACACACCTACAACTCATCTTCATCTCCGGACATGTATGTCTCCAATATGGGGCCTTCTTGAACATAAATATCCCTTGGTGCTCTTCTTGGAAAGTTTTTATTTGGAGGAGGCTTGATCTGGTCTTGGTGGATGAGGTTCCCATCATTCTACTCTCTTAGCTCGATCTGATGCTCCTTGACAAAGTGGTTTGGGCTTACACAATTATAGCATGTTCATGGGCGCTCGACCTTGGGCCTAAAAATGTGTTTCTTTGTGGCCTTGGAGCACCTGCCTTCCTTGCATATCTTCTCTTCCAACAACCATGAGCGGTCAGAACAATCATGTTGTGAAGACCTTTGTAATCATCATCACCATCATCATATTTTTCAACTAACTCAACCTGAGATACCGCTTTGGACTTTAGAGAAAGGTTGGGAGTTTTTATCATTCCTCTTGAGCGGTCAAGAGCATCATCTGCACTCTTGTGGGCTAGAGAGATAACAATGAACTCACACCTATGGAGTTGATAGACTTGTAGCCTATCTTTTTCTAATGCCAGTGGAAAGATTTTTCTCGAAAGGAGTGATGGCCTTGATAAACTTTCTTTTTATCCATTCATCACTAATCTCTTCTTTTCCAAAGTCCCTTAATTCTATTTAAAGGGTCACGAGTATTCTATAGAGATCTATGGGAGACTCATTGTCGCGGGATAATCACGGCAGACGTTACCAGGGGTAACTTATCTTGGGGCAATTCGACTCTGGTGTTTGGGAGAGGGTTTAGCTCAGGGGAAATCATGTTATCAATCGATCTGGTAGCTCTGGCAATCAAGTCGCCGAGTCTCCAATCTAGGGTTACAATATCAGCTCTCGTATTACAGGGATACTCGAATCTCGGGTGAAGCTCTCTTTTTCTAACCCTAGGAGCCGGCTTATATCTTACCCAGCTCCCTGGCTTCCTATACAAGGCACACTCGGAATCCTACCTAGAAACCGCACACAAACCCTAAGTTTCCTAATAGTAACCCCAAAGCCGGGTTACGAGGCCTATGCTCCTTCTTGGGCCTTATAGAAACTCCTTTTCCTTATCCGGGTCTTGCACGATTTCCTTTGGGCCGGGTTACACCTTGACGTTAGCCTACCGGGTTACCATCCCTCCATCAGTAGTCCCCAGAATAGCTTGGGCTTCGCAGGATTAACCATGAAGCGCATACTATTCCCTGCAAAAATAATAAACACACAAGTCCGTAAAGTACCGGGTTAAGATGCTTTCATAACAGCTAGGCCTTGCTCTGTAGGTGGTCGATATAATAACCCGGCCTTTCCGAGTCAAATACTATTTTCCCGGGTCAACACTTCGAGGAGAACGTGACAAGACCCGGATTCACATCGTCGCCAATCAGCCCGAATATCACGCTCGCAATCCATCTCAATCCCTTTCCGGATACCTCGCAACGGGCGTTTTAATGCCTATCCCAAAATATCCGGACGGGCGATCTTTTTCCGAAAATCTGGCTCTCGCCGCCTAGACCTAGAGCGCTCCCACCCTGCACCTATAAATAGGTGTCCAAGGGGTAACCCTAGATCAAACTCTCATTCCTCATCTTCCTCCTCTGTCCATTTCTCGCCTGCGCGCGCGACCTCGAGCTCGAGCTCGCACTGCCGTGCCGCCCGTGAGCACGCTATCGGAATCACGCCGCCGCCGTCCGTTCGCTGCCACCCGCTCCCGTGACACGGCCTTCGATTTCCGCCGCCGTGCCCTCAAGCAGCCCGCCAGAAACCCCAAGGAGTTGCCGCCGTCGAGCCATTCGCCGCCGCCGCGCTCCCCCCTTGATTCAGCCGGTAAGTTCTTCGATCTCTTGGATCTAACTCTCGAAATGTGCGTAGGTAGATTGGATCTAGGTTTACCCCCAAATGCTCCTCCATTTCTTACCAATGGAATGCGCCATTACCCTGCCTTTTCCATGGCTAGTACTTGATTAGACCCAAGCACACATTTCTCAGCATATTCTCGCCATCTGTAATCGTAAATTTTTCCTTTATACGGTTTTGACCAGATCCAATCTGCTAAACTTTTCGCAAGTATCTCTTGCTAAGTCGGATAATCATAGTTTTCGGGTCTCTCGATATTTATACTCTACATTTGCTTCTTTTTTAGATCTACACTTATGGATCCTAAGGCCAGCGCTAAGCTGAAGGGAAAACACTCGGCCGGCAAGCAAAAGCCGAGTCAATCGATCTCCGCCAACTGGGCGAGATCGACCGTGACCAAAGCTAAGCTTGACGAGCTCGCAGAGTTGGGTGTTCTGCCCGCCTGGGAGGATATCCACTGGAGGGTACCTGGGGAGGAGACCCGGCCTTCTCCGGGTCTTGACGAGGTGGTGATCTTCGTCGAACACGTGATCCAGGGTTTCCGTCCCCCGGGTCACCCTTTCTTCCGCGAGCTCCTGGACCACTACAAGCTCCGGGTATTCGACATTGGCCCCAACTCTATGCTTAATATCACCCACTTTATCGTCTTGTGTGAGTCGTACCTATGCGTTCCTCCAAATCTAGCTCTTTTCCTCGAACTCTTCCAAAGCAAGCCGTGCCGAGAGAGCGGCGATGGGGCCCTCCTAGTTTGTGGAGGGGTCTCCATCCAGAGACGGAAAAATTCCCTCATGCCGACTCTGGGTCTCAGTTCTCACGTCAAGCATTGGCAGAAAACTTATTTCTACTGCCAGGATACCTCTTCAGCCGGCGAAAAGCCAGTTCCGGGTTTCACCAACGACCTCCTCAATCTGTCCGATAGTTTCAGCTCCTTTGCTCCTGAGGCCGAGAGGCAATCTATCCAGCCCCTCCTGCACAAACTAGCCGTACTGTCAGCCCACGGTCTCCTTGGGCTCAATCTAATTAAAACCTGGGTAACTTATCGGATTCGGCCCAACAGTGTCCGGCCCAAACTCATGTGCGGCTATTCCGGGCACGTCACCGATTCTCTTCGCTATTCGCTGAGAAATTACCCGTCCTCGGACGCGAACAAGATCATGAAAAATTTCTTGGACGAGAAGCTGGAGGTGATCCGGAACATAGCCGGCCTTGACCCCTACACACGGGATAACCCGGCTCCAGCAGTAAGAACCGGTTATCGCCCCCTTTATCCGACTAACACTTTTCTTGTACAACCATTAACTTTTGTCACCGTATTTTTTTTTTCAGGAAGATGATGCTTTTTGGAAGATAGTTACCCCTCCTCCCTCTGAAAACTCGGAAGAGGACGAGGAGCCGGCTGATTCTGATGAAGGTAACATCCGAGTCTCGCTCATTTCCCTTCTCGTTATCTTATCTGGGCCAACTTTTTCCTCTTTACCAACAATGTACCTTTCTTGCTAGAGCTAGAGGACAAAGAGGAAACACAATCGGATGAGAGCGAAGCTGAGCCAGAAGTGGAGGTCGGGGCAAAGAGGAGGACCCGGGGAGTTGTCTTCAAGGTGCCTTACTCCTCTATTGCCTCCAAACCATACTCGTACACTAACATGTGCGAACTTAACCAACATTTGATCAATTCATCACGCTTGAAGGAACCCGCCCCCAGTCAAGCGTAGGGTAACCCGGAACTCTCCGGGTGACGATCCTCTTCACCCGGGCATCCCTTCATCCCCCGCTCGCAAAGCCGGTATTCCCCAAACTCGTTCTTCCCACCTTCCTCAGAGATATCCCTCTCCAAATCATCCACTAGCCGGAAAAATCCGGGTCTCACTTTCCAACTCCTTATCAGCTTCTTCCGGGTCTAGCAACGATCTCCCACCAGATTTCGTTGTGAACACCGGGTAAGTTACTTTTCCTTGCTATTCGATACACTAGATTTTTCCATACCTTTCATTTACCATATACTGATTGTTTCTTTTTCTCTTTCCCAGATCCAATGTCACGAGCAGTGACCCAGCGGACATGGACGTGGATAACCCGGCTATGGAGGATCCGGAAGACGTTGCGAAGACCGCGGCTGGCGGTGTAGAAGAAGAAAAAGACTTGCTGAAAGATCCGGCCGAGCAGGAGGCTGAGTTTCCCATGCCAACGCACACACCCGGGGACGAGGATGTCGAGATCCTGGGGTCGCGGAGGGGTGATCCTACTCCCAACACTCAGGCCACCCGGATAACCTCTCCCAAGCAGGAAAGGACCCCGCCTCCGGGTGATCAGGACCCCAGCTCCTCCAGGCCAAGACTCGGCGATCTGGATTTTGATGGAATGCTAGATGCGCTCTTCTCCCTGAAGACTAATGAGAGGGACATCCTAGAAGCCATGGCAGCTAAGCACCAGGTAATATAAACAATGTTGCTTGTATACTCACATAGTCCCCATGTTCCGAGTGAACTATGCATAGTTTGCTTGGTACTTTATAACTGTATGATATACCATACCCGGATATATCTTTTGTCCGACTAACTGTTCCTTTCCTTTCCTCACAGGCCTACGTGACCCAGTCTGAGGAGGTGTTGGCAAAGACCAACAAGCTCCTCGCGGTCGAGACAAAGTTGCGTGAAGCGCTAGAAGCTGGTGTGAAGAATCTCGAGAAGGACGTGAAAAAGTATAAGAAAAGGTCCCAAACTGCTGAGGGTGAGCTGAAGAAGATTTCGGCCCAGATTGCCAATACTTACCGCACTCTACTTGGTAAAATTTTTTGACTTACTAATTATAACCCGGATTTCTCATTCCGTAAGGTTTATCATCCGGATTTCAGTACTTTAACTTTTTCTATTACTCTGCAGGTCCAGGTGAAGCGGCCCCAGATGAAGATGATATTGAAAAACTAAAGACGCTGAAGGCCGTGATCCGGCAACTTACTGTCGGCACCAAGTGGATTTTGGAGGTTGTGAAGTGGTCGGGTAAGGGTTACTGTGGTTTGAACGATTTCCTTGATGCATGTTCTACCATCCCCGCCTCGATCGACCACTGGATGCGCTCATCGTGCCGGGTTGGGGTAACCCATGGGCTTGCTCTGGCCAAGGCCTATTTTCCTAGGCTTGAGCCGGCAAAGCTCGTGGGCGGGTTTCCCGAGTTCAACAACGACGGCTCCAAGTTCACTGGTAAGGATTACAAGGGCATTCATGCGCAGGTGCGTCACTCGACGAGCTTGATCGCCGACAATCTGGATTTAAGCAAGATCACTCCACCTTACGATGCCGATGACAAGCCAATTCAATCGGATCTTCCTAAGCCCTTTGACATGCTGGAACAGTGGAAGGCGGAAGCTGCCAAGAAGAAAGTTGAAGCCGATACTGCGCATTCCTCCTCTACGCCGGTTGTCCCTCCTCCAGCCCGTGCCGATACTGCGGCTAACCCGGACATGGGAGCAGAGAAGACCACCGATGAGCGTCCACAGACCCGGCCGCCAAGGACAACGTCGATGACTCGGCAAAGGGTGCCGAATAAAGTTTCGATATCTCTCGCCTCAAACACTTATTTGGCCAATGGGCATTATGTAATAAGCCTGATACAATTATCCTTTTAATAGTGCGCCTGTGCACTTTTCGATACAATTTCCTCGGTTTGTAATACGTTTAAACTTTAATAGCTTTTGGTGGCCCTTCTGGCCCCTCATCATGATATGTTATTCCCTAGCCTTGGACTTTTGTTGCTGCTTTTCTGATTTTCTCTCTTTTTCCTTTTGTGAGACTCGGTTTCCGGGTCTCAGTAATTTTGACAAGTGGACTTTATTTCCTAAGTCCCCAAGTCCCCAAGACTCGGATTTTTGGGTTTTTAAGCTTAACAGCTAAACAACTTGTTGCTTTTCTCAAATTCCCAAGGCCCGAATTTCCGAGTCTAGGGATCTGTAGTTTTCAGAAAGGCAAATTGTTTTTGCTAAGGCTCAAAACATAGAGTTACTCACGTGGGTTTGAGGTTAAGCTTAATATTTTGTGAGTTTCCGGCTGTTAACCTTGTACTCTGCATAACATGTGGTTTGGATGACCCTTTCGATCCTCTTTGTTGTAAGCCGGCTTTCGCGTGGGTATTCAATGCTGCTATAACTTTATAAAAACAGGGTCAGGCAAGTCCCGTTGGGCATCATGACTGATTGTGATTACATGTTAGCAAAGCATGCCACATTTTTGCGAGTCACATCAAGCTTAAACAAAAGAAATCAAGAAAATTTGGCTCTATTGTCCGGTTATAAGATTGTAACCGTACTTATTACAAGTAATCGGTCCTTATAACCTGATGGAATCGTGGCCGGGTCTTTGTGTTCGCAACTGTGCTATTAAAGCAATCATCCCCCAAGACCTATATATGCAATCTTAGGAAACATATAGAACTGGTGTATTATAAAACAAATAAGTAATACTTACCTGAGAAAATAGAAAACAGAAAATAAAAACGAGAAGATAAAAACTTAGCAGAAATAAATAAGAAAGAAACAATATTATAGTTTAACCATCCCTTTATTGATATGAGAAAAGTTAGTCAGCAGGCCGCCTCATTAAAAACCCTCCAGTCCCCTTAGGTACCCTGGATAGGAAAAGAGTGCGTCTGAAACCTGCTGCCTGTTACATCGTGTAATTCAACTTTGTAAACCTAGCCTATGCTAAGTATAGTAGGGACGTAGCTGAGCCACGTTCCATGGTCGTTCCCTCTCTTGCATAGATGAAGTGGTATGAGCGGTGTCATTGACAGTATCCGACTCTTCCCTCGCATCTATCAGGTAATATGATCCGTTATGCAGATTCCGGCTTATGATGAACGGTCCTTCCCATGGTGGAGATAACTTGTGCTTTCCCTCCTTTGATTGTACCAAGCGCAATACCAGGTCCCCTTCCTGGAAGACCCGGGTTTTGACTCGCCGATTGTGGTATCTCCTCAGATCCTGCTGATATATGGCTGATCTCTCCAGGGCTTGTTCTCTGTGTTCTTCTAGCATATCCACGGCATCCTGCCGGGTCTTCTCATTCTCCACCTCAACATAAGCCGATACTCGGGGCGAGTCATGAATAATATCACTCGGCAACACTGCCTCTGCGCCGTAAACCATGAAAAACGGGATCATCTGAGTAGATCTATTAGGTGTGGTGTTAATTCCCCAAACTACTGATGGTAGCTCTTCAACCCATGCTCCAACAGCTCTGATGCACGGGACTCGCAGCCGTGGTTTTAACCCGCGAAGTAACTCCTGATTTGCCCTTTCCACCTGTCCATTAGCTTGTGGATGGGCTACCGAGGCTATGTCAAGCCGGATACCATTGTTCCCGCAAAATTTCTCCATCTCACCTAAGGACATGTTGGTTCCATTGTCTGTTATTATGCTGTGAGGGTATCCAAACCTGTAGATGATCCTTTTCAGGAACTTGACTGCTGTGATTGCTTCGCAATTGGTAACTGGCATAACTTTAACCCACTTTGTAAACTTATCAATAGCTACCAAAAGATGAGTCTTTTTTCACGGTGACATGTGGAAGGGGCCCACCATATCCATACCCCAAACAGCAAACGGCCAGGTCAGCGGGATTGTTTGCAACTCCATAGCCGGCACATGGGTTTGGCGAACGTACCTTTGACATCCATCACACCTTGCCACCAAGCGCTCCGCGTCTGCTAAGGCCGTGAGCCAAAAGAAACCGTTTCGATATGCTTTGGCCACAATGGATCTTGTGGAGGCATGATGCCCACAATCACCTTCATGGATCTCCTTCAAAATCTGCCGGCCTTCTTGTGGTGCTACACAGCGCAAAAAGACTCCTGCTGCACTTCTTTTGTACAACTCTCCATTGATAATAGAATAGCCCTTTGCTCGCCTTAGAATTTGCCTTGCTAAAACTTCCTGTGGTGGTAACACGCCTCGTGATAGGTAGGCCAAAAACGGCTCTGTCCACTCCGGAACAGCACGTACTCTGGCCACGAGCGCTAAATCCGGGTCTTGGTTAGCCACCTCTTCCTCAGACTCGGTTTTAACAGATGGCCGCCATAACTCGTCCAGGAAAATGTTGGGTGGAATCGGCTCTCTGCGCGAGCCGAGTCTTGCGAGCGCATCTGCTGCCTCGTTCTTTCTCCTGTTAATATGCTCCACCTCATACCCGGAAAAACACCCGGCAACCCTGTCCGCCTCTCTGCGATATGCTGCCATTGTTGTATCTTTTCTATCCCAAGTTCCTGAGACCTGCTGTACCACAAGATCCGAGTCTCCGTAGAACCGTATTCGCCTAATGTTCATCTCATTTGCTATTCTCAATCCATGTAACAATGCCTCATACTCGGCCACATTGTTGGAGCAATCAAAGTGAATCTGCAACACGTAGCTCAATTTGTCGCCTTTGGGTGATGTGAGGACCACCCCAGCTCCTGACCCCTCATATTGCTTAGAACCGTCAAAGTGCATTACCCAAGACTCGGAACTTGGCATCATTGTGGGCATGCTTGTGTGAGTCCAATCATTGATAAAATGAGCTAAAGCTTGAGATTTGATTGCGGACCTGGCTTGTAGTTAATGTGGTAATCTCCCATCTCGATAGCCCACTTGGCTATTCTACCTGTCGCGTCTGAATTTCTGATAATATCTGCCATTGGTATAGAGCTAACCACTGTTATGGGGTGTTCCTGAAAATATGGTTTCAATTTCCGGCTGGCCATGAAGACCCCGAAAACTAGTTTTTGCCAATGTGGGTAACGCTGCTTTGCTTCCGATAGTACTTCACTCACATAATAAACCGGCCTTTGGACCGGGTGATCTTTTCCGTCCTCTTTGCGCTCGACAACAACCACGGCACCAACCGCCCGGGGCCCGGCCGCGACGTATAACAACATGGGCTCTTTAGGACCCGGTGCCGCCAGAATTGGTGCCTCAGAGAACTACTTTTCAGAGCTTCGAAAGCCTCGTCCGCCTCTTGGTCCCAAACAAATTTGTCGGTTTTCCTCAAGAGCCGGTATAAAGGTATTGCCTTCTCTCCAAGCCTGGATATAAACCGGCTTAACGCTGCTACACACCCTGTAAGCTTTTGAACATGCTTCAGGCCTTCCGCCTTTTTCAGGTTCTGAATAGCTTTAATCTTGTCCGGGTTTGCCTCAATTACTCTCTCAGAAACAATGAAGCCGAGTAATTTTCCTGCTGGCACTCCAAACACACACTTTGTGGGGTTAAGCTTCATCTGATACCTTCTCAAATTCCTGAACGTTTCCTTTAGATCCTCAATGAATGTTTCTGCCTTCCTAGTTTTAATCACCACATCATCAACATAAGCGTGAACATTGCGTCCAATCTGATCCTCGAAACACTTTTGAATGCACCTTTGGTATGTTGCGCCAGCGTTCTTCAGCCCAAAAGTCATGGTTTTGTAACAGAAAGCTCCAAAGGGGGTTATGTACGATGTTTTCTCCCAATCCTCCTTCTTGAGCTTGATCTGGTGATACCCGGAATAAGCATCCAGGAAACACAATAGGTCACTTCCAGCCACTGCGTCTATAATCTGATCTATCCTTGGAAGGGCAAACGGATCCTTTGGGCAATGTTTGTTGAGACTCGTGTAATCTATGCACATCCTCCACTCGTTATTTTTCTTCATCACCAGAACCGGATTTGCCAACCAATCCGGGTGAAAAAACCTCCATGATAAAGCCGGCCGCAAGAAGCCGGGCTATCTCCGCTCCTATAGCCTTTCTTCTTTCCTCGTTCATTTTTCTCAGACCCTGCTTCACAGGCCGGGACTTGGGATCAACATGCAAACTGTGCTCAGCCAACTCGGTTGGGATACCCGGCATATCGCTGGGCGTCCAAGCGAAAACATCCTGATTACCACGAATAAACTCGATAAGTGCTTCTTCCTGCTTACTATCCAGGTTAGATCCTATAGCAAATATCTTGGAGGGATCGCCCTCGATGACAGCCACCATCTTTGTGTCATGTGCTGCTTTGAATTTTGCTCTCTCATCTTCCGTATTCGGTCTTTTCAACGCTGTTCTATCATCCGGGTCTACCTGAGACCGGTAATATTTGAGCTCTTCCTTTCTGCACGCCTGTTCTGCCATTGCCGCGTCTCCCTCATCACACTCCTCTACTATAACCCGGTTGCCGTGTATAGTAATGGTTAGCTTGGGACCCGGGATCTTTAGCTGTAGGTACACATAACACGGCCTTGCCATGAACTTGGTGTATGCCGGCCTTCCGAACAGCGCGTGATAAGGATTGCGCAGTTTTACCACCTCGAACGTGAGCCACTCCACTCGGAAATTGTCCTTCGATTCTCCAAAAGCAACCTCTAGAGTGATTTTTCCTTCTGGGCATGCTGAATGACCCGGCACGATCCCATGAAAAACTGTAGAACTTTTCTGCAACTGAGACTCCTTGAGCCACATGCGTAGGAAAGTTTCCCAATATAAGATATTGATGCTACTTCCGCCGTCCATCAGAACCTTTTTCAACTCGTAACCATTAACCTGTGGTGCGACTACCAAAGCCAACACACCCGGATGTTCTATGGTTTCCGGGTGATCCCTCCTGCTCCATGTGACCTCTTGGTCTGACCATCTCAAGTATCTCGGAACAGCCGAAGAAATCGATTTTACTGCTCTTTTGAGTATCTTTCTATCTTTATTGGAAGTCCCCGTAGTATGGACATGATACTGCCCTAGCTGCTTGGGGTTGGCTTGGAAATCTCCAGCGCCTCCTTGGTTGTTACCCGGATTACCACCTCCTGGGTTGCCAGCCAGGGGTGGGCCATTTCCCGGGTTTCCACCCGGACCCGGTCCTGCTCCCCGGCCTGCACCTCGCATTGCCTTCTGTATTTCTTCGTTCTTCCATCTCTGTAAATCTACGCACTGCTCTAGTGAATGATTAGCCGGCCTACCGTTCCTGCTATGACGCGGACAAGGCATCCTGAAGGCCTCTATATGATTAGCCGTCCTTGGTGGTCCTTGGTAGTTTCCTCCATTGAAGTTTCCTCCGTTGAAATTTCCCTCAGCTGTGGGTCTCGCAAACCCGGCTTCTGTACTGGCGACAAACTCGGAGTTTCCTTCATATGGGCGCTTGTGCTGGTTTTTCCCGTTGTTTCCTCCATTATTACCCGGTGCAACTCCATTGCCGGGTCTTCCACTATTACTCGCGTTGGCTTTCGCTTTCTTATCATCGACATCCTCTTCTGTGGTATCTGTGGCGGCGTGCTTGTTGCATGCATCCATCAACTCTCCCATTGTAACCTCTGAAGCGTGACGGCTAGACTTCATGCGTGTCAGTTTTTGCACTAAGGGTATGTATTTGCATGTTTTTGCCATAGCTTGTAACGCATCCTTTGGCTGGATATCAGTGAACGAGTGGAGAATTTCCATAACCCTGCGCACCCAACTGCGTGCCGACTCTCCCTTCTTCTGAACACATCGCTCTAAATCATCAATCGTAAACAACTTCCTGCATGTTCCATGAAAGTGCTTGATAAAGGCAGTTTTCAGCTCGCCCCACTAATTGACGGATTTCTCGGGTAGATTATTGAACCACAACTTTGCTGCTCCTTCTGACATGATTAGGTACATGAATTTGGCTTGAAGATTCTCAGATGCGTTGCGAATTGACATGGCCATCTCATAACTACTCAACCAGGTTTGTGGATCCATGGTCGGCTCATAATTAACCACTTTACCCGGTTCCTTGAACTTATCGGGTAAGGCTCAGCCCGGATGGTATCCGACAAACAGTTAGGCCCGGCGAGGTTTGTCGGCACTGGCATCACTCGGGACACGTGTGACGCCGCAACGGGTACGGCGGGAGGTGCAACCGCTACCGGTCCTCGTACCACAGACCCGGCTGCTGCTCGCCTGGCACGGGAACTGTCCACAATGGCTTGCGCTGCTGATACCGCAGGCGTTGCCGGCCTACGGGGAGGAGGCGGCATTTCTGCTGCTCTGCCCTCCGCCGTGCCGAACTCGACTGGATATTGCCGGTATTTCCGTTCTGCTGGCTCACATATGGTGTTCCGTGCATTCCACTCCTGTTATCCGGGTAATTAGCATGCTGAACTATTGCTGTGCGCAGCAAATCTATTGCCCGCCGGGTCTCCGCTGCGTGGGGTGACTCTCCTACGGGGATGCGATCAAGTGCCAATGTTGCTGCATACACGTTATCCATGGGGTTATTGAAGTGACCTGGCGGAGTATGAAATCGTGGCGGTGGTGGTGGTGGCGCCGCATTGCCAGTTACGATTCCTGTTTGCAACGTGGGTAACCCGGCTTGTACGTTTGCCGGCTGTCCTCCCAGGGTTGCGGGCTGATGTCCAGTTTCCTGGTTCACAGCCGGGATTGGTTGATCCTGAGGTGTGATGAACAGTGCGGCCGGGTGTATAGTCCCACCCGTTGCCAGTAATCCCGACTGGTATCTCTGATTGTGCATCCTGGTCGACTGAACCTGCAACCGGTTCTCCAATTCTTCCAGCACGCGCCGTCGTGCGGCTATCCCTTGTTTTTCAGCTTCCACATCTCTCCTTCGTTGATCCAATGAACGGCGAGCTACATCCAGATCCGTAGCGCGCGCCGCCGCGTTTTCTGGGGTTATCACTTTTGCTAGTACTGTAGGATCCAAGATCAAGTTATTGTTGAAAAGAGCCGGATTTCGCGGATTTGAGGGCCCCGCTCCTGGCGTTCTGTTCGCCATAAACCCAAACATGTTTCTCCGCAACTCGCTCTCGGCAGTACGGCTGGTGACTGAAGCCGATTCTCCGTCGACCCGGGCTACATTCGGGTTTCCATCACCCGGATTTTGCTGCTGGGCCAGCGCTCGCGCCGCTCCGACCGCGGCCGTAGTCACGTCCCCCTGATTGAGATTGGTTGCAGGAGCCGTGTAGACCGTGACCTGGCGCGTGATGCCTGGTGAAGATTTGTATTCTTCCTCATCACAGCTATCCTCCTCGTACCGGTCTTCCAGCAAGTGCAGGATAGACTCGGTGTCATCTTCTCTCATGAACCGGCCACGCGGGGACCATACCGGCTCCTCTGGCTGTTCCCTCTTCGTGGTGGGCTCTTCTGCCGGATCTGCCGTCCCGACCGATTCCTCTCCGTCCGATTGAACGCAGGTCGATTCCCCTGACACAGAATCATACTCAATATCGTCAGGAATTGAACCGGACGTACGTACCATGCCGACGAAGACGTTGACCCGGCCGATCGTGACGACAGATCCGGCTTCTAGCAGATCCGACTCTGGTCCCCAACCAAAGTCGTCTACCATCCTCTCTCCTTCGGGGTTGGTGTAGATCTTGCCGATGACGAGGTTCTTCATGCTTTCCCGAGCTTCTCCCGTAATGTAAACACCTTTGGACGTAGGCCCCACGGTGGGCGCCAACTGTCGCGGGATAATCACGGCAGACGTTACCAGGGGTAACTTATCTTGGGGCAATTCAACTCTGGTGTTTGGGAGAGGGTTTAGCTCAGGGAAATCATGTTATCAATCGATCTGGTAGCTCTGGAAATCAAGTCGCCGAGTCTCCAATCTAGGGTTACAATATCAGCTCTCGTATTACAGGGATACTCCAATCTCGGGTGAAGCTCTCTTTTTCTAACCCTAGGAGCCGGCTTATATCTTACCCAGCTCCCTGGCTTCCTATACAAGGCACACTCGGAATCCTACCTAGAAACCGCACACAAACCCTAAGTTTCCTAATAGTAACCCCAAAGCCAGGTTACGAGGCCTATGCTCCTTCTTGGGCCTTCTAGAAACTCCTTTTCCTTATCTGGGTCTTGCACGATTTCCTTTGGGCCGGGTTACACCTTGACGTTAGCCTACCGGGTTACCATCCCTCCATCACTCATCTTCATGCATGACAAAGGTTTCAGCTTTGTCAACGACAACTTCATACTTGGAGGATTGTATGCTCTCTTTGCCTTCGAACAAAGTGTTGAGACTATCCTAAGCCTCCTTGGTGGTGGTACATCCACGAATGTGAGTGACGTGCTCTCGTGGGCGAGCCTTTTGGATGATGTGAAGAGCGATCTTGTTGAGTTGAGACTCAATGTCTTCTCTAAAAGTAAAATTTCTTGCATCATGAGGGTGGAATCCATGAACAATACTTCTCCACAGTGACTTTCATGATCCAAAAATATGAGACTCAGTATCGAACTTCGACATAGAAAATTCATTAGTGTTAAGTATGGGAGGTGGTCAACCATTGTGAATGTGTGGCATGGAAACAATAAGATGAATCAATTTATACTTGGATGGTGGTGGAACTCTTGAGTTAGACCCCGAGCCATTAGCCTCAGAAGACTTGGATTCCGAGTTACCTTTCGCTCCAGTTTCCATAGTCACGTCTTGTGATTTGGCTCGCCGGATGTTTTCCTCGACCGCATCAGAGTCATTGGGGATTTCCTCGGATTCTCCAACCACGGGAGAGGTGACGGAAGCTGACCCTTTGTCCTTAAGCTTAACCATAAAGGATCGGAGAAGACGCTTCATCTCGGAGAAGTCCGACTTGAAGCTAGAGGTAACATTGGCAAGTTCGGTTTGGAGGGATCCAACCGTTGGCTCAAGGTTACCTATAGATTCGGCAAAGACCTCCTAAGACGGAGGAAGTTCGATGTGACCATACTCTTAGGAGGTTAAGCCTTTAGATAAAGGACGAGTCTCTGGTACCAATTTAAAGTACAAGTATGGTCACTAGAGGGGGGTGATTACGCGACTACCAATTTTTCGCTTGTTTTTATTATATTAGGATAAACAAGATAAATAACAAGTTTGACTATATGTAGACCACACATTCGTTGATAGACCCCAAGAGGAAGGTATGATGCAACGTAGCAATATTTCCCCCAGTTGTGGAACCAGGGTTACGAATCTAGTAGGCCTTCGAAGTCTCTCAGTAGGTTTCTTATTGCATGGCGCTTAAACAAGCATGTATCTGCACACAAAGACACACTCTCTTTTTCTCCCAACTTTTCGAGAAGGTTGTCAATATTTCCGTCTATCTGAATACTAGAGAATTAATCGTATCGAATGGTTGGAGAAGATTAAATGAAAACGGAACAACGAGAAAGTGATGATGAAAAGCAATTAAACGAGGTTGTAATCAATGGGGAAATAGGACCGGGGGCCATAGTTTCACTAGTGGTGTCTCCCCTAAGAACAATAACATGTTGGGTAAACACATTAAAGCTATGCAATTGATAAATCACGAATGTATAACAATAATTTTATGAAAAGATATACTTCACGCGTATTCTCCTTAGAAGATTTAAGAGAGTTGGGTTTAAGAGAGTTGATGTACAAAGCATAAATTTCAAGACAATATTAAAACTCTCTAAAGATATAATGGGTATTCCCACTTGGAATGGCTATAAAATACCATGCATCGGTAGATATGGCGTACACATTGGAATAACTTTGGTTTTAGAGAGTTGAATGCACAAGTAGAGCTCATACTCATTACAGGTGAAGGCTAGCAAGAGACTAGGAGCGGCCAACTAAAATAGCAATAACGGGCCATAATCATGCATAGCGACAAACATTGTTGATCAAAGCATAAATTGATATTACGAATCTAAAAATAAATGATCGCGAAGGATAAAGGTGACTTGGTTTATAGCTATAACATGGTGTGAGCATGCGCCAAATCAATCCAAAAAACTTCAAAGGAGAATACCACAATAACATGCTTAATAGTGATCAAGAACAACACATGATTTAATTTAAATATCACATTAAGAACTCTCCGTTAATTAAGACTAGTCATGATGTATCATAAATTATTAAACATGCAATTAAAATAACATCTAACATTACATGTCAAAGCCTAGCCACAGTCTAAACAAGCTTCCTTTGCACCATGATAACCCACAAGTATAGAGGATCGCAACAGTCTTCGAGGGAAGTAAACCCAAATTTATTGATTTGACACAAGGGGAGCCAAAGAATATTTATAAGCCTTAACAGATGAGTTGTCAATTCAGCTACACCTGAAAGTAGACTTGCACGCAACAATTTAACAGTGGCAACAGTTTTATAGCAGCAGTAGTAGTGAAATAACACCAGTACTAAAAAAGTAACAACAGTAGCAATTGTGAAAACAGCAGGAGCAATTGTGAAAACAGCATGATGAAAGTATCATAGGCATAGAGGGTGGATGAACGGGCGTTGGATGGATAAGATATTTCATATAATAATAATGTGGGTAATGCAGATAGTAATAGTAAATCATCCAACTTCTAGGCAACCCATAGGCATATATTCCAATATAGTCATACGTGCTCGCAATGAGAAACTTGCACAACATATTTTGTCCTACCAGCCCGTTTGTAGCGGGACCTCAAGGGAAACTACTGGTAATTAAGGTGCTCCTTTTAATAAAGCACCGGAGCAAAGCATTAACACTCCGTGAACACATGTGATCCTCACATCATAACCATCTCCTCGAGTTGTCCCAATTTCTGTCACTTTGGGGCCTCGGGTTTCGGACAACTATGTGTGTAAACAACTTGCATATATGATCAAGAAACATAATTATACTCATGAAACAATAACATGTTTAGATCTGAGATCATGGCACTCGGGCCCAAAGTGGCAAGCGTTAAGAATATAAGTTGCAACAATGGTATATAGCACTAACAACGGATACTAGGCACTATGCCCTAACAATCTGGCATTATTACATGAACGATATCAATCCCTTCCATTCCTCTCGGCCTATAGCGGGTATTACTCACACATGGACGGGGGAAACATGGATGATTGATGGAGAAGAGGTGGCGGTGACGATGACGATGATCTCCTCTGAATTCCCATCCCGACAGGGTGCCAGAACAGGAACTTCTGATCCCCAAATTGGGTTTTGAGGTGGCGGCGGCGCTCTGTGATGTTTTTCTGGAATATCACGAACCCCATGTTGTTTTAGGGTTACATGCAATAAGTAATCAAAAGGGGAGCCCGAGGGGGTGCCTAGGGGCCCCACACCACCAGGTGGCGCAGCCTAGGAGGGTGCGCCCAGGGATGGTGTGGCCCCCTCCTGGCCCCTCTCCGAGACTCCTTCTGGCTCCGGGGGTCTTTGGGTGTTTTAAGGTATTCGGGATCTTTTCTGGGCATTTTCCCGAAAGTTGATTTTTTCTGCACAAAATTAATACACCAATGCAATTCTGCTGAAAACTGCGTCAGTCCGTGTTAGTTGTATCCAAAACTCACAAGTTTAGAGGAAAACAATAGAAAAAGTGTTCGGAAAAGGAGATACGTTTTGGACGTATCAACTCCCCCAAGCTTAGCTTAGTGCCTGCCCTCAAGCAATTCAGTGACAGCTGAGTGCGATAAAAGAACTTTTACGAACACATTTGTTTCATATGATGTAAATATACTCACTATATGATCAAGTGCTTAGGAAATTCATAATAAGATGTATATAAGATAAAAGTCACCTAAATGTTATGCCAACCATGAAGAGATACCAACAAACTACTAATACACAACATGAAGTATATCAATCTGCAGGATTGCAATGCTCATAATAGGGTTATGATAAAGTGTATTCGCTTGCCCTTAATAATGGATAAAAACATAAATGGTAGGGCACCTCTGAAGTTCAAATGAAGATTAGAAATAAAGATATCAAAGATACAAGCATCAAAGTTATACCACAATCAATTGTGTTCTGGGACAAGCACATTACACTAAGAATGACAACCATGCTCTCAAGAAGGTGCATAAAGTGAGAAGGTGAAGAGTCAGCAAAAAAATAAAACAAAGGCCCTTCGCAGATGGAAACAGGGATTAACTCATGTGCTAGAGCTTTTTATTTTATTAAACAGAAGAATTGAAAACATTTTTTTAGAGAGGTGTATGCTTATGTACAGACAATACAGTACGTCACAAGCCAACTAGACTTCACAAGAGCGGCTCCCATAAAAGGACGCATCTGGGTATAAGGTCATCCCTCTTTCTATTTTGGACTGATAAATTAGGGGCCAAAATAGTGAAGAGAATTTGTTTTAATTAAGTTTGGGGCTGGGCACCCCGCTGGCAGCTCTTCTAGCAATTGGATAAGCGTATGAAGCCACTAGTCCATGATGTGAAATACAATCAACAAGTGACATAAATATTCTCTATTTACGTCCTCATGAGCTAAAACAGGGGCACAAAATAGGAATAAATTTTAAAGGTTCTAAAGGTAACACATGAGAAATTAACTTGGAGTGGCGGTTAAATACCACATATAGGTAGGTATGGTGGACACATCTGGATAACTTTGTTTTTAAGGAGTTGGGTGCATGAGTAGAGCTCATACTCGATATATGTGAAGGCTTAGCAATAGACGGAGCAACAACTGTCATAATCATGCTTGCGACAAAGCCAAATTAATAGGGGCATAGAAGTGATACCAATACTCTGAGGCAAAATAAATCATCGAGGCTTAATTAACCTTTTGTTTTTAGTCTTATGCATGCGTGAGCATGTGCCAAGTCGATTCAAGCGAAACAAACATAGGGAGACACCACAATGTCATACCCTTCTATGGATAAGACAATGCAAGCAAACATTTATACGACATGCTATCTTATATTAATAAGTTGGAACTAAACATGAGAGAGCACAAACTACTAAGAATCAATTAAATAACATATACCTTACACGAACAAACTAAGCATGTTCACATGGATGAGTATATGTACAAAAATAAAACAAATAGAGTTCATATCAGCCTCTCACCACAACTTGAATTGTCGTAAATCGTTATTATTGCTCTTCACTCGTGTGGATTGAATAATATACAATGATAACCAAGCTCCAATGGAGACACGGAAGACTGGTGAACTGTGCAACAAACTTTACAAAACCGAAGAAGAAGAACAAATATTTTTGGGTTTTCAAACTAAAATAAGAACATAAAGAAACAAGCAAACAAAGCAAAATATTTTTGGATTTTTGAATATTAAACCGAAACGAGAAAGTAAATCAAACCAAAACATAAAACTAAATAAGCAAATAAAGAAAAACAACAGAAATATTTTTGGTCTTTTTGTGTTTTGGAAAGCAAGAACAAAACAATAAAAACAATAAAAAGCGAAGGAAACGAAAACAAACGAAAGAAACGAAAATATGGATATACAAAGAACCGACATAAACATGATATATAGATGTGTGTGATATCGGTATACCTCCCCCGAGCTTAGGATTTTGTCCTAAGTGGAGGTCAATCACAACGTGGGATGTATGCCCACTATGGTGGCTCGTCCCTAGCATGGTCGTACTCGGGCGCCCATGAAGAAGATGAAGCAGCAGGCGCATAATCATAGCCAAGTTGCTGGTATGGAATCCCCGCAGTGTTGCCCATAATATAAATTGTTCAGGTTAGCATAGGTGGAGATAAACTTATGTTGAATCATGGAAATAAGGTCCAGCCTCTCTACGGGAAACTGAAGGTCTAAAGGATGTGGTTCCACACCATGCAAAGCTAGCAACCGAGAGGCAATAAGTCCTCCACAAATTCCTCCCTTCTCACAGTTAAGTGAGAGGCGGTAAGCAATTAAAGAACCAAAGTTATAATACCTATCATGTCTTAAAGCAGCTGAGATAAAAGCTAGATCATGAACAGATAACTTGTTGGCAGTTTTCTAGCTAGCACACATTTGGAAATAAAATAAGCAAAGTAACGAATGGACGGGAGTTGAATTTCTCGTATTTTACCACTCCCTGATGTGAAGCTTCTACCTTGGCAAATCTCCTCTTATAAATCCAGCCGAGGTTTGGGCTGCCCTCTTATTTTCTCACATAAACCCCATCGTGGCACCTTGATAGCTGCAAAAAAATCATTGAAAGGCAAGTCTACAGCTTTACTATAAATTTTGTAATGGACAATAGGATTAGGAAAGTACCAACTAAACCTAAAATCCTTCACCACATACACAGTTTAATATGTCCTCAATGAAACGATCCAATCCTGCATTTTGCACAAGAGTAAAGAAATCCTACAGAATTCCCGTAGCCCGCATGAATTCCTGGCATGGATAGATTGATGTAAATACTCTTTCTTCACGGTGTACAAGCATGACCTCATGTAATTACAACTCATGCTGGTTAAGTTGATACACATTGTGCTCCGTCTCTGAAATTTTTAACAATCATCACAAAAATGATTTCAAGCAACTATATGATGGAAACTACTATAGAGACTTGTAGGATAGCTAAACATGCATCAAAACTTTGTTATTTCAACCTAAATCAAGCATGAAAACTCACATAAGCTGTCACCTACAGTACCAAAATACTCAAGAAATACTCCACCAAATAAAATTCTACTTGGATAATCGGAGGAGTCACATACCGGAGAGCAAATGCACCAAATTTCAGAAACAAATGTGGGCTGAGCAAAGTGATCGAAAATTCTCAAGGAAGAACATCAAGAAATTGGGTTCTAAGAAATGTTTTGAGTTTGGGGTGATAGAAAGGGAATCTTTGGCAGGGGAGAGAGTAAGTGGAGTGCCAGGGGCCCCACACCATGTGTTGGCGCCACCAGGGGCTGGTCGCGCCACCCTATGGTGTGCCTGACTGGTGGGTCCTCCTAGGGTGCCCCAGGTGGCTCTCTGCCTCATTTTTGATGTAAAAAATTATTATAATTTTTCTGGAATTTTTCGAGAAACTTTATTTTTGAGGTATTTTCAGAATTTAATAATTAATTATAAACCTAGAAAATTATTATGGAATGCTGGACAACATAACCAAAACCAAATCTACAGAGGTTGTAATACATTCTAATGTGCAAATACCCAGTTAAAACTAAGGTGGAGGTGGTGAAAAAAAGTTATGGGTGGTGAAAACAAACATAACATGGTGAAAACAAAAGAAATCACTGTGAAAACAAAAGTATGGATGGTGAAAACAAGGGCATGGATTATGTAAACATGTGTGGGATGGTGAAAACAATAATGGGTATGGTGAAAACAAAGGTGGGCATGTTGAAAACAAAGTGAAAACATTGTTTCCTTAATTTCAAATCACTTTGTTAACAAGGTTGATCAAGTCTTGTTATCAAAACAATTTGAATAAAGCAAAACATTGTATATCACTCAAATGATTATGTTACCTCAACTTTGATAGACATAGTAACAATCATAATAATTTCATATTCTTTTGGTGGTACTGGAATGGGACATTAGAATTCTCCAATCTTGATGGTCTCAATATTTTGAATTGAATTTAGACCATATCTTCCATGGGTCTTCTTGGGAAAATAAACAGCATGCTCTTTATTAATGACATTGAAAGTTACTTTTCCTTGGTTGCAATCAATAATAGCCCCTGCAGTGTTAAGAAAAGGTCTCCCAAGAATAATAGACATATTATCATCTTCAGGCATTTCCAACACAAGACAGTCAGTTAATATTAAACAACTAGTAGCCACTTGAATAGGAACATTCTCACATATACCAACAGGAATAGCAGTAGATTTATCATCCATTTGCAAAGATATATCAGTACGTATAATTTTTTTAGAGAGAGTCTCTTATAAAGAGAGAAAGGCATAACACTAACTCCAGCTCCGAAGTCACATAGAGCAGTTCTAACATAATGGAACAAGGAATAGTAGGAATACCAGGGTCTCCAAGCTTCTTTGGAAACTTACGATTAAAAGAGTAATTAGCAACCATAGTGGAAATTTCCTCATTAGGAATCTTCTTTTTGTTAGAGACAATATCTTTCATATATTTTGAATAAGGAGGCAATTTAATAGCATTAGTCAAAGGAATTTGCAAAAACAAAGGTTTCATCCACTCACATAATTTATTATAATGTTCTTCTTCCTTTGATTTAAGTTTATTATTAGGAAAAGGCATTGGTTTTCGTACCCAAGGTTCTCTCTCTTTACCATGTTTATTAGCAATGAAATAATCTTTAGTGCACTTTGCAGTTTTAGTTTGCTTATCAGGTTCAGCTACAATTTCTTCTTTATCAGAAGCATCACTTTTATCATTACCACTTTTAGTTTCAGCATCAGAAATAGATATACTATTAGGATCTTTAGCAGGTTCAGGATATTCTACAATAGTTTTATGTCTCTTCTTCTTTTTCTTAGAAGGAGAACTATTGTTTTTTAGGTTGCTGAGAATCTTGTTCAATTATTTTAGGATGTCCTTCAGAATACAAGGGGTCCTGAGTAGAAACACCACTTCTAGTAATTATTTCACAAACATGTTTTTCTCTAGAAGCATTAGGTAGCAAATCTTTTTGCACTTTAGTAAGTTGAACAATTTGATTTTGAACAAAATGAAAATGTTTAACAAGCATTTTAACACCATTAGAGGTTCTCTCAATAATACCATGCAAATTATCAATAGCTCTAGTGTTTTCCATTAGATGACTCTATATTCTCATATTAAAATTATCTTGCATAACAACATAATTATCAAATTAATCAAAGCATTGATCAAGTGGTTTAGAATAGGGAATATCTCTATTATCAAAATACTGGAGGGAGTGTACCTCAACTGTCGATGGATGAGGAATTGGCTTACATAAATTCTTCTATAAGAGGTAAATTCTTCACATCTTCCGATTTAATACCCCTATCTTTAAGAGATTTTTTGGCTTCCTTCATCATTTAATTCAATCATCCATCTGTTCTTGGGTGTTGGTACTGGTGTTGGCTCTAGTGTAGGTGTAGGCTCAGGTATATTCCAATCATCATTATTTTTTGCTATTTTAGCCAATAATTCCTCGGCTTCTTCTGGAGTTCTTTTCCTGAAAACACAACCAGCACAACTATCCAGGTATGTCCTAGATTCAACAGTTAGTCCATTATAAAATATATCTAGGAGCTCATTTGTAGGTAATGGATTGCCATGGCTAGCTCTTATTAAAGAACAAAATCTTGACCAAGATTCAGGTAATTTCTCTCCTTTAATTTGCTCAAAGTTAAAGATATCCTGTACAGCAGCATGTTGAGCACTAGGAAGAAAATATTTTTGAAACAAAGCATTAACCAAATCCAAAGGACTAGTAACAGATCCAGGTGAAAAAAATTAAACCAATTTTTAGCTTCATCTTTCAATGAGAAAGGGAAGATCTTGGTAACAAAATAAGTACGCAACTTAGTATCATCAGAAAATAAACTACTCAAATATGAAAGCTCATTCATGTGTTCCATAGAACCTTTACTTTCAGTTCCACAAAAAGTTTCCTTCTCAACAATAGCTATATAAGATGATTATAGAGAGAAATCATAATCCTTGTCTCGAATGTGTATGGGAGATGTAGCAAACTTAGCGTCAAGAGAAGATTATATTTAACAGCATGTCTTGCAAGAAGACTCTTAAGATCACTTGCACCAATAGTATCCTGAGCTTCTTCAATAAAGTCATCATTAAGTTTAATGTAGGTTTCATCAAGATCATCGATAAACTCAGGTGAATTAATAGGTGTACTAGCATTTTTAACAGGAATTTCAGCATTTTCAATTTGTTTCGATTTAGCAATAGTAGCATCTAGGAAAGGACCTGGTGAACCAGTATCATCAAACACAGTAGAGGCATCATCAAAAGTATCAGAAGCATTTTCAGACTCAGCAGAAGTAATAGTGTATGTAGCATGTGGTGGTGTAAGAAGCTTACTCATAATATATGGTGAATCAAGAGCAACAGAGGTGTTCAAAGTTGTACATCTCCTTGTAGTGGATGGTAATATAGGAAGTTTTCCATCACGAGTCTTGCCCATGATGAAAGGCTTGCAGCAAACAATATCACGTTCAAGTGATCAAATAAATAAAGCTATGCTCCCCGGCAACAGCGCCAGAAAATATTCTTGATCACCCACAAGTATAGGGGATCGCAACAGTCTTCGAGGGAAGTAAAACCCAAATTTATTGATTCGACACAAGAGGAGCCAAAGAATATTTATAAACCTTAATAGATGAGTTGTCAGTTCAGATGCACCTGAAAGTAGACTTGATGGCAACAATTTATCAGTGGTAACATATTATAGCAGCAGCAGTAGTGAAATAACAGCAGTAGTAAAATAGTAACAACAGGAGCAATTGTGAAAACAGCAGGATGAAAGTACCGTAGGCATAGAGGGTGGATGAACGGGCGTTGCATGGATAAGATAGTTCATATAATAATAACGTGGGTATTGCATATAGTAATAGTAAAGCATCCAAGTTCTAGGCAGACCATAGGCATGTATTCCAATATAGAAATACGTGATCGCAATGAGAAACTTGCACAACATCTTTTGTCCTACCATCCCATTTGCAGCAGGTCCTCAAGGAAAACTACTGGTAATTAAGGTGCTCATTTTAATAAAGCACCGGAGCAAAGCATTAACACTCTGTGAACACATGTGATCCTCACATCATAACCATCCCCTCCGATTGTCCCAATTTCTGTCACTTTGGGGCCTCGAGTTCCAGACAACAATGTGTGTAAACAACTTGCATATATGATCAAGAAACATAATTATACTCATGAAACAATAACATGTTCATATCTGAGATCATGGCACTCAGGCCCAAAGTGGCAAGCATTAAGCATAACAAGTTGCAACGACGGTTTATAGCACTAACAACAAATACTAGGCACGATACCCTAACAATTTGGCATTATTACATGAACGATATCATCCAATCCCTTCCATCCCTCTCAGCCTACAGCGGGGATTACTCACACATGGACGGGGGAAACATGGATGATTGATGGAGAAGAGGTGGCGGTGATGATGGCGATGATCTCCTCCGAATCCCTGTCCCGGCAGGGTGCCAGAATAGGAACTTATGATCCCCAAATTGGGTTTCGACATGGCGGCGGCGCTCTGTGGTGTTTTTCTGGAATATGACAAACCCCTGTTGTTTTAGGGTTACAGGCGATAATTAGTCAAAAGGGGAGCCCGAGGGGGTGCCTGGGGCCCCCACACCACCAGGTGGCGCGGCTAAGGGTGCGCGCCTAGGGGTGGTGTGGCCCCCTCATGGCCCCTCTCCAGGACTCCTTCTAGCTCCGAGGGTCTTCGGGTGTTTTAAGGTCTTCGGGATCTTTTCTGGGCATTTTCCCGAAAGTTGATTTTTATGCACAAAAACAAGACACCAAGGCAATTCTGCTGGAAACAGTGTCAGTCCGTGTTAGTTGTATCCAAATCTCACAAGTTTAGAGGCAAACAATAGCAAAAGTGTTCGGAAACGGAGATACGTTTTGGATGTATCACACCACTAAAAGCATGAAATATTTTTCTCCCATCCAACACCAATCTACTTATTTGAAACAACTCTCTTAACAAGTATTCATTAAATACTAGAGATATAATCATATATAAATTAATCAAACTAAAATCTCTGAACAAAGAATGAAAGGAAAACAAGAGCTAAAAACATCGGTAGCAAAAATGAACACTCACAAACAATAAGAGTGAAAATTATAGTGTTCTAAACAATATAATGGAGCGTGTTTCTCTCCAAACAAGAATATTGGGATCCAACTATTTATTACCAGAAAGCAAACAAAAAACCCGAAATCATAATAAAATGACGCTCGAAGAATAACACATAGTATGTGAAGCAATAAAAATATAGTGTCCTGAAAGGGGACCTAGTAATTTTGTTGATGAAAAAGGGGATTCCGTTGGAATCCATAAGCTTTGACGCTTGTACTTCTTGGATATTTCTTGGGGTGACATGGGCATCCCCAATCTTGAACTTTTTTCCATCCTTCATATTCTCATACCATTCTTATCTCCTTACACTTGAAAACTTCCTCCACACAAAACTTCGCACAATCTTCATTACCGGGGTTTGTGCATCAAATAAATACATCCACTTGGTTCAGTTTTAACACAAACACTCAATTTAAACATTAGGTACGGTCACAACTTATTTTAAAGCCCCCCCCCAACCCTCCAAATAGAACACAAAAAGAAAAACATTAAGATGCAAATGCACACAAAGGAAGAAATCTGTTAAAATAGAAATGACTGTAAAGATGAATTTTCTTCGAGGCACATTCGTGGCTCAAATCAGAAAGAAATTCAATTAATGAAAGTTATATAACAATCTGTGGCAAGTGCCTATTTTGTTTCAGAATTTTCTCGCACTCTGCTTGAGAGATTAGAGCTTTTTGTTGAGGCGCAAAAATCTGGACAGAAAACAGCAAATTGCACTTCCTTTCAAATAGAGATTACTCTTGGCACAAGAACCAAATAAAATGGATAAGGAGCGGTTGCTACATATGTAACAACTTCCATGACTAGAATAAAACGAAATAAAACATAGGGTAAACAAGAGAAAACAAGGGGGTTGCCTTCCACAAGCACTTTTCTTTAATGCCTTTTAGCTAGGCATAAAGCAAGAATCATGTATTATCAATAGAATCATAGCTATCCCCCACAATGGACTCAAAATGTAACTTCATTCTCTTTCTAGGAAAATTTTCTTGGCCCTTTTCAAGAGGAAACTGAAATCTTTTAATTCCCTCGTTCATATCAATCACAACACCAATGGTGCGGGGAAAAGATCTTCCAAAATAATAGGACAAGAAGCATTTTGTATTAATTATCCAAAACAAGAAAATCAAAGGGAACAAAATGATCATTAGCAATAATAAGAACATCAACAATCCTTACCAAAGGTCCCTTAATGGTGCAATCAATAAGATGGACTCCCAAAATACTAGCATCTAAAGGCTTCAGTTCAAGCATATCATATTTTTTGGCATAATAGACGAACTAGCACCAAGATCACATAAAGTATTGCAATCAAAGTCATTCACTTTCATTCCAATAGTAGGTTCTCAACCATCTTGCAATTTTGTAGGAATCGAGGCTTCAAGTTTTAGTCTTTCTTCTCTAGCTTCAATAAGAGCATTAGTGATGCGTTTGGTGAAAGCAATATTTAACTTACTAGCCTTAGGGTCTTTGGCCATTTTTTGTAAGAAATTTATAACGTCAGAGAGGGTACAATTATAAAAATCAAGTTTATCATCCTAAAATTTATTGCGAAAAGTTTCTTCCAAAATCATGTTATCATCAAGTCCACTTTCAGGAACACAAGAAAAATTCACACTCCAATTTTAGGGGACTCCTTCTACCTAAAGTTTTGAACTCTCGAATCCATTTTGTTTGACCATTAACATGTTTACAACCATTAGGATAGTCATGAGTACTGAAAGTTTTAAGTTCTGCAAACACTTCGATTGTTGCAACAGATGTACTCATAGTTTTAGAAATTTCAGCAGGGCTATATTCAGGAGGTGGAGCAACTGGTGTGCATATGAAATCATTATTATTGGTACTAGTAAAGCCACAAAGCCTAGTGGTATCATTGGTACCCATGCTTGCAAAATAAAACAAGATAAACTAACAAAGCAAGTGAAAGACTAGAAACGAGAACACTTTTTTTTGGAATTTTGATCTAAGGGAAACAAAGGTAAATAAAAGTAAACTAAGAAAGAACAAAACAAAAGAGAAAAGGTGTAAGTGTGTAACTTCCCTAGATGAAATATTGAAGTCCCCGGCAACGGCGCCAGAAAAATCTTGCTTGTTGACGTGGACCACACGTTTGTTGGGAGACCCCAAGATAAAGGTATGATGTAGCGTAGCCGTATTTTCCCCCAGTTATTTAACCAGGGTTATCAATCCAGTAGGACTTTGAAGTCTCTCAGAAGGTTACTTGTTGTCTGGCACTTCAACAAGTGTGAAACTGCACACAAACACAAACTCTCTCTTGTCCCAACTTTTCGAGAAGGCTCTCAGTCTTCCCGTCTATCTAAAAACTAGAGAATTAATTGTATCGAATGGTTGGAGAAGATTCAATGAAAACAGAACAGCTAGAAAGTGATGATCAAAAGCAAGTAAGCGAGGTTGTAATTCATGAGGAAAATAAGACCGGGGATATAGTTTCACTAGTGGTGTCTCTCCGAAGACCGATAACATGTTGGGTAAAAAACTTACAGCTAGAAAATTGACAAATCATGAACGTATAACAATACTATTATGACAATATATAATTCAAGGGTTCTAACATTGTAGGCATTATTTCAAGATAAATATACCGCCATAACATAGCATCTATCACTAATAGTCCACCTTGAGACGGATATCCAGCAAATCTCCCTCGTATTAAGTTGCAACAATGAAGTATTGCTTGTGCGCAACAGATAATTACATTAAGAATAGTAGTAATGTAAGCAATAAGCCATCCTTATACAAGAACACCGGAATTTTCTCCCTAGTGGCAACAACACATCCTCCACCCAGCACGTTTCTATCACCCGAGAACAGATGAAAAGGAGGCATGAACCAACTATCTATCATATGGACTCTCTCTTGGAGGTGCATACAACAATGTGGCCAAGGAAATCATACACAACGGAGAGCATTGCAAGACAAGATTAAAACTCTCTAAAGATATAAGTGAAGCATATCAATATGACATGAACAAAATAATCATAATCTCACGGTTCATCAGATCCCAGAAAACACAACATGTCGCAATTACATAACGGTGATCTTGATCATGTTAGGCATCTCACAAGATCTAAACATGGTGGAACAAAGTGGACAAAACACCATCTAGCTGCTGCTATGGACCCGTAGCCCCGGGATGAACTAGCCACGCATCTGTCCAGAGGCAATCATGGCATTATAGAGGCCTCCGGTGACGATCCCCCTCTCCGGCAGGGTTTGGAGCAGGACTCTAGAAGCCCTAGATTGGAATTTCGAGGCGATGGCGCCATTGTATCTGTTTTGTGGAAAATTTCTTTGTCCCGGGCGTTTTAGGGTTAATATGATTTTATAGGTGAAGAGGCAACAGGAGGGGGCGCCAGGGGACACGAAATGACCCCAGGCACGGCCTAGGGTCAGGCCACGCCTGACACCCATCTGGTGGCCCCATGCCACCTCTCGGGCTCTCCTTTGGAAATAATCTTCGTCCCTATGAAAAATAAATCTCCGTGAATTTTCAGCCTATTCCGAGAATACTTCTTTAAGAACTTTTCTGAAATACAAAAACAGCAGAAAACATGAATTGGCTATGGGGATCTTGTTAATAGGTTAGTCCATGAAAACATCCGGAAAAACGAAGGAAAACGGTCGTCGTGCTATGTCGTGCTTTTGCCAAACTGTGGCATGATGATTGTCAGACATTTGTGATGATGGCTAGAAAACAAAGGAAAACATGTGGAGAACATGGGAAACATGTAGAAAACATAGCATGGAGCATAAAAATTATAGATACGTGTGGGACGTATCAACTTGGCATGCCCAATTCCCCACCCGCATTTATGTTGGCGCGCAGAACGCCCAAAGGCCTGCATTTCCCTCCATTTCCCAACTTTGCCGCCGCCGCCCCTGCCTCCTCCATCATGCCGCCTAAGGCGAAGAAACTCGCCCTCCCGCGTCTTCTCAAGGAGGCGGCGACTACTGAAAAGGCGGGTAAAGGGCCGATGAAGCGAGAGCAGAAGGATCTGGTGCTGCTGACCCTGGTACAGATGCCGGTGTTGCGTTCATATCAGTCTTCCAAACAACAAGATCGGAGAGTGATGGCGAAGGAGAAGGCGTCAACTGAGACATCATGACCGCTCATGTGCTTCTGGCATTGACTCAAACAACCACTTTTGCTGCCCCTTGCGGGAGCTCGTCGCCATCTTCGTCGTGGTACTACGCGACCCAATCACGGTGCCAACCATGCAGCAGTCCCGTTTCTCTATCTAGCGAGACAAACCGATGCAGTCCGACGGCATCGACCTGAACAAGGAGGCCCTTTCCGACTCATGTGCGCTGCTTAGGTATAAATTCAGCGGCGCCGGCTAGACGACTTGCTGGGGCCTCCTCTTTGATGAACACGGCAACAACATGATCGGCCAAACGATGGTGCCAAGGGAGGTACGTGTGTTGTGCATATTTGAATTTATTGTCGACGGTTATGCATATGGGCATTAAATGTGTTCAGCTAGCTAGGTGCATTTTCGTGTACTTTAAGAGGTCGGTTGTCCAGTTGATGTGTTGATTGCATATAATTGATAGGCGGAGGCCTCGGATGCTATGTGTGACATGATCCGCATCGGCGGTGACTACCATGAAGCCAACATGGCTGAGGACCAATTCGTACAAGAAGACACCCCGGTCGGCAATGAGGAGCCTGACTAGGGTGATGAGGTGCACGTGCATGATGTTGACACCGACGAAATCATCAGGAAGTTGTATTGTCAAGGCAAGACATGGATCACTTTCAAGGATGAATTGTTGGCTGAATCATGGATGGTCGTGTCCCTTGATGTCAGTAGAGGGCTCAATAAACACGTGAAGCATATTGGAAGCGCATTTTGAAATATTTTCAACAACAGAAAGCATACGAACGAGTACCTCCTCGATCGAAATGTGAAAGGAATTGAGAACTGGTGAGACATTCTTCAAGGTCTTTAGACAAATTTCATGGATGCCATGAGAAAGTCTATTTGAGCAACGAGTGCGTTGAAGGTAGCCTTTCAAGTTCTTGTCATTCCCTTTTGTGTACTTGCAATGCTTATTTGACGCTGGCCCTTCTAGGAACTTTTCCATGCCCTTTTGTGTAGATTAAAGATGCTCACACGATGTACATAGAGCTAAGAATGAATGACAAAAAGCCTTTCAAGTTCATGCATGTTTGGAGGTAGGTTTGGGACTGCCCAAAGTGGAAGAATTGGCAGCTCAGTGCGAATGGCATGGGGAGGAGGGCGCCAAAGTGCATGAAACCAATATATCGGGGAGGAACGCTGAACGTCCAATTGGGGCCAAAAAGGCAAAAGAGGGGAAGACTACGGTATCGGCAAGCGCCATCCAAGATGTGATGGCCGCGGTACGCGAAGGCGGTGGTGGCATCAGCGGCGCACAAAAAGAAGATGCACGCAGATATCCAAGGAAGGTGGGACACCTTTCTCGCTTTGGCGAATGACAAATCCAAGGACGCGGAGCAGGCGGCAGAGCGCTCGATCATGGAAAAAAGCACCACCAACATGAGCTCCGATCAAAAGGCCTACTTCCAGGCCGAAAGAAGACGCATCATGGCGGCAAGGGCGGCGAAGGAGGCGGCGGCTCGATAAAAAGAAGAAGAAGATGCCCTGGCCGACCCATTTATTCGCATACACCAACGATGATGGTGGTGTCCTTTTGATGGCCGGATTTGTGTTGGCCGATGCGATTATTTGTGGATATGGGCGGATGTGTCATTTGGACGAGACTTTCATTTGATCACCCTGGTTGGTCCTTGTCGCACCCGGACTTCTAGGGGATACTCACAGTCCGTTACACAGTAGATAAATGGCTTACGGGGCATACCGGCACCCGCATCTCAATATGAGCAGGCCAACACGTAAACGTGTGACAACCATTCTCGTAATATTCATCGTCTGCGCAAACCATCCCCTAGAAATCCAGATACTTCCCTTGACGTACTTCAAAACATACACACATGGTACGTCAACGGCATGGGAACAAGTGATATCACAACAGATCTCTACGACACAAAAGATGGAAATAAGTTGCAAATAGCTCTCATTAGAGCAGAGATAGCAAATACAATCATCCAGAGGACACATGTCCCAACAATACATCATTACATCACAGCGGAAGCATTCAACATGTCTGAGTACAGACAAGATCCAAATAGGCCTAAGAGGCCGGAAACGAAAAGACGGAGCCCATCCACGAAGTCTCGGATCCTGCCCGGGTCCGCTATCTACTCGTCAGCAGTCTCGTCATACTCCACGTAGTAGCCACCACCTGGAGATCCTCGTAAACGTCGTCTGCGGAAACCACAGCCCCAAAGGGGTCAGTACATAAACGTACTAGCAAGCAAGACTCACAGTTCACCAAAGTGTAGCTCGTCAACACCAAGCACATATGCTTTGGGTTCAACGGAAGGAAGGGGATATAAAAGATGCTGCAACTGGCTGCTCTAACCAACTACAGAGTTACTACCACTTCCGGCTAACAGAAAGGAGATAAGATCGTGTATCGTAACCAACTACAACTAACCACCAAACAAACGCATCCTGGATCTCGCCCCTTATCCAAAGAAGCAATCCGAGGATAACTCACAAAGTTGGATTAATGATGGTTCAGATTATTGTGTCAATAAGCCTATCACTAGTCAAGTTGTTAATCATTGGGTGTAAGGTTGTTAATCATTAGGTTTAAGTTGTCCTGAGTACTTGTTAGCCAGTACTTTCACCAAGTAGTCCATAACCGCGGAAAACACGGCTTCTCGAGAAGATTTATCCCTGCAGGGTTGCACCAATTTGGCCGTACACGCAAGAATAACCCGCCAGATGGGATGCCTCCCACCAAGCGGGGCACTCTACACAACTCAACTCTTCTTCGCATCAAGCCCAAAGAACCTTGGGCGCACGGCTAATCGAGCCCCGAAGAAAGGGGACCCTCATAGCACTCTAAGAACGTGTCCCCCTATATGCCGACTACAAAAGTTCCACCCTGGCCTGGGCTCGCAAAAACATGCATGCGGCAAATGGAAAACACGAACTAAATGAGGCGATTTGGACGAGATGCGAATCGAATCAAATTGAGGGGGGCGCCCATACTCGCTTCCCACATGCGGTTAGTGCGCTCATCATGGATCAGTAGACAAGACCCTTTTCCTATTAGGGTCGACACTAGCAGGCCTCAAAACCACACAGGGCCTCCTGCCGGTGCCTTATCATCAAATTATTATTAATAACAACATTAGCATGATTGATTGATTAAACATCGAGCCCCCAGAACGTAATAGAAATAGCAACAGAAAGTAACGGGTAACAGACTCGAGCAAAACAACCCTAAGCATGCTAGTAAGACACGGGCAACCAGCAATGGTTATAGGTATGGAGGTGAGGCAATATCAGGGTTAAAGGATACATGTGATAGGTTCATAACAGAAGCAACTAATCATAGGGCTAGCAGAATAGACAACGGAAAAGTATCGGTATCCAATGTTGAAAGGAACACGATGGTTCATGTGAGTGAATACTTGCCTGCAAACCCAGTAGCCTGGTACTGAGCTAAATCCTTAGAAGGGGTGTCGTAAGTATCGTCGGTCTCAACGTCGTCGTGTATCCGAGAAGAAGCAAACAAACAATGCAGAAAGATAAACAATCAATAACATGGCATAGTGCACAAACATGGGATGATGCATGTCAATTTAATTGATGCATCAAAATAAACTAGTTGACAAGATAACATAACATGATTAAATGGACCCACATGCAATTTGGATTGCATATGGAAGGCCCATGAATTATGGTTGAATTAATTGTTTTACAACTAAGCAACATGTGAAAGTGGATTAGCATGATGCATGGATGAGTAAAACAACAAAATAACAACAATAGAATCAAATGGAAATAAGGTTTACCCATTTTGAAATTTCATTTATTAAGTTTTGGAATTTTGGGTTCTAAAAGGTGCCACACAAGCATTTGTTGTTTTCACCAATTTTAATTGTTCAAAATAGATAACAAAGTTTATATTTGATAAGAACACACAATTTTGGGTGGATTACATGTTTCACTTGTTGAAAAAGGATTTCAAATAAATTATTTATGAATTAAACAAGTTTAAACAAGAATTAAATGAATTTAATTCGAACATGAACTTATTTGAATTTTTATTTGTGCAAAACATTAAGTGAGATTCATATTTGAAAAGTTTATACTTTGGTGGTTTGAAAACATATTTTATATGTCCCAAAAGAATTTGTTTTGATCAAGTTATAAATTTAACAATATTAAATGATTTAAACAAGGTTTAAATCATTTAACCAATTTTAATTATTCAAAACATTAAACAAATTTTATATTTGGAAAGAGGGTTTAATTTTGCATGGAAAACATATTTCATTTGTTGAAATTGGATTTAAAATGAGCAAGTTATTATTTTGGCAATTTTAAATGCATTAAAAAAGAAACAGTTGTTTTCAGCCATTTAAATTATTCAAAACAGCAAACAAAATTTATATTTGGAAATTACATGAAAAGTTGATTGGAAAACATATTTAGTTTGTTGAATTTGGAATTTTTATGCCCAAGTTATGATTTTTGCAAGTTTAAGTGAATTAAACAAGTTTTTAAATATTTCACCAATTTAAAATATTCAAAACAGTAAACAAATTTTATATTTGGATAGAACATTCAATTTGGTACAGAAAACATATTAAAAATGTTGAATTTGGAGTTGGGATGAATTACTTATGCATTTTACAAGATTTGGTGCAAATCTGCCATTTTTATCACCTCTAGGGACTTGGAAAATATTTTATAGGGGCTAGAATTAATTACCAGGGGCCTATGTGTGATTCTGAGATGTTGCTGTGACCAAACAAATGAAAATAAAAAGGTTGGTTTTATTGAGGGAGGGGGGATTCAAACCCCCCACCTCCTGCTGTGAGGACAAGGAGCAGAACCAGTGGGCTGTGCGGCTGCTTGTGATAGGGAGGGGGCCTCGGGGGGTATATGCTATCGCTCGTGCGTTAACTGAACTTACTGAACTTCGCTGCAGTAACAGGGGACAGAGGGATCGGTCGATGGTGGTCAGCGACCAGCTGCTGCTCGCGAGAGGGGGCAGTGGTGCGCGGTGTGGGTGCGTGGCTGGGGTGGAGGAGTGCACCGAGGGGGAGAGACAGAGGGGTAGCGAGGTGGGGGGCTCACCTCGATCGGATGGAAGGCAGAGCAGGTCGGGGCGGACAGGGGCGATGGTGGCGACTTGAGGAGGACGGCGGCGGCGCATCCGGGGGTCCCAGCCCGCGCCGAGGGGGTGGAGAGGACTCCCGCGGAACGGCGTCTCCATTCCCGCCGTTTGCACGGCCGGAGGGGCCCCGGACGCCGGTGATCGCCGGAGGGGTTTCGGGTGGAGGTACAGAGGTTGCAGGTTCAGAGATACAGAGAGAAGGGAGATGGAGGTGGAAGAAGGAGGAGTGGAGGCGGTGAGAGGGAAGAAGGAGGGAGTATGTGAGGACCGGAACTAAACTTCCAGACCCCCTGTGTTCTCATGTCAATCCCAAGATCAATGTTGACAACACAGCGAAATGAATACCATTGCAGAACGTCCAAAAGTAAAATTATTACAATGTTTGAATAGCAATAACCACATAGTATAATGTCTTGTGACATTTTATTACAATCAGAAATCTCAGCGGAATATAAAAATGCGAAGTGACTCCATCTCAGCCACAGGCAGTCGATGTAGTCCACGAGGCCTCACTCTTCAGCGTCGTCGTAGTAGTCGTAGTCGTCTCCTTCGTAGTAGTTCTCTGAACGATAAACAAAGCAATGCAATGAGTACATTAACATAATGTACTCAGCGTGCCCCCTCTATGCAAGACCTATAATATCTACATGTGGCTTCAAAGGAAGGCTGTATGGTTCTTTTGCATAAAAGCCAATTTTATTTCACAAGGCCATAATATATTTGTTAAAAGTGGTTTTTAGATGAAAAACATGTTTTGTATTCAGTGGGGTTTTTCTCATCAAAGTGAGTGTCATCGACACCTCACAATATCAATAGAATTCCAGGATAGGGGTAGAGGGAAGTAGCAAAACAGGTTCCCGTATGTCAAGAAGGATTCATGTGTCGTCCATGACCGTGGACAAAACGGCTATTCGAATAGTTTTACTCTGCAGAGGTAGTACACTTTACCCACATGTCACAATCTTCCTTGTTGCAACTAGCCGTCGCTAGTATAGCAATCAGAATCTCGTGACGAGGTCTTTTAGCTAGATCCCCCAAAGATGTGACATGCCCACCGGGTCTGGCCCGGTACTGAGAGTATGTCCCCAAACCGTTCCCCCCATCTGTGCCGAAGGTTCTCCCGTAGGTAGACACCTCATTTGCGGTACGGCGACATCGACACCTAAGGCTGACTAACCGACTTGACCAAGCCAGTGCCCATATAGCATGTGGTTGTACGGTGGTCACAATCTTCAAATCCAAGACTTATTAGGCCCTTATGCGGCACGGACGACGGATTACTCCCTCCAGCTGGTGAAGGGTAGCCAATCGCTCCGTCAATATTCTTATTCAGCTGTCGCCCGCGCCATGTTTAGATGGTAAGTTTCACCCAGAGTAGAAGAGAGAGTAGAGGAAGAAACAATGGCTCATCGGCCTAGCTCAATGAGCTCAACAAGTTCAAAGTGACCCGAGGGTCAATCAATTCCTCCGAAGAGGCAAGATAAAGATATCCTACTTATTATTGGGCATGGCTAAGCATTTCTACTCTACAGGAATACTATATAATTTCTACTCAGGGTATCAAGTACAAGGCGACAACGGATCAGGCTAGTGTGTCAATCGACACGCTAGAAATTTTAATAAAATAGCATGCATAGTTTTAAAACAACAAAATAACACCCCTTTGTAAAACATAGGATAAAACATGAGAGGGGGGGGCATGCCTTCGTTGTCCTCGTGTTGTTCTTCTTCGTAGATCTCGTTCTCCTCAAACCCGTCACTCCCTACTCGTCAAAACGGTGTGAAACAGAAATAAATACCAACTCCAAAGAAATACGAATAAAATTTAAATAGAGAGGGTGTTGGCCGTTCGACATAGAGTGAGAGGAAATAATAACTAAAATGGCTTGATTGGGAATGGGGTTAACTAAGGTCGGGTAATCCATTCATTTTGACTAACAAGGTATTTTATGAAATATGTAGCCCATACATAGTGGCATAGTAATATTATGCAATGCACGAACAATTCTCATATTAGCTAAACATACCTCTATAGAAACAATAAGCTACATCTAGTAACATTGTAAACATGTCATAACGACCACTCTAGAAATATTAACACAACATTAACTAAATAAGACCACATGAACAACAACAAGTCATTATGCTAAACATCTAGTAAAGATGAACAACACAAGCAATTAGACTCCAACTAAACATTTAGCAAGAAGGAAATCATCATGCGCTAAGATAAATACTACTGTTGTTCTAGCATGATAAACACCAAATAAAAATTGAAAACCACATGAATGGTTCAGCTAGTAGTGATGAAACTATTCAAAAAACAGTAGCTAATGATATATAGAAACTATGCATACATTATACTAATTCAATCAATAGCTATACATGGCATTTCTTAGCATTTTTAAGTAAGCAAATACACTAAGATCTAAACTACACAACTATGCAACAACCAAATAAATATTACTTATTCTAGCTTAGCATCATGGAAATACTAAATGAAGTGTACGAACAACATGAAAGTCTATTCTTACAATAAACAAACTAATTAACAGTAGCTAAACTACATAGATAACACCTTATATAATTCTACCAAAAACATCTATACGGCTAAGCATGACGTTTGTAAGAATAATCATACTGTGACTAAATTACACACACCTTCATATTAGAACACATGATAAGAGTACACTAGGCATATACAAATAACGGAAACAACACTTCATGCTCATATGGATGGTGTGCATACATGCTTTAAAATAATTTTCATAAACTACAATAGATATTCGAAGAATAAATAACACCGCTAGATTCCTATTCAGATTTGGCACATTTTCTGTAAAAGGTTGGCATCATTCTAAGGTGTGGAAGGTAGGCTAACACGCGAATGCCATCGGTGGCATCCGGTTCATACGGCCGCGCGGTCAAACTGAAACCTACGACCAGAAACCATGTCTAAGAGGTAGATACTAGTGAGTCTAACATGGTGGTGCAAGGAAATTCTCGGATTCTCACCGAGCTCGATGTAGTAGTCGCGGGAAGTCGATGAACTGGACAATTGGACGCGCAGACTGTGGCGTGTGCGATAAACGGAACGAACTTCTGGTTTCGGGAATAGAACCTCCTCGTCCTCGCGCACCTACTGGCGCAGCAGCTCGGCCTTCCGTGATCGGAGTCGCCGGGAATACGACTGGCGTCCGCCGGAGCTCCGGGTTAGATTGGATCGGGTGAGAGCCTAAGTTATGGTGGTAGCAGGAGAAAGGAAACGTGCTATGGACGTCCTGGGTGCTTTATAAAGGGCATGGAAATCACGGCTTTAGTGCCACAGATCAATTGGAGTTTCAATTCTGTGGATTTGCCGTTTCCTGTATGAGCCGTTTCTGCTGCTTAGGTGTACGTGCGGGAAGGAGAAGACTAAACGCAGGCGACGCTTTGCTCGTGCTGGGAGCGGACGTCTCGCTCGGTTGGGCTGAAGGACCCGTTCCGTTGGGCATGTATGCCGCCGATTCGGCTAGGTTGGGTCTGGTTTGGTTGAGGTACTGGTCTGTGCGACCCGGGACAATACATCGCTGGAAAAGAAAGTCACGAGGAAGGAACGTGCTAGTGCATCGTTAGGGGAAAGAAAAAAAATATAGAGAAGGGACGAGCCTAGGCGTACAATGAATCCATGCACGTGCAGGACAAGGGGAGAGAAAGCAAGCTACCAGGAAAAATCAATCGATTCATGCACTAGTATGTACATGAGCTATTGTCTACGTGCATGTGCCATGCATGGCTAAGCCAATACATGTGTGTATGTGTATATCTATAGGCCAAACCCAATAGAAAAATTTGGAGAACCCAATTCTGAAATAACTTGACAAATCAAAAGGAAATGAAAATAAGCACTCAAACTCTTGTTTCAAATATCTAATTAATCCCGTTGGAATTAATATTATTAACTCGATCGGAATAAAAAAAAATATTTTATCTATTTGTGGCAACATCCTTGGTTTTAGAAAAAAAAAAATAAGACCGTAAAAATCAGGATGTTACAAATCTACCCCCCTTAAAAGGAATCACGACCCCGTGATTCAGCCTAAGAGAAAAAAAAATATTTAGAAAAAAAATCCTCACGAAAAACATCTTCACTTCCCCATGTCGCTTCCTTCTTTTTATGGTTACTCTGGTGGGTTTTGAAGAACTACATCACAATCCTCCTAGTGGTCCTTAACTGATGACCATCGAGATTTTAATGAGGTATTCTTCATGATTCCAGTCCTCCTGCACTTCTATGATATCTAAAGAGGTTTTCTAAGCCTCTTCCCGTAGCTTATGTCAGGTGGCAGTGGTGACAAAGGCACTTCTTCATCTCTGCTAGCTTATTTGTCGACATTCTATATGGTCTCTTTGCAATAGGAGCAGTGCCAGGTGTCAACTCAATGGCAAACTCTATCTCACGGTCTGGTGGTAAGCCTGGTAACTCATCTGGGAACACGTCTGCGTATTCCTTACCACCCGAACATCTAACATATTGGTCTCCTTCAGGCTATTTAGCAGGCTATCCGCTGCAGATTGGGGGTGCTAATTTGGCATGTAGTCCATCACAGCTCCATCATCACTGGTTAATGAAATGTCTCTAAACCCACAATCTATTATAGTTTTGTGTTTCTCTAACCAGTTCATGTCCAGAACGACATCTAAACCTTTTGAATCTATCACAATGAGGTTTGCTAGGAAATCCACCCCTTCTATGGTTATTCTCATTTTAGGGCATCTTAAACCCGTTCTAAGAATTCCCCCGGGTGAGTGTATTGCCATTGCTCGACTCATACCCATAGTTTTCAAATGATATTTTTCGGCAAATTGCTTGGAAACAAACGAATGGGAAGCTCTAGAATAAAAAAGTACCGAACCATAACAGGAGTTGATTGGAAACAAACCAAGAACAACATCTGGTGCTTCCTGAGCTTGCTCGGCCGTGATGTGGTTAACTCGACCATGTCCTGGTTGTCCTGACGCCTGGGGCGCGCCTCCTGGGGTACTCAGTATCCCTCGTCCATGTCCTGCGGCTGGTGTCTTAGTTGCAGTGCCCAGGTTAAACTTCACTGGTGTCGGCCCCGTGTTCTTCTTGCTGGGACATGCAGCAGCAAAGTGACCCTCTCCACCGCAAGAGTAGCAATTCTTTCCAGCAGTGTTTGCAGGATTTCCTCCGACTTCAGCTCTTGGAGTGCGATATGCATTGGGCTGAAAGTTATTGTTAGGCCTTGTTGGTTTTGCAGTTGCTCCACGGTAACCTGGGTGAACAATACTCTTCTGGCGCGAGCTACCAGCCACATGGTGACTCTGTGGTGCTTTCCGCTTGCGGTGCTCCTCAAGTTCTTTCTTTGAGTTCTCCTGAAGAATAGCCTTATTGACAAGGCTTTGAAAATTGGCGAAGTCATGTGAGACCAATCTATCCTTTAGTCCTGGATTCAGCCCTCTCAGAAACCTAGCAGTCTTGTCCGCCTCAGTGGGAATATCTGCTTTCCCATAGCGAGAGAGCTGGGTGAAATGGTCCCAATACTCAGAAACAGACATCTTCCCTTGGGTGAGAGCTCGAAATTCATCTCTCTTCAGCTCCATGAGACCAGCAGGAATGTGCGCCATGCGAAAAGCCTCTGAAAATTCATCCCAAGTGATTCCCTCAACATCATCATGTGCCTCACAATAGTTCTCCCACCAATCTCCGGCTACACCACTGAGTTGGTGCGCCGCGAACTTCACACGGTCTTGCACATTGACATTAACCAAATTGAGCTTCCTTCGGATGTCCTTCAGCCAATCATCCGCCTCTATGGGGTCTGCTGATCCAGCAAAAGTAGGTGGCTTTGTTCTCATGAACTCCGCTAGCTTCGAAGGTGGAGGCGGCTGGTTCTGGTTTTGATTTTGGTTCTGGTATTGATTTGCTAGGTTAGCAGCAAGTTGTTGCAGCAGTTGTGTCTGCATAAACATCAGTTCCGCCATGTCAGGTGGCGGGGGCATGTATTCTTCATTCTCTGTATCGGTATCCGTGTCATGAACTTCACCCTCCACAAAGTTCTCTTCAAACGCTAGTCCGCGACCACGGCCACGTCCACGTCCACGTCCACGTCCTCCGCGACCACGACCTCGGTTTCCGTTCATCCTGTTTCCGTTCAAAGTTTAGGATAGACGAGAGGGAAATTAAACTAACCCATAAGAAAACCCGCAACAAAAATAAAATGAAAGGAAGCAAAGAAGAACCAAATATAACTTAAGACAAATTATTTTGCAAAATATGGTTTTAGTATGACTACACAAAAAAAAACTCAAAAAATATGTAGTACATACTCATGCAAATAAACACTTCTAACGTATGAGTATACAACTAAAGGGTTCTGTCCAAAATCCTCCTAAATGGTTGTTTGGTCTTGACTTGATGTTGATCATCGACATGGAGGAATATGAAGATCTTGACATATGACTCTTGAGCCTTCGGTTCTTGAAAAACTTTCTTGTTGATACGGCATGGTATACTAGAGAAGTACTTAAGGAAGAATCATTCAAAACAATGTTGAATAAGATAGGATAATGAATAGCAATAGACAAGAATTAGACTACAAGGATATTAAAAAATAGTATTTTACTTTAAAAAAAATGATTCCTAGGGCTTTCCATTTCTAGCTAAGGCAACGTGACTAGGTCGACGTCGGCTCTGATACCACTTCTGTGAGGACCGGAACTAAACTTCCAGACCCCCTGTGTTCTCATGTCAATCCCAAGATCAATGTTGACAACACAGCGAAATGAATACCATTGCAGAACGTCCAAAAGTAAAATTATTACAATGTTTGAATAGCAATAACCACATAGTATAATGTCTTGTGACATTTTATTACAATCAGAAATCTCAGCGGAATATAAAAATGCGAAGTGACTCCATCTCAGCCACAGGCAGTCGATGTAGTCCACGAGGCCTCACTCTTCAGCGTCGTCGTAGTAGTCGTAGTCGTCTCCTTCGTAGTAGTTCTCTGAACGATAAACAAAGCAATGCAATGAGTACATTAACATAATGTACTCAGCGTGCCCCCTCTATGCAAGACCTATAATATCTACATGTGGCTTCAAAGGAAGGCTGTATGGTTCTTTTGCATAAAAGCCAATTTTATTTCACAAGGCCATAATATATTTGTTAAAAGTGGTTTTTAGATGAAAAACATGTTTTGTATTCAGTGGGGTTTTTCTCATCAAAGTGAGTGTCATCGACACCTCACAATATCAATAGAATTCCAGGATAGGGGTAGAGGGAAGTAGCAAAACAGGTTCCCGTATGTCAAGAAGGATTCATGTGTCGTCCATGACCGTGGACAAAACGGCTATTCGAATAGTTTTACTCTGCAGAGGTAGTACACTTTACCCACATGTCACAATCTTCCTTGTTGCAACTAGCCGTCGCTAGTATAGCAATCAGAATCTCGTGACGAGGTCTTTTAGCTAGATCCCCCAAAGATGTGACATGCCCACCGGGTCTGGCCCGGTACTGAGAGTATGTCCCCAAACCGTTCCCCCCATCTGTGCCGAAGGTTCTCCCGTAGGTAGACACCTCATTTGCGGTACGGCGACATCGACACCTAAGGCTGACTAACCGACTTGACCAAGCCAGTGCCCATATAGCATGTGGTTGTACGGTGGTCACAATCTTCAAATCCAAGACTTATTAGGCCCTTATGCGGCACGGACGACGGATTACTCCCTCCAGCTGGTGAAGGGTAGCCAATCGCTCCGTCAATATTCTTATTCAGCTGTCGCCCGCGCCATGTTTAGATGGTAAGTTTCACCCAGAGTAGAAGAGAGAGTAGAGGAAGAAACAATGGCTCATCGGCCTAGCTCAATGAGCTCAACAAGTTCAAAGTGACCCGAGGGTCAATCAATTCCTCCGAAGAGGCAAGATAAAGATATCCTACTTATTATTGGGCATGGCTAAGCATTTCTACTCTACAGGAATACTATATAATTTCTACTCAGGGTATCAAGTACAAGGCGACAACGGATCAGGCTAGTGTGTCAATCGACACGCTAGAAATTTTAATAAAATAGCATGCATAGTTTTAAAACAACAAAATAACACCCCTTTGTAAAACATAGGATAAAACATGAGAGGGGGGGGCATGCCTTCGTTGTCCTCGTGTTGTTCTTCTTCGTAGATCTCGTTCTCCTCAAACCCGTCACTCCCTACTCGTCAAAACGGTGAAACAGAAATAAATACCAACTCCAAAGAAATACGAATAAAATTTAAATAGAGAGGGTGTTGGCCGTTCGACATAGAGTGAGAGGAAATAATAACTAAAATGGCTTGATTGGGAATGGGGTTAACTAAGGTCGGGTAATCCATTCATTTTGACTAACAAGGTATTTTATGAAATATGTAGCCCATACATAGTGGCATAGTAATATTATGCAATGCACGAACAATTCTCATATTAGCTAAACATACCTCTATAGAAACAATAAGCTACATCTAGTAACATTGTAAACATGTCATAACGACCACTCTAGAAATATTAACACAACATTAACTAAATAAGACCACATGAACAACAACAAGTCATTATGCTAAACATCTAGTAAAGATGAACAACACAAGCAATTAGACTCCAACTAAACATTTAGCAAGAAGGAAATCATCATGCGCTAAGATAAATACTACTGTTGTTCTAGCATGATAAACACCAAATAAAAATTGAAAACCACATGAATGGTTCAGCTAGTAGTGATGAAACTATTCAAAAAACAGTAGCTAATGATATATAGAAACTATGCATACATTATACTAATTCAATCAATAGCTATACATGGCATTTCTTAGCATTTTTAAGTAAGCAAATACACTAAGATCTAAACTACACAACTATGCAACAACCAAATAAATATTACTTATTCTAGCTTAGCATCATGGAAATACTAAATGAAGTGTACGAACAACATGAAAGTCTATTCTTACAATAAACAAACTAATTAACAGTAGCTAAACTACATAGATAACACCTTATATAATTCTACCAAAAACATCTATACGGCTAAGCATGACGTTTGTAAGAATAATCATACTGTGACTAAATTACACACACCTTCATATTAGAACACATGATAAGAGTACACTAGGCATATACAAATAACGGAAACAACACTTCATGCTCATATGGATGGTGTGCATACATGCTTTAAAATAATTTTCATAAACTACAATAGATATTCGAAGAATAAATAACACCGCTAGATTCCTATTCAGATTTGGCACATTTTCTGTAAAAGGTTGGCATCATTCTAAGGTGTGGAAGGTAGGCTAACACGCGAATGCCATCGGTGGCATCCGGTTCATACGGCCGCGCGGTCAAACTGAAACCTACGACCAGAAACCATGTCTAAGAGGTAGATACTAGTGAGTCTAACATGGTGGTGCAAGGAAATTCTCGGATTCTCACCGAGCTCGATGTAGTAGTCGCGGGAAGTCGATGAACTGGACAATTGGACGCGCAGACTGTGGCGTGTGCGATAAACGGAACGAACTTCTGGTTTCGGGAATGGAACCTCCTCGTCCTCGCGCACCTACTGGCGCAGCAGCTCGGCCTTCCGTGATCGGAGTCGCCGGGAATACGACTGGCGTCCGCCGGAGCTCCGGGTTAGATTGGATCGGGTGAGAGCCTAAGTTATGGTGGTAGCAGGAGAAAGGAAACGTGCTATGGACGTCCTGGGTGCTTTATAAAGGGCATGGAAATTACGGCTTTAGTGCCACAGATCAATTGGAGTTTCAATTCTGTGGATTTGCCGTTTCCTGTATGAGCCGTTTCTGCTGCTTAGGTGTACGTGCGGGAAGGAGAAGACTAAACGCAGGCGACGCTTTGCTCGTGCTGGGAGCGGACGTCTCGCTCGGTTGGGCTGAAGGACCCGTTCCGTTGGGCATGTATGCCGCCGATTCGGCTAGGTTGGGTCTGGTTTGGTTGAGGTACTGGTCTGTGCGACCCGGGACAATACATCGCTGGAAAAGAAAGTCACGAGGAAGGAACGTGCTAGTGCATCGTTAGGGGAAAGAAAAAAAATATAGAGAAGGGACGAGCCTAGGCGTACAATGAATCCATGCACGTGCAGGACAAGGGGAGAGAAAGCAAGCTACCAGGAAAAATCAATCGATTCATGCACTAGTATTCAGGATGCAGCCGGACATGTCCACGGACTGTCCGCCACATTCCGCCCCGTCCGTTAGGCTAATTGCATCATTAGCGGCGTCCGCGTCCGCTAACTAATTTGTCCGCTTTGTCCGTTGGACAACTCTGTCCGTCCGCTACATCTGTACCAATTTATGTCTGCTGCATACATATTGTACTAGCTGAACTGAATTTCCATCCGCTACATCTGTACCAATTTAGAGTTCACGACCCCTTCTTGAAGCCAGACGGATCCACATATGACTGCCATGCTAATTCATAGAAAATGATTTGAGGTTTTTAACCAGATATATTCATCATACACAACTTGTAAGCTTCAATCCACTTCCTGATTTTTTTTTTTTTTGTACAAGCTGAGGCACCGAGGTGCCAATTTGATTGCTCGAAGACAGATTACAGAAGTTATAACATTGCCAAGAAGTCTCAGTGATTGGATCGCCACTGGACACCTAGAACTGTCGTGAGCTACGTTCCTGCAAGAACTAGTGAACCCTAATCCACTTCCTGATACTAGCAGATTAGCAGATAACCAGCTAGCTGAAACACAAGGGATGCACACAACCTGATACTAGCAGATAACTAGCTAGCTGAAAGTGAAGATGTAAGCGTAAGCTTCGATCCACTTCCTGCACGCGTGCTCACGATGATGCAAAATTGCACTCATCTCTCAACTTCTTCGCATTTGGGCAGTCACCGTAGATTTTCTTCTCCAGCTTCGTCTTAGCTGCTGGAGCTTGTCCGATGTTCCCCATCTCTAAAAAAAATCATAACAACATGATGGTATCAGACCATTACAAAAATTTGACGCCATCTTCTCAATCTCCGTCGATTCACATGATGTGCAGCTACACAGCTATCCGTGGTAGTACTAATTAATATACAAGCAGAGGAAGAAGAGAGAGAGAGAAGAACAGAGCAGCCCAGCGCAAGATCCAATTCAGTTGAGCAGCTTCTTACGCTACAAGCCTTGTAAGTTGTAAGTTGTAAAAACCAGACCTGCATCTTGCCGTCAAAACTGTTGTAGGTGTCGCCGCCCTCTCTAGCCTTCTTCTCCTCCCCCGGCGGATCTTTGTCCGACGACTTCTTCCCCCAATCCACCGCCGTTGTATCCCCTGCGCGGACGGACAGCGACGGGGAGGGTGCAGACAACCGGCCAGGTGAGGGGAAGCTTGGCGGTCGGGGACATCCATGGAGCAGGACGGCGGCCGGGCGGCCAGGCGTTAGGGAAGATGCCTGCGACTCGCCTGCGACCAGAAGGGAGACGGACATGGACCTAGCGGCTTCGCGGACATCGTCCACCAGGCCCGCATAAATTTTACGGCCCGTCCACTTAGCCGTTTGGGCCTGTGGAGCGGCGCGGCCAGAGCGGACTGGCGGACGCCGTGTCCGCCTGCATCCTGAACTAGTATGTACATGAGCTATTGTCTACGTGCATGTGCCATGCATGGCTAAGCCAATACATGTGTGTATGTGTATATCTATAGGCCAAACCCAATAGAAAAATTTGGAGAACCCAATTCTGAAATAACTTGACAAATCAAAAGGAAATGAAAATAAGCACTCAAACTCTTGTTTCAAATATCTAATTAATCCCGTTGGAATTAATATTATTAACTCGATCGGAATAAAAAAAAATATTTTATCTATTTGTGGCAACATCCTTGGTTTTAGAAAAAAAAAATAAGACCGTAAAAATCAGGATGTTACAGAGTAGCTAGGGTTAGGGGGAGAGCTAGGGCACAGAGAGGGGTTCTTATGGAGGGGGAGGAGGGGTGATCACCGTTCCCTGTTGCATCTCTGAAACGTGGAGGTGCAGGATGACTGCCGTACAGGAGGTGGGAGAAGAAGTGGGATCGAAGGGGTATGGGCTGGGAGAGAGTTGGGCCAAAGGGGAAAGGGCTGGGCCTGGTGTGCTCTCTCTCCCTTTGGTGTTTGCTTTTATTCTTTTGTGTTCTATTATTTATTTATCTATTTGCTGTATTGAATTAGAGAACCAAAGAGGGGTTTTGGGAGTTAGGAAAAATATTAGAAAAATTTGGGTTAGCTCCTTAATGGATTGGTAACCAAATGCAAGTTTTGGATTTCAAAAATATTTAACTTATGGTGTTGTTTGACTTGGAGTGATTTTGATTGAATTTTGTGGTTAAATGGTTAATGAAAACAATATATTAAATAGGGTGATCATATGATTTTAATTGGAAACAAATGAGCACAAATGTTTTGTTTATTTTCATAATTTCCAAAGTGGGTACTGTTTGCAATTTGATTGGATTTTGAACAACATTAGAATTAATTGAATTATTAAAAGCCATAATTTTAATGGTTGAACCTTATGGTTTGATGGAAACAATTGATTGATTTGTTTTGCAATTTTCATAATTTTTAACAGAGTTGCTGTTTTGGAAATTAATTGAATTTGAAAAGGGTTTGGTTATTGGATGCATTTTTATAGAAACAAAACAACAGTTTTGAAATCACACTTTAATGGAAACAATTGATTGTTTTGATTTGAAATATCATTTTGGAAATTGTAACATCACAAGGATGAAACAAAAGGTTTGAAATTTGATTTGAATTTTAAATAGAAAACAAAGGAAAACAAAGGAAAACAGTTGGAAAACAAAGCAAAACAGAGGAAAACAAATGGAAAACAAGCAAATCAAATGCAATCAACATGATGCCATGATGCAAAACATAACATAACAGAGAGCAACCATTCTAATGGCTATTTTTTCATACTTGGGATGTTACAAAACGCCCCCCATTGAAGGAATCACGCCCCGAGATTCCTACTGAGAAAAGAAAAGGTTCGGAAACTTCTTGGGAAGATCCTCTTGAACTGTGACACGTGAAACACATCGTGCACATTGGATAGACGTCAGGGAATTTGCAAACCACCGGAACATTTTCAAGTAAAGGTAGAGGTTTTGTATCGAGGGTGTAAAGCTGAATAGAATTTGATTCATTTGGAGAATAGACTATCTGGAATGTGGTGCTTCAGGAATGCTTCCTCGAAACAACCCTAGGTGAAAGGAATGCTAGCTCTCATAGCCTGGAATCAACAACAACAACAACAACAACAACAACAACCTTTCTGGCCAGATAGACTTGATATTTGGGAAGTTTTGATTAGACGCCGGTAGAAGAACTGAAATGGAAAACAACAACAAGATTTCAACGGACGAAAAGGATGTTGAGAAGAACAGGATATCAACATCGGGGAAAACGAGAACAAAACTCCTGAGGTACTACGGAAAACCCATCCGGGCTTCTAAAGGATCAATATCTACTGCTTAAGGAATAGAGGATTTGCTTCCGGGGCTTACACGCCTCCGTTCTCAATCGTGAGTAGGCAACATGATAAATCATTTCACAACCACCTCCATTCCTATGGTCTAGTAGATATAACCATCCTAGAGAAACCAGAATACGTGAAATCCTAACTTGAAAGTTTAGATGAGAAGAGAAAACAACGTTGCACTTCCTTACCAGAAAAAGGGAGGGTGGGTGGGGAAAGAAGAAAAAGAACAGAATTCCTACTCTCACGTTTCATTTTTCCTATATAGCTACAAAATAGTTTCTAGACTCAACTGCGACCAGTAACAAGGGATCCTACAGGCAGACAGGCTCTGATACCATTTGTCGCACCCGGACTTCTAGGGGATACTCACAGTCCGTTAAACAGTAGATAAATGGCTTACGGGGCATACCGGCACCCGCATCTCAATATGAGAAGGCCAACACGTAAACGTGTGACAACCATTCTCGTACTATTCATCGTCTGCGCAAACCATCCCATAGAAATCCAGATACTTCCATTGACGTACTTCAAAACATACACACATGGTACGTCAACGGCATGGGAACAAGTGATATCACAAAAGATCTCTACGACACAAAAGATGGAAATAAGTTGCAAATAGCTCTCATTAGAGCAGAGATAGCAAATACAATCATCCAGAGGACACATGTCCCAACAATACATCATTACATCACAGCGGAAGCATTCAACATGTCTGAGTACAGACAAGATCCAAATAGGCCTAAGAGGCCAGAAACGAAAAGACGGAGCCCATCCACGAAGTCTCGGATCCTGCCCGGGTCCGCTATCTACTCGTCAGCAGTCTCGTCATACTCCACGTAGTAGCCACCACCTGGAGATCCTCGGAAACGTCGTCCGCGGAAACCACAGCCCCAAAGGGGTCAGTACATAAACGTACTGGCAAGCAAGACTCACAGTTCACCAAAGTGTAGCCCGTCAACACCAAGCACAGATGCTTTGGGTTCAACGGAAGGAAGGGGATATAAAAGATGCTGCAACTGGCTGCTCTAACCAACTACAGAGTTACTACCACTTCCGGCTAACAGAAAGGAGATAAGATCGTGTATCGTAACCAACTACAACTAACCACCAAACAAACCCATCCTGGATCTCGCCCCTTATCCAAAGAAGCAATCCGAGGATAACTCACACAGTTGGATTAATGAAGGTTCAGATTATTGTGTCAATAAGCCTATTACTAGTCAAGTTGTTAATCATTGGGTGTAAGGTTGTTAATCATTAGGTTTAAGTTGTCCTGAGTACTTGTTAGCCAGTACTTTCACCAAGTAGTCCATAACCGCGGAAAACACGGCTTCTCGAGAAGATTTATCCCTGCAGGGTTGCACCAATTTGGCCGTACACGCAAGAATAACCCGCCATATGGGATGCCTCCCACCAAGCGGGGCACTCTACACAACTCAACTCTTCTTCGCATCAAGCCCAAAGAACCTTGGGCGCACGGCTAATCGAGCCCCGAAGAAAGGGGACCCTCATAGCACTCTAAGAACGTGTCCCCCTATATGCCGACTACAAAAGTTCCACCCTGGCCTGGGCTCGCAAAAACATGCATGCGGCAAATGGAAAACATGAACTAAATGAGGCGATTTGGACGAGATGCGAATCGAATCAAATTGAGGGGGGCGCCCATACTCGCTTCCCACATGCGGTTAGTGCGCTCATCATGGATCAGTAGACAAGACCCTTTTCCTATTAGGGTCGACACTAGCAGGCCTCAAAACCACACAGGGCCTCCTGCCGGTGCCTTATCATCAAATTATTATTAATAACAACATTAGCATGATTGATTGATTAAACATCGAGCCCCCAGAACGTAATAGAAATAGCAACAGAAAGTAACGGGTAACAGACTCGAGCAAAACAACCCTAAGCATGCTAGTAAGACACGGGCAACCAGCAATGGTTATAGGTATGGAGGTGAGGCAATATCAGGGTTAAAGGATACATGTGATAGGTTCATAACAGAAGCAACTAATCATAGGGCTAGCAGAATAGACAACGGAAAAGTATCGGTATCCAATGTTGAAAGGAACACGATGGTTCATGTGAGTGAATACTTGCCTGCAAACCCAGTAGCCTGGTACTGAGCTAAATCCTTAGAAGGGGTGTCGTAAGTATCGTCGGTCTCAACGTCGTCGTGTATCCGAGAAGAAGCAAACAAACAATGCAGAAAGATAAACAATCAATAACATGGCATAGTGCACAAACATGGGATGATGCATGTCAATTTAATTGATGCATCAAAATAAACTAGTTGACAAGATAACATAACATGATTAAATGGACCCACATGCAATTTGGATTGCATATGGAAGGCCCATGAATTATGGTTGAATTAATTGTTTTACAACTAAGCAACATGTGAAAGTGGATTAGCATGATGCATGGATGAGGAAAACAACAAAATAACAACAATAGAATCAAATGGAAATAAGGTTTACCCATTTTGAAATTTCATTTATTAAGTTTTGGAATTTTGGGTTCTTAAAGGTGCCACACAAGCATTTGTTGTTTTCACCAATTTTAATTGTTCAAAATAGATAACAAAGTTTATATTTGATAAGAACACACAATTTTGGGTGGATTACATGTTTCACTTGTTGAAAAAGGATTTCAAATAAATTATTTATGAATTAAACAAGTTTAAACAAGAATTAAATGAATTTAATTCAAACATGAACTTATTTGAATTTTTATTTGTGCAAAACATTAAGTGAGATTCATATTTGAAAAGTTTATACTTTGGTGGTTTGAAATCATATTTTATATGTCCCAAAAGAATTTGTTTTGATCAAGTTATAAATTTAACAATATTAAATGATTTAAACAAGGTTTAAATCATTTAACCAATTTTAATTATTCAAAACATTAAACAAATTTTATATTTGGAAAGAGGGTTTAATTTTGCATGGAAAACATATTTCATTTGTTGAAATTGGATTTAAAATGAGCAAGTTATTATTTTGGCAATTTTAAATGCATTAAAAAAGAAACAGTTGTTTTCAGCCATTTAAATTATTCAAAACAGCAAACAAAATTTATATTTGGAAAGTACATGAAAAGATGATTGGAAAACATATTTAGTTTGTTGAATTTGGAATTTTTATGCCCAAGTTATGATTTTTGCAAGTTTAAGTGAATTAAACAAGTTTTTAAATATTTCATCAATTTAAAATATTCAAAACAGTAAAAAAAATTATATTTGGATAGAACATTCAATTTGGTACAGATAACATATTAAAAATGTTGAATTTGGAGTTGGGATGAATTACTTATGCATTTTACAAGATTTGGTGCAAATCTGCCATTTTTATCACCTCTAGGGACTTGGAAAATATTTTACAGGGGCTAGAATTAATTACCAGGGGCCTATGTGTGATTCTGAGATGTTGCTGTGACCAAACAAATGAAAATAAAAAGGTTGGTTTTATTGAGGGAGGGGGGATTCGAACCCCCCACCTCCTGCTGTGAGGACAAGGAGCAGAACCAGTGGGCTGTGCGGCTGCTTGTGATAGGGAGGGGGCCTCGGGGGGTATATGCTATCGCTCGTGCGTTAACTGAAATTACTGAACTTCGCTGCAGTAACAGGGGACAGCGGGATCGGTCGATGGTGGTCAGCGACCAGCTGCTGCTCGCGAGAGGGGGCAGTGGTGCGCAGTGTGGGTGCGTGGCTGGGGTGGAGGAGTGCACCGAGGGGGAGAGACTGAGGGGTAGCGAGGTGGGGGGCTCACCTCGATCGGATGGAAGGCGGAGCAGGTCGGGGCGGACAGGGGCGATGGTGGCGACTTGAGGAGGACGGCGGCGGCGCATCCGGGGGTCCCAGCCCGCGCCGAGGGGGTGGAGAGGACGCCCGCGGAACGGCGTCTCCATTCCCGCCGTTTGCACGGCCGGAGGGGCCCCGGACGCCGGTGATCGCCGGAGGGGTTTCGGGTGGAGGTACAGAGGTTGCAGGTTCAGAGATACAGAGAGAAGGGAGATGGAGGTGGAAGAAGGAGGAGTGGAGGCGGTGAGAGGGAAGAAGGAGGGAGTAGCTAGGGTTAGGGGGAGAGCTAGGGCACAGAGAGGGGTTCTTATGGAGGGGGAGGAGGGGTGATCACCGTTCCCTGTTGCATCTCTGAAACGTGGAGGTGCAGGATGACTGCCGTACAGGAGGTGGGAGAAGAAGTGGGATCGAAGGGGTATGGGCTGGGAGAGAGTTGGGCCAAAGGGGAAAGGGCTGGGCCTGGTGTGCTCTCTCTCCCTTTGGTGTTTGCTTTTATTCTTTTGTGTTCTATTATTTATTTATTTTTTTGCTGTATTGAATTAGAGAACCAAAGAGGGGTTTTGGGAGTTAGGAAAAATATTAGAAAAATTTGGGTTAGCTCCTTAATGGATTGGTAACCAAATGCAAGTTTTGGATTTCAAAAATATTTAACTTATGGTGCTGTTTGACTTGGAGTGATTTTGATTGAATTTTGTGGTTAAACAGTTAATGAAAACAATATCTTAAATAGGGTGATCATATGATTTTAATTGGAAACAAATGAGCACAAATGTTTTGGTTATTTTCATAATTTCCAAAGTGGGTACTGTTTGCAATTTGATTGGATTTTGAACAACATTAGAATTAATTGAATTATTAAAAGCCATAATTTTAATGGTTGAACCTTATGGTTTGATGGAAACAATTGATTGATTTGTTTTGCAATTTTCATAATTTTCAACAGAGTTGCTGTTTTGGAAATTAATTGAATTTGAAAAGGGTTTGGTTATTGGATGCATTTTTATAGAAACAAAACAACAGTTTTGAAATCACACTTTAATGGAAACAATTGATTGTTTTGATTTGAAATATCATTTTGGAAATTGTAACATCACAAGGATGAAACAAAAGGTTTGAAATTTGATTTGAATTTTAAATAGAAAACAAAGGAAAACAAAGGAAAACAGTTGGAAAACAAAGCAAAACAGAGGATAACAAATGGAAAACAAGCAAATCAAATGCAATCAACATGATGCCATGATGCAAAACATAACATAACAGAGAGCAACCATTCTAATGGCTATTTTTTCATACTTGGGATGTTACAAAACGCCCCCCCTTGAAGGAATCGCGCCCCGAGATTCCTACTGAGAAAAGAAAATGTCCGGAAACTTCTTGGGAAGATCCTCTTGAACTGTCACACGTGAAACACATCGTGCACATTGGATAGACGTCAGGGAATTTGCAAACCACCAGAACATTTTCAAGTAAAGGTAGAGGTTTTGTATCGAGGGTGTAAAGCTGAATAGAATTTGATTCATTTGGAGAATAGACTATCTGGAATGTGGTGCTTCAGGAATGCTTCCTCGAAACAACCCCAGGTGATAGGAATGCCAGCTCTCATAGCCTGGAATAAACAACAACAACAACAACAACAACAACAACAACAACCTTTCTGGCCAGATAGACTTGATATTTGGGAAGTTTTGATTAGACGCCGGTAGAAGAACTGAAATGGAAAACAACAACAAGATTTCAACGGACGAAAAGGATGTTGAAAAGAACAGGATATCAACATCGGGGAAAACGAGAACAAAACTCCTGAGGTACTACGGAAAACCCATCCGGGCTTCTAAAGGATCAATATCTACTGCTTAAGGAATAGAGGATTTGCTTCCGGGGCTTACACGCCTCCGTTCTCAATCGTGAGTAGGCAACATGATAAATCATGTCACAACCACCTCCATTCCTATGGTCTAGTAGATATAACCATCCTAGAGAAACCAGAATACGTGAAATCCTAACTTGAAAGTTTAGATGAGAAGAGAAAACAACGTTGCACTTCCTTACCAGAAAAAGGGAGGGTGGGTGGGGAAAGAAGAAAAAGAACATAATTCCTACTCTCACGTTTCATTTTTCCTATATAGCTACAAAATAGTTTCTAGACTCAACTGCGACCAGTAACAAGGGATCCTACAGGCAGACAGGCTCTGATACCATTTGTCGCACCCGGACTTCTAGGGGATACTCACAGTCCGTTAAACAGTAGATAAATGGCTTACGGGGCATACCGGCACCCGCATCTCAATATGAGCAGGCCAACACGTAAACGTGTGACAACCATTCTCGTACTATTCATCGTCTGCACAAACCATCCCATAGAAATCCAGATACTTCCATTGACGTACTTCAAAACATACACACATGGTACGTCAACGGCATGGGAACAAGTGATATCACAACAGATCTCTACGACACAAAAGATGGAAATAAGTTGCAAATAGCTCTCATTAGAGCAGAGATAGCAAATACAATTATCCAGAGGACACATGTCCCAACAATACATCATTACATCACAGCGGAAGCATTCAACATGTCTGAGTACAGACAAGATCCAAATAGGCCTAAGAGGCCGGAAACGAAAAGACGGAGCCCATCCACGAAGTCTCGGATCCTGCCCGGGTCCTCTATCTACTCGTCAGCAGTCTCATCATACTCCACGTAGTAGCCACCACCTGGAGATCCTCGGAAACGTCGTCTGCGGAAACCACAGCCCCAAAGGGGTCAGTACATAAACGTACTGGCAAGCAAGACTCACAGTTCACCAAAGTGTAGCCCGTCAACACCAAGCACAGATGCTTTGGGTTCAACGGAAGGAAGGGGATATAAAAGATGCTGCAACTGGCTGCTCTAACCAACTACAGAGTTACTACCACTTCCGGCTAACAGAAAGGAGATAAGATCGTGTATCGTAACCAACTACAACTAACCACCAAACAAACCCATCCTGGATCTCGCCCCTTATCCAAAGAAGCAATCCGAGGATAACTCACACAGTTGGATTAATGATGGTTCAGATTATTGTGTCAATAAGCCTATTACTAGTCAAGTTGTTAATCATTGGGTGTAAGGTTGTTAATCATTAGGTTTAAGTTGTCCTGAGTACTTGTTAGCCAGTACTTTCACCAAGTAGTCCATAACCGCGGAAAACACGGCTTCTCGAGAAGATTTATCCCTGCAGGGTTGCACCAATTTGGCCGTACACGCAAGAATAACCCGCCAGATGGGATGCCTCCCACCAAGCGGGGCACTCTACACAACTCAACTCTTCTTCGCATCAAGCCCAGAGAACCTTGGGCGCACGGCTAATCAAGCCCCGAAGAAAGGGGACCCTCATAGCACTCTAAGAACGTGTCCTCCTATATGCCGACTACAAAAGTTCCACCCTGGCCTGGGCTCGCAAAAACATGCATGCGGCAAATGGAAAACACGAACTAAATGAGGCGATTTGGACGAGATGCGAATCGAATCAAATTGAGGGGGGCGCCCATACTCGCTTCCCACAGGCGGTTAGTGCGCTCATCATGGATCAGTAGACAAGACCCTTTTCCTATTAGGGTCGACACTAGCAGGCCTCAAAACCACACAGGGCCTCCTGCCAGTGCCTTATCATCAAATTATTATTAATAACAACATTAGCATGATTGATTGATTAAACATCGAGCCCCCAGAACGTAATAGAAATAGCAACAGAAAGTAACGGGTAACAGACTCGAGCAAAACAACCCTAAGCATGCTAGTAAGACACGGGCAACCAGCAATGGTTATAGGTATGGAGGTGAGGCAATATCAGGGTTAAAGGATACATGTGATAGGTTCGTAACAGAAGCAACTAATCATAGGGCTAGCAGAATAGACAACGGAAAAGTATCGGTATCCAATGTTGAAAGGAACACGATGGTTCATGTGAGTGAATACTTGCCTGCAAACCCAGTAGCCTGGTACTGAGCTAAATCCTTAGAAGGGGTGTCGTAAGTATCGTCGGTCTCAACGTCGTCGTGTATCCGAGAAGAAGCAAACAAACAATGCAGAAAAGATAAACAATCAATAACATGGCATAGTGCACAAACATGGGATGATGCATGTCAATTTAATTGATGAATCAAAATAAACTAGTTGACAAGATAACATAACATGATTAAATGGACCCACATGCAATTTGGATTGCATATGGAAGGCCCATGAATTATGGTTGAATTAATTGTTTTACAACTAAGAAACATGTGAAAGTGGATTAGCATGATGCATGGATGAGGAAAACAACAAAATAACAACAATAGAATCAAATGGAAATAAGGTTTACCCATTTTGAAATTTCATTTATTAAGTTTTGGAATTTTGGGTTCTTAAAGGTGCCACACAAGCATTTGTTGTTTTCACCAATTTTAATTGTTCAAAATAGATAACAAAGTTTATATTTGATAAGAACACACAATTTTGGGTGGATTACATGTTTCACTTGTTGAAAAAGGATTTCAAATAAATTATTTATGAATTAAACAAGTTTAAACAAGAATTAAATGCATTTAATTCAAACATGAACTTATTTGAATTTTTATTTGTGCAAAACATTAAGTGAGATTCATATTTGAAAAGTTTATACTTTGGTGGTTTGAAAACATATTTTATATGTCCCAAAAGAATTTGTTTTGATCAAGTTATAAATTTAACAATATTAAATGATTTAAACAAGGTTTAAATCATTTAACCAATTTTAATTATTCAAAACATGAAAACAAAATTATATTTGGAAATAGGGTTTAATTTTTCATGGAAAACATATTTCATTTGTTGAAATTGGACTTAAAATGAGCAAGTTATTATTTTGGCAATTTTAAATGCATTAAACAAGAAACAGTTGTTTTCAGCAATTTAAATTATTCAAAACAGCAAACAAAATTTATATTTGGAAAGTACATGAAAAGTAGATTGGAAAACATATTTAGTTTGTTGAATTTGGAATATTTATGCCCAAGTTATGATTTTTGCAAGTTTAAGTGAATTAAACAAGTTTTTAAATATTTCACCAATTTAAAATATTCAAAACAGTAAAAAAAAATTATATTTGGATAGAACATTCGATTTGGTACAGAAAACATATTAAAAATGTTGAATTTGGAGTTGGGATGAATTACTTATGCATTTTACAAGATTTGGTGCAAATCTGCCATTTTTATCACCTCTAGGGACTTGGAAAATATTTTACAGGGGCTAGAATTAATTACCAGGGGCCTATGTGTGATTCTAAGATGTTTCTGTGACCAAACAAATGAAAATAAAAAGGTTGGTTTTATTGAGGGAGGGGGGATTCGAACCCCCCACCTCCTGCTGTGAGGACAAGGAGCAGAACCAGTGGGCTGTGCGGCTGCTTGTGATAGGGAGGGGGCCTCGGGGGGTATATGCTATCGCTCGTGCGTTAACTGAAATTACTGAACTTCGCTGCAGTAACAGGGGACAGAGGGATCGGTCGATGGTGGTCAGCGACCAGCTGCTGCTCGCGAGAGGGGGCAGTGGTGCGCGGTGTGGGTGCGTGGCTGGGGTGGAGGAGTGCACCGATCGAGGGGGAGAGACTGAGGGGTAGCGAGGTGGGGGGCTCACCTCGATCGGATGGAAGGCGGAGCAGGTCGGGGCGGACAGGGGCGATGGTGGCGACTTGAGGAGGACGGCGGCGGCGCATCCGGGGGTCCCAGCCCGCGCCGAGGGGGTGGAGAGGACGCCCGCGGAACGACGTCTCTATTCCCGCCGTTTGCACGGCCGGAGGGGCCCCGGACGCTGGTGATCGCCGGAGGGGTTTCGGGTGGAGGTACAGAGGTTGCAGGTTCAGAGATACAGAGAGAAGGGAGATGGAGGTGGAAGAAGGAGGAGTGGAGGCGGTGAGAGGGAAGAAGGAGGGAGTAGCTAGGGTTAGGGGGAGAGCTAGGGCACAGAGAGGGGTTCTTATGGAGGGGGAGGAGGGGTGATCACCGTTCCCTGTTGCATCTCTGAAACGTGGAGGTGCAGGATGACTGCCGTACAGGAGGTGGGAGAAGAAGTGGGATCGAAGGGGTATGGGCTGGGAGAGAGTTGGGCCAAAGGGGAAAGGGCTGGGCCTGGCGTGCTATCTCTCCCTTTGGTGTTTGCTTTTATTCTTTTGTGTTCTGTTTTTTTTTTGCTGTATTGAATTAGAGAACCAAAGAGGGGTTTTGGGAGTTAGGAAAAATATTAGAAAAATTTGGGTTAGCTCCTTAATGGATTGGTAACCAAATGCAAGTTTTGGATTTCAAAAATATTTAACTTATGGTGCTGTTTGACTTGGAGTGATTTTGACTGAATTTTGTGGTTAAATGGTTAATGAAAACAATATCTTAAATAGGGTGATCATATGATTTTAATTGGAAACAAATGAGCACAAATGTTTTGGTTATTTTCATAATTTCCAAAGTGGGTACTGTTTGCAATTTGATTGGATTTTGAACAACATTAGAATTAATTGAATTATTAAAAGCCATAATTTTAATGGTTGAACATTATGGTTTGATGGAAACAATTGATTGATTTGTTTTGCAATTTTCATAATTTTCAACAGAGTTGTTGTTTTGGAAATTAATTGAATTTGAAAAGGGTTTGGTTATTGGATGCATTTTTATAGAAACAAAACAACAGTTTTGAAATCACACTTTAATGGAAACAATTGATTGTTTTGATTTGAAATATCATTTTGGAAATTGTAACATCACAAGGATGAAACAAAAGGTTTGAAATTTGATTTGAATTTTAAATAGAAAACAAAGGAAAACAAAGGAAAACAGTTGGAAAACAAAGCAAAACAGAGGATAACAAATGGAAAACAAGCAAATCAAATGCAATCAACATGATGCCATGATGCAAAACATAACATAACAGAGAGCAACCATTCTAATGGCTATTTTTTCATACTTGGGATGTTACAAAACGCCCCCCCCTTGAAGGAATCGCGCCGCGAGATTTCTACTGAGAAAAGAAAAGGTCCGGAAACTTCTTGGGAAGATCCTCTTGAACTGTGACACGTGAAACACATCGTGCACATTGGATAGACGATAGGGAATTTGCAAACCACCGGAACATTTTCAAGTAAAGGGAGAGGTTTTGTATCGAGGGTGTAAAGCTGAATAGAATTTGATTCATTTGGTGAATAGACTATCTGGAATGTGGTGCTTCAGGAATGCTTCCTCGAAACAACCCCAGGTGATAGGAATGCCAGCTCTCATAGCCTGGAATCAACAACAACAACAACAACAACAACAACAACCTTTCTGGCCAGATAGACTTGATATTTGGGAAGTTTTGATTAGACGCCAGTAGAAGAACTGAAATGGAAAACAACAACAAGATTTGAACGGACGAAAAGGATGTTGAGAAGAACAGGATATCAACATCGGGGAAAACGAGAACAAAACTCCTGAGGTACTACGGAAAACCCATCCGGGCTTCTAAAGGATCAATATCTACTGCTTAAGGAATAAAGGATTTGCTTCCGGGGCTTACACGCCTCCGTTCTCAATCGTGAGTAGGCAACATGATAAATCATGTCACAACCACCTCCATTCCTATGGTCTAGTAGATATAACCATCCTAGAGAAACCAGAATACGTGAAATCCTAACTTGAAAGTTTAGATGAGAAGAGAAAACAACGTTGCACTTCCTTACCAGAAAAAGGGAGGGTGGGTGGGGAAAGAAGAAAAAGAACAGAATTCCTACTCTCACGTTTCATTTTTCCTATATAGCTACAAAATAGTTTCTAGACTCAACTGCGACCAGTAACAAGGGATCCTACAGGCAGACAGGCTCTGATACCATTTGTCGCACCCGGACTTCTAGGGGATACTCACAGTCCGTTAAACAGTAGATAAATGGCTTACGGGGCATACCGGCACCCGCATCTCAATATGAGCAGGCCAACACGTAAACGTGTGACAACCATTCTCGTACTATTCATCGTCTGCGCAAACCATCCCATAGAAATCCAGATACTTCCATTGACGTACTTCAAAACATACACACATGGTACGTCAACGGCATGGGAACAAGTGATATCACAACAGATCTCTACGACACAAAAGATGGAAATAAGTTGCAAATAGCTCTCATTAGAGCAGAGATAGCAAATACAATCATCCAGAGGACACATGTCCCAACAATACATCATTACATCACAGCGGTAGCATTCAACATGTCTGAGCACAGACAAGATCCAAATAGGCCTAAGAGGCCGGAAACGAAAAGACGGAGCCCATCCACGAAGTCTCGGATCCTGCCCGGGTCCGCTATCTACTGGTCAGCAGTCTCGTCATACTCCACGTAGTAGCCACCACCTGGAGATCCTCGGAAACGTCGTCTGCGGAAACCACAGCCCCAAAGGGGTCAGTACATAAACGTACTGGCAAGCAAGACTCACAGTTCACCAAAGTGTAGCCCGTCAACACCAAGCACAGATGCTTTGGGTTCAACGGAAGGAAGGGGATATAAAAGATGCTGCAACTGGCTGCTCTAACCAACTACAGAGTTACTACCACTTCCGGCTAACAGAAAGGAGATAAGATCGTGTATCGTAACCAACTACAACTAACCACCAAACAAACCCATCCTGGATCTCGCCCCTTATCCAAAGAAGCAATCCGAGGATAACTCACACAGTTGGATTAATGATGGTTCAGATTATTGTGTCAATAAGCCTATTACTAGTCAAGTTGTTAATCATTGGGTGTAAGGTTGTTAATCATTAGGTTTAAGTTGTCCTGAGTACTTGTTAGCCAGTACTTTCACCAAGTAGTCCATAACCGCGGAAAACACGGCTTCTCGAGAAGATTTATCCCTGCAGGGTTGCACCAATTTGGCCGTACACGCAAGAATAACCCGCCAGATGGGATGCCTCCCACCAAGCGGGGCACTCTACACAACTCAACTCTTCTTCGCATCAAGCCCAAAGAACCTTGGGCGCACGGCTAATCGAGCCCCGAAGAAAGGGGACCCTCATAGCACTCTAAGAACGTGTCCCCCTATATGCCGACTACAAAAGTTCCACCCTGGCCTGGGCTCGCAAAAACATGCATGCGGCAAATGGAAAACACGAACTAAATGAGGCGATTTGGACGAGATGCGAATCGAATCAAATTGAGGGGGGCGCCCATACTCGCTTCCCACAGGCGGTTAGTGCGCTCATCATGGATCAGTAGACAAGACCCTTTTCCTATTAGGGTCGACACTAGCAGGCCTCAAAACCACACAGGGCCTCCTGCCGGTGCCTTATCATCAAATTATTATTAATAACAACATTAGCATGATTGATTGATTAAACATCGAGCCCCCAGAACGTAATAGAAATAGCAACAGAAAGTAACGGGTAACAGACTCGAGCAAAACAACCCTAAGCATGCTAGTAAGACACGGGCAACCAGCAATGGTTATAGGTATGGAGGTGAGGCAATATCAGGGTTAAAGGATACATGTGATAGGTTCGTAACAGAAACAACTAATCATAGGGCTAGCAGAATAGACAACGGAAAAGTATCGGTATCCAATGTTGAAAGGAACACGATGGTTCATGTGAGTGAATACTTGCCTGCAAACCCAGTAGCCTGGTACTGAGCTAAATCCTTAGAAGGGGTGTCGTAAGTATCGTCGGTCTCAACGTCGTCGTGTATCCGAGAAGAAGCAAACAAACAATGCAGAAAGATAAACAATCAATAACATGGCATAGTGCACAAACATGGGATGATGCATGTCAATTTAATTGATGCATCAAAATAAACTAGTTGACAAGATAACATAACATGATTAAATGGACCCACATGCAATTTGGATTGCATATGGAAGGCCCATGAATTATGGTTGAATTAATTGTTTTACAACTAAGCAACATGTGAAAGTGGATTAGCATGATGCATGGATGAGGAAAACAACAAAATAACAACAATAGAATCAAATTGAAATAAGGTTTACCCATTTTGAAATTTCATTTATTAAGTTTTGGAATTTTGGGTTCTTAAAGGTGCCACACAAGCATTGTTGTTTTCACCAATTTTAATTGTTCAAAATAGATAACAAAGTTTATATTTGATAAGAACATACAATTTTGGGTGGATTACATGTTTCACTTGTTGAAAAAGGATTTCAAATAAATTATTTATGAATTAAACAAGTTTAAACAAGAATTAAATGAATTTAATTCAAACATGAACTTATTTGAATTTTTATTTGTGCAAAACATTAAGTGAGATTCATATTTGAAAAGTTTATACTTTGGTGGTTTGAAAACATATTTTATATGTCCCAAAAGAATTTGTTTTGATCAAGTTATAAATTTAACAATATTAAATGATTTAAACAAGGTTTAAATCATTTAACCAATTTTAATTATTCAAAACATGAAAAAAAAATTATATTTGGAAAGAGGGTTTAATTTTGCATGGAAAACATATTTCATTTGTTGAAATTGGATTTAAAATGAGCAAGTTATTATTTCGGCAATTTTAAATGCATTAAACAATAAACAGTTGTTTTCAGCAATTTAAATTATTCAAAACAGAAAACAAAATTTATATTTGGAAAGTACATGAAAAGTTGATTGGAAAACATATTTAGTTTGTTGAATTTGGAATTTTTATGCCCAAGTTATGATTTTTGCAAGTTTAAGTGAATTAAACAAGTTTTTAAATATTTCACCAATTTAAAATATTCAAAACAGTAAAAAAAATTATATTTGGATAGAACATTCAATTTGGTACAGAAAACATATTAAAAATGTTGAATTTGGAGTTGGGATGAATTACTTATGCATTTTACAAGATTTGGTGCAAATCTGCCATTTTTATCACCTCTAGGGACTTGGAAAATATTTTACAGGGGCTAGAATTAATTACCAGGGGCCTATGTGTGATTCTGAGATGTTGCTGTGACCAAACAAATGAAAATAAAAAGGTTGGTTTTATTGAGGGAGGGGGGTTCGAACCCCCCACCTCCTGCTGTGAGGACAAGGAGCAGAACCAGTGGGCTGTGCGGCTGCTTGTGATAGGGAGGGGGCCTGGGGGGGTATATGCTATCGCTCGTGCGTTAACTGAAATTACTGAACTTCGCTGCAGTAACAGGGGACAGAGGGATCGGTCGATGGTGGTCAGCGACCAGCTGCTGCTCGCGAGAGGGGGCAGTGGTGCGCGGTGTGGGTGCGTGGCTGGGGTGGAGGAGTGCACCGAGGGGGAGAGACAGAGGGGTAGCGAGGTGGGGGGCTCACCTCGATCGGATGGAAGGCAGAGCAGGTCGGGGCGGACAGGGGCGATGGTGGCGACTTGAGGAGGACGGCGGCGGCGCATCCGGGGGTCCCAGCCCGCGCCGAGGGGGTGGAGAGGACTCCCGCGGAACGGCGTCTCCATTCCCGCCGTTTGCACGGCCGGAGGGGCCCCGGACGCTGGTGATCGCCGAAGGGATTTCGGGTGGAGGTATAGAGGTTGCAGGTTCAGAGATACAGAGAGAAGTGAGATGGAGGTGGAAGAAGGAGGAGTGGAGGCGGTGAGAGGGAAGAAGGAGGGAGTAGCTAGGGTTAGGGGGAGAGCTAGGGCACAGAGAGGGGTTCTTATGGAGGGGGGGGAGGGGTGATCACCGTTCCCTGTTGCATCTCTGAAACGTGGAGGTGCAGGATGACTGCCGTACAGGAGGTGGGAGAAGAAGTGGGATCGAAGGGGTATGGGCTGTGAGAGAGTTGGGCCAAAGGGGAAAGGGCTGGGCCTGGTGTGCTCTCTCTCCCTTTGGTGTTTGCTTTTATTCTTTTGTGTTCTATTATTTATTTTTTTGCTGTATTGAATTAGAGAACCAAAGAGGGGTTTTGGGAGTTAGGAAAAATATTAGAAAAATTTGGGTTAACTCCTTAATGGATTGGTAACCAAATGCAAGTTTTGGATTTCAAAAATATTTAACTTATGGTGCTGTTTGACTTGGAGTGATTTTGATTGAATTTTGTGGTTAAATGGTTAATGAAAACAATATCTTAAATAGGGTGATCATATGATTTTAATTGGAAACAAATGAGCACAAATGTTTTGGTTATTTTCATAATTTCCAAAGTGGGTACTGTTTGCAATTTGATTGGATTTTGAACAACATTAGAATTAATTGAATTATTAAAAGCCATAATTTTAATGGTTGAACCTTATGGTTTGATGGAAACAATTGATTGATTTGTTTTGCAATTTTCATAATTTTCAACAGAGTTGCTGTTTTGGAAATTAATTGAATTTGAAAAGGGTTTGGTTATTGGATGCATTTTTATAGAAACAAAACAACAGTTTTGAAATCACACTTTAATGGAAACAATTGATTGTTTTGATTTGAAATATCATTTTGGAAATTGTAACATCACAAGGATGAAACAAAAGGTTTGAAATTTGATTTGAATTTTAAATAGAAAACAAAGGAAAACAAAGGAAAACAGTTGGAAAACAAAGCAAAACAGAGGAAAACAAATGGAAAACAAGCAAATCAAATGCAATCAACATGATGCCATGATGCAAAACATAACATAACAGAGAGCAACCATTCTAATGGCTATTTTTTCATACTTGGGATGTTACAGTCCTTGGATATGTAGGCGGTTGACCTTATTGTGTAACGAACTCTAAATTTGATCGGCCTATCGTTTGGGGGGTCGCCGTTGTGAACAACACTCACCAAATCCGCGGACACGTGTTCGGTGCTGCCGCCGGACACAAATTAAATGGGCGCCGGTGAAGATAATGTAAGACGAGCACTCGTTCATTCGACTACTATTTATCAATTTTATTATTAAGATCCCGATAAAATAGCACATGATGGATGCATGTTCCACCCCATCTAATTAAAGTTTTTCCATTTGAATTGCACCCAAAATAACATCATAATTGGGGAATGCATTTCCATACTATAATAAAAAAGGGTAAGTTATCGCCGTCAGGCTTTGGCGGATTTGCAAGAATTTGGTGCAAATGGAAAGGTCTTTAAAAGGGCTGTGAGGGACGTGTGGCCTTCGTCGATGGGAAATCAAGTGTATGAAGGCAACTAGTATTTAGTTCGTGAAAGAATGTTTCGTTGGAAAAACCAACGCCGGCGTCAAGATCAGTAGGACCTGCAAAACTCTCTAATGCTGATGATCAAACGTTGCTTCAGATGTGTATGAGAAGGAAGCCTCTCACAGGACTCTTAGATAGAAACCAGCATAGTCTATGAATTAGCATGAACAGTTTATTGAACTTGGTTGCACTCGTAAAGCGAGCGTGAAGAGAGCAGCGAAAGAAGCCCACGGAACGGAGCGGTTATTTTTCCTGACTAGCAAGTGGACAGGCTCAGATAGCGTAGCTGATGTGTCATGCTAGGTATCTTTTATTGGCCATTTTTTTTCTCTCAAGGGATTGAAGACTTTCGAAGCAGAGAGGCTGGTCCAAAATAAGGAAGCAGGCTGGGTACACATGGTAATAGAACCCACTGGAGACCATTCAATCGGACGTCTTCCACAAAGTCAAGCTAGAGTAAGTGGCGTAAGATAGATGCTCACTTTCATCGACCAATGTACTTGACCTATACGTAAAGTCGAGAGCTAGAGAGAGTAAATAAGACGTTCAAAGGGTGAAGCTAACGCTTCCCTGTACACTAACTAGGGAGTCATTAAAGTCTGAGTCCATACACTTGCTAGCTAATACTGGATCGTAAAAGATCTGATTCTATTTCATAATACCTTCTATCTCTCTCCTAAGGGATCCAATCAGAAGGAATTCCCTCACTTCGCTCATGATAGTCGGTCGAGTTCCCTTTTCCTTTTTTGTTGAGTTTTGCCTCTCCTCCTTTCCTTGTCTCCATTCTGATTGATTCGCTTCTTCGCGCAAGCACTTGGTTCGCCCCTTACTATAACCATCCCACTCAATCTTTTACACCGATGTTTCGTACTCTCTCGACCAGGTCATCATAAGAAAATACTGCCAAATCTTTCCGAAATGAGAGAAGGAGGGAAGGCGCGCTACAACTAACTGCTGAAGCAAGATTAGCGCTAAGAAGCAACCCTAGTTTAAGTACTAGCGTCCCACCCCAACGTTCTTGTACTTAAAAAGACTCTCCCCCGCTTGCTGCTCGCCTCAGCCAGACGTGGCTTATGTAGTGGTCGGCATTCCGACGTGCTCCGACTGATCCCCACTGGAGATTATATGAGGGGTCTTGGAAACTGTCGTGGGATAATCACGGCAGACGTTACCGGGGGTAACTTGTCTTGGGGCAAATCGACTCTGGTGTTTGGGAGAGGGTTTAGCTCAAAGGAAACCATGGTGATATGCGATCTGGTAACCGGCAATCAAGTCGCCGAGTCTCCGATCTGAATATATTATCTCAACTCTCGTGTTACAATGGATACTCGATACCTCGCAATTCGGCGATCGTGTTCTTGCTCACGATACAACTTGTCTAATCCTAACCTAGGGGCCGGCTTATATAACATCCGGACCCCCTGGCTTACTCTCCAAGGGGCACTCTGAATCCTACCCGGACACTGCTTACAAACCCTAAACTTCCTTACCGGAACCCACAATCCGGGTTGCGGGGCCTATGTTCCTGGGCCTTCTAGAAGCTCCTTTATCCTAAGACGGGTCTTGTGCAGCGTCCTTTGGGCCGAGTTACTCCTTGGCGTTAGCCTACCGGGTTATCATCCCTCCATCAGTAGTCCCCAGAATAGCTTGGGCTTTACGGGATCCTCCTTGAAGCGCATGCTATTCCCTGCAAAGATAACAAACATACAAATTCATAGAGGCCGGGTTAATTTGCTTTAATAGACAGCTAGGCCTAACTCCATCGGTGGTCCATTTATTAACCCGGTTTCTTCTTAATCCATTTTTCACTTTTCCGGGTCAATGCGCTGATAAGAGCGCCAAAGATCCGGCTTACTTCACTCGTTAATTGACCCAGATATCACGGAAGAGATTTGCTTCCTATCCATTCCGGATATCCTGTCCAGCACTTTAACGCGTATCCCGGAAAATCAGGATGGGTATCCCTTATCCCAAAAATTCCGGTTCCCGCCTGTTGGCCTAGGTTTACCCACCCGTACCTATAAATAGGTACCTAGGGGGTGACCTAACTCCAACGGTCCATTCCTTCCATCTTCTTCCTCCTCACCTGCGCTTCCACACCCGAGCTCTCGGAGCGCCACCACGGAGACCTCGGGCACGCCGCCGGAACAAAGCCGCCGCCGGTTACGATCCCCCACGGCTCGCCCCGCGCCGCCGCCAATCTCCGCCGCCGCGCCCTCGACCTGCTCGCCGGGAATCGCAAAGGGACATCACGACTGCGCCATCTGCCGCCGTTGCGCCCTGCTCCAATCCACACCGGTTAGCTTCTTACTTTCATTGATCTAGCTCCAAATTTCCCCGTTCGAACTAGATTGGATCTTGGTCCGCCGCGGGCCATTTCTCGCCCCGCGCCGGATTAGGTCGCACAGCTCCTCCCTAGTCCATCCAATTGCCTAATAGATGACCACACATCACTCCACTATTGCTCATAGCCGTTAATTTCTCCGCGAAATCGATAGCAAAATTTCCAATCTAGATGTAGTTGACCCAGATTTCCGCGGCTGCTCACAGATACCCGGAAAATCCTCCTCTTCCGGTTGTTTTACTCGTACTAGATACATAGGCAATCAACCCCTTTTCGAAAATACTTGCCGATACGTAGATACCCCATAATTTCTGTACTGCCTGTCAATACCCGGATAGTTCATAATTTTCATACTGTTTATCAATACTCGGTAAATCCATAACTTCCGAGTCTAATGCTTAATATCTTTTGTCTTATACTTTTGCAGTCTGAACCAATGGCTCCCAAGACCAAAGGGAAACAGTCGGCTAAGCCAAGGATGACCCAATCAATATCCGCCAACTGGGCGTGATCCACTGTGACCAAGGCCAAGCTGGAGGAGCTGGCCGAGTTGGGCGTCCTCCCCCCTCAGGAGGAGATCCACTGGAGGGTGCCGGGTGACGAGACCCGGCCTTCCCCTAAGCCGGACGAGGTAATTTGCTTTGTCGAGCACGTGATCCGGGGGTTTCGCCCCCGGGTCACTCTTTCTTCCGTGAAGTCCTCCGCCATTATGGCCTCCGGGTGTTCGACATAGGGCCTAACTCTATGTTGAACATAACCCATTTCATAGTCCTTTGCGCGTCTTATTTGTGCATCCCGCCAAATTTGGCTCTCTTTATAGAACTTTTCCAGTGCAAACCTTGCCGCGAAAGCGGTGACGGGGCGCTCTTGGCTTGCGGCGGGGTTTCTATCCAGCGCCGCAAGAACTCACCCATGCCGACTCTCAATCTTAATTCTCATGTTAAGCATTGGCAACTATCTTTTTTCTATTGCCGAGACACCTCCCCACCCGGCGAAAGGAAACTGCCGGGTTACTCGGAGGGTCTCTTAGATATCTCCGAAACTTTCAATGCCTTTGCCCCTGAGTCGGACAGGGAAGCCATCCAACCCCTTTTAGCTAAAATAGCCGTTCTTTCTGCCCAAGGCCTCCTTGGGATTAACTTGGTTAAGACATGGGTGGACTTCCGGATCCAACCCAATTCCATTCGCGCCAAGCTGATGTGCGACTACTCGGGGCACGTCACGGACGCGCTCCGATATTCTTCAAAGAATTATCCGGCTGGCGATACCAACAAGACCATCAAGAGTTTCTTGACGGAAAAGTTGGAGGTGATCAAGAACATCGCCGGGTTAGCACCGTTTACCCGGGTTAACCCGGCTCCAGCGGTAAAATCCGATACTTACACACTTATCCTCATACTTTGACTTGATACAACCACTAACTCCCATTTTCATGCTTTTATCTCAGGCTGATAACGTCTTTTGGAATAATGAGACCTCCCCTTCCTCCGGAGACCCGTAAGAAGATGAAGAACCGGCTGATAATGATGAAGGTATTGTCCGGGTCTTCGAACAACTTCACTTGCACCATTTTGCTTTCACATATCTCACTTTTCCGACTATACATTCTCGGCTTTCAGGGTTGGAGGACAAGGACGACAAGGATGACCCGGAGGCCACCGAGTCCGATAAAAGCGAGACTGAACAAGATGTAACGGTTGGGGCCAAGAGGAAAACCAGAGGGGTGGTATCCAAGGTTCCCTACTCCCTCATGTCCTCTGAACCTTATTCTTTTGCTAGCATGTGCAAACTTAACCAACAACTATCCAACTCATCACGCCTGAAGGACCCTCCTCCGGCCAAGCGTAGGGTGACCCGGAGTTCCCCGGGTGACGACCCCCTCAACCCGGGCATCTCCACATCACCAGCTCGCCGCGCCGGTACTCCTCCAACTCACCCCGACGTCACCCCTCCCCCAACCATCCATTGGCTGGACAGTTCCAGGTCCCTCTATCGGGTCCTGTGATAGCTTCATCCGCTTCCAGCAGCGAGCTCCCACCAGATTATGCCGTGAACACCGGGTGAGCTTTTGCTATATGATATCCTTGTGTACTTGATAATTTTCATTTTCTTCCGCTAACTATTTCTCTCTCTTTTCCTTAGCGCCCAAGTCACACTCAGTGACCCGGAGAACATGGAGACAGACACCCGGGACACTGAGGGCCCGGTTGATGATGTAAATGCCGCGGCTGGCGGCATTGAGGAAGAAGAAGTCAAGGGGCAAGATTCCCCAATAGACTCGGCCAAGCAGGATGCCGGGTCTCCAAAGCGTGCTGATGGAACCGGTGATGAGGCCGCGGGAGTCTTGGGTACAAGGATGGGTACCCCCACCCCTGACACCCAGGCCACCCAGGTAACGCCTCCAAAGCCGGATCAAACTCCTACTCCGGGTCGTCAGGCAGCCGGGTCTTCCGGCACCAAGCCCGAAGACATGAGCTTTGCTGAGATGCTCAATGCTCTGCACACCTTGAGAGCCGATGAGGAGGGCATCCTGGAGGCCCTGATAGCCAAGAACGAGGTAAACCGTGTTACGACCGCTTGTATACTCGTCTAGTCCCCAAGTTCCGAGTGAACTTATGCATAATTTGCTTGGAACTTTCATACATAGCCGACTGATACTTTTGTTTTGTCCGACTGACATTTCTTTCTGTTTTCGCACAGGCCTACGTGACGCACTCTGAGAAAGAGTTGGCTAAAACCAACAAACTTCTCAAGGCGGAAACGAAGCTACGTGAATCTACTGAGGCTGAAGCTAAGAAAGCCGGGAAGCAGGCAAAGAAATATAAGAAGAGATGCAATGCTGCAGTTAATAGGGTGAACGAGCTGTCAGGCCAGATCGCCGACACTTATCGTTCTCTGATATGTAAGATTTCCCGACTGACTGATCTTTTAAATTTGTTCTGATGTTCTGGAGTCACTCTGGGCATAAAACCCGAAACCCGAAGTCCGAACCCGAAAAACCCGATCCCGAACCCGAAAAACCCGATCCCGAAAAACCCGAGGGGCTAATCGGGTGTCAACTCTAGAAATCCGAATTTTGTTTGGGAAATTCGGGATTCTATTCTAGGAACCCGTACAGCCAGAATATCCCGAAGTACGTAAAAAATTGTAGCCTAGCTGATACTCCTGCGCGCACCGCACAGCCCAAAGGCCCAAAGGCCCATCCTTGCATCGCAACCCCACCTTCTCGTCCACCCCTCAATCACTCAATCCCAACTTCCGCAGTCCTGCACATGAAGCCGGCCGCCACGTGCGACATGGTCGCAACTCGCACGCATCCCGCCACCCCACCCCCGCCATATAGGGTCAAGAAGAAACGTTGTGCACTTGTGTCGGCCGCTTCCCTCGTCTGTGTGCTGTTGTCGACCCTCGTGTTGCGTCGGCCACTTCCCCGGATGTCGTGCTGTGTGCAGTGCCGTGCCAAGCTAGCCTCCCTAGTCTGCTTGTTGTGCTTCAACCATGGTGGAGCAACGCTGTGTGCTGACTGCCTTTCTTGATTGCGTGCACTGGTGCAGGCGTCCAGCACCGCTCCTTGCGTCGTACTCCTATAGCTACGGCTCTGCCGTAGTCAAGATCTAAGTGCTCCTCGTGTTCGGGTGAATCGGGAAAACCCGATCCCGAACCCGAACTGTCGGGTACCCGAAATTTCGGGTTTTAATTATTTTGACTATATTTCGGGTGTCACTTTTCATATCCTGAATTTTGAAAAACCCGAACTACCCGTCCCGAATTTTTCGGGTAACCCGAACGCCCGGCGTGATTCTGGAGGATACTCGGAGTTCCTAACTTTGGATGTTTCTGCTTTTCTGCAGGGTCGGATGAGGAAATTCCGGATGTGGATGAAGTAGTTCTGCTGAAGAAGGTGAAGAGCACCATCCGGCAACTCTGTGCTGGGACTAAGTGGGCCTTGAAAGCTGTGAGGTGTCCAAGCACTGGGGATGGTGGTTTGAACACGCTGCTTGCTGCGTGTTCTACCATCCCCGAGTGGATTGAACACTGGAAGCGTTCATCCTGCCAGGTTGGGGTGACCCGGGGTCTTGCCTTGGCGAAAGCATACTTTCCCAAGCTTGACCCGGCGAAGCTTGTTGGCGGGTTTCCAGAGTTTAACCACGATGGCTCCCCGTTTTAACCTAAGCATTACAAGGCCATTCAGACAGATGTTCGTCACGCAGCCAGCCTGATTGCCAGCAATTTGGATGTCAGCCGGATGGTGCCGCCGTATGATGCACAAGATAGGGCGATGAAGACGGATCTTCCGAAGCCCTTTGATATGCTGGCACGGTGGAAGGCTGAATCTGCCCAACTGAGGGAAGAAGCTGCGAAGAAAAAAAGCAGAAGCCGATACTGCGCCTGCTAGCTCTACGCCAGTTGTCCCTCCTCCTTCGCGTGCCAGTGCCACTGCTAACCCGGATGCTACTGCTACCAAGAGTGCTGAAGAACAAGTCAAGGAACAGGATCCGGCTGGCAAGGGCAAGGGCAAGATGGATGCCTCAACCCAAGATGCCGAGTAATCTTTACTATCCGCTGTCATATCCAATGCGTCATTCGGCCAATGGGCCTGTTAAACTGTTATTTTTTGATTGTGCGCCTGTGCACCTTTGATACTACTATCGCGGCATGTAATACGTTTTGAAACTTTTAATAGCTTCCGTGGCCCTCCTGGCCTTTGGATGAATTTGATATCTATCTGCCTTTGAGCTTATTTACTCTTGATATTCCAACTTTCTGTATGGTTCCTTTTGTGAGACTCGGTTTCCGGGTTTCGTGGGTTTTGACAGGTGGACTTTTCTCTAAGTCCCCAAGTCCCCAAGACTCGGATTTTTGGGTTTTTGGGCTTAATAGCTGGATGATTTGTTTCTTGTTTCAAATTCCCCAGTCCCCAAGGCCCGAACTTCCGAGTCTAGGGTGTTAAGTCTTTCAAAGAGAACAAATCATTTTTGCTAAGCCCAAAACCTAGAGCCGTTTCATATAGGTTTTGAAGTTATGCTTAATAAACTGTGAGTTTCCGGTTATTAACCCTGTACTCTGCATAACTTGTGGTTTAGATGACCCTTTTGGCTCTCTTGTACTGTAAGCCGGCTTTCGCGTGGATAATCATGTTGCTACATCTATACAAAGACAGGGTCAGGCAAGTCCCATTGGGCATCATGACTGATTGTGATCATATGCGAGCAAATCATGCCACTTTAGTGCGAGTCACATCGAGCTTAAGTAGGAAAAGTCAAGAAAGTTTGGCTCCTTCGTCCGGTTATAAGCTTGCAGCCGTACTCGTTTGCGAGTAATCGGCCCTTATAACTCATAGGCATCATGGCCGGGTCTTTGAGTTTGTAACTGTGCTATTCAAGCAATCAGCCCCCAAGACCTAAATATATGCAAACTGCTAAAGAAGCTAATGTACTAAAGAACAGTAAACAATACTTACCTGGAAGAAAGATAAAAAACATAACAGAAATAAAAATTGATAAAAACACATGAAAAGGAAATAATATATTGTTTAACCATCTCTTTATTGATATGAGAAAAGTTAGGTCAGCAAGCCGCCTCATTAAAAACCCTCCAGTCCCCTTAGGTACCCTGGATAGGAAAAGAGTGCGTCTGAAACCTGCTGCATGTTACATCGTGCAATTCCACTTTGTGAATCTAGCCTATACTAAGTATAGTAGGGACGCATCTGAGCCACGTTCCATGGTCTTTCTTTCTCTTGCATAGATGAAGTGGTATGAGCGGTGTCATTAACCGTAGCCAACTCTTCCCTTGCATCTATCAAGTAATATGATCCATTGTGCAGATTCCGGCTTATGATGAACGGTCCTTCCCATGGCGGTGATAACTTGTGTTTACCTTCCTTTGATTGCACCAGGCGCAGGACCAGGTCTCCTTCCTAGAAGACCCGGGTTTTCACGCGCCGGCTATGATATCTTCGCAGATCTTGCTGATATATGGCTGATCTCTCCAAAGCTTGTTCCCTTTCTTCTTCTAGCATATCCACGGCGTCTTGCCGGGTCTTCTCGTTCTCCACCTCGACGTAAGCCGATACTCGAGGCGAGTCATGAATAATGTCACTCGGCAACACTGCTTCTGCGCCGTAAACCATAAAGAACGGTGTCATCTGAGTAGATCTGTTAGGTGTGGTGTTGATACCCCAAACCACTGAAGGTAACTCCTCAACCCATGCACCAGCAGCTCTGATACACGGGACTCGCAACCGTGGCTTTAATCCACGAAGCAACTCCTGATTTGCTCTCTCCACTTGTCCATTAGCATGTGGGTGGGCCACTGAGGCTATGTCCAAACGGATGCCATTGTTTCCACAAAACTTCTCCATCTCGCCAAGGGACATGTTGGTTCCATTGTCGGTAATTATGCTGTGGGGATATCCGAACCGGTAGATAATCCTTTTCAGGAACTTGACTGCTGTAATTGCTTCACAATTGGTAACTGGCATGACCTCAACCCACTTGGTAAACTTATCAACAGCCACTAAGAGATGTGTCTTTTTGCAAGGTGACATGTGGAAGGGGCCAACCATATCCATGCCCCAAACCGCAAACGGCCAAGTTAACGGGATAGTCCGCAATTCCATAGCCGGCACATGGGTTTGGCGAGCGTACCTTTGACATCCGTCACACCTTGCCACCAGGCGCTCCACGTCTGCTAGGGCCGTGAGCCAGAAGAAACCATGTCGATAAGCTTTGGCCACGAGGGATCTTGTGGATGCATGATGCCCACAATCACCTTCGTGGATCTCCTTGAGGATCTGTCGGCCTTCTTCTGGTGCTACACAGCGCAAAAAGACTCCTGCTGCACTTCTTTTGTACAACTCCCCATTGATGATAGAATATCCTTTTGCTCGTCTCAGAATTTGTCTTGCTAATACCTCCTGCTGTGGTAACTCGCCCCGTGATAGGTAGGCCAGGAACGGCTCTGTCCACTCGGGAACAGCACGTACTGTGGCCACGAGCTCCAAATCCGGGTCTTGATTTGCCAGTTCTTCCTCAGACTCGGTTTTAACTGACGGTCGACATAGCTCATCCAAGAAAACATTAGGTGGAACCGGCTCTCTGCGCGAGCCGAGTCTGGCGAGTGCGTCTGCTGCCTCATTTTTTCTTCTGTCTATGTGTTCCACCTCATACCCGGAAAAACATCCGGCAACCCTGTCCACCTCTCTGCGGTATGCTGCCATAGTTGCATCTTTTCTATCCCAAGTTCCTGAGACCTGCTGTACCACAAGGTCCGAATCTCCGAAGCATCGTATCCTCTTAATTTTCATTTCCTTGGCTACCTTTAAGCCATGCAATAGGGCCTCATACTCGGCCACATTATTGGAACAGTCAAAGTGAATCTGCAACACGTAACTTAACTTGTCTCCTTTGGGTGATGTTAGCACTACTCCAGCTCCTGATCCCTCGTATTGCTTGGAACCGTCAAAGTGCATTATCCAAGACTCGGAGTTTGGAGCCATGGTGGGCATGCCTGTGTGAGTCCAATCGTTAATGAAATCAACTAGAGCTTGAGATTTGATTGCTGACCTGGGCTCATAGTTGATGTGATAATCTCCCATCTCGATCGCCCACTTTGCTATTCTGCCTGTTGCATCCGAGTTTCTGATAATATCCGACATTGGTATAGAACTAACCACTGTTATGGGGTGTTCCTGAAAATACGGCTTCAGTTTCCGGCTGGCCATGAAGACCCCGAAAACCAACTTCTGCCAATGCGGGTAGCGCTGCTTTGCTTCTGATAACACCTCACTGACGTAATAAACCAGCCTCTGGACCGGGTGATCTTTTCCATCCTCCTTGCGCTCAACGACAACCACTGCGCTAACCGCCCGGGGCCCTGCTGCAACGTATAGTAACATAGGCTCTTTAGGACCTGGAGCTGCTAGGACTGGTGCCTCAGATAACCGCTTCTTTAGTGCCTCGAACGCCTCGTCCGCCTCTTGGTCCCATACGAATTTATCAGATTTCTTCAAGAGCCGGTACAAGGGTATTGCCTTCTCTCCGAGTCTAGATATAAACCGACTAAGCGCTGCTACGCACCCTGTGAGCTTCTGAACGTGCTTCAAATTTTCCGGCTTTTTCAGACTCTGGATAGCTTTGATTTTATCCGGATTTGCCTCAATTCCTCTCTCAGAAACGATAAAGCCGAGTAATTTTCTGGCTGGGACTCCAGAGACACACTTTGTCGGGTTAAGTTTCATCTGGTACCTTCTCAGGTTCTTGAACGTTTCCTTTAGATCATCAATAAATGTCTCCGCTTTTCTGGTCTTGATCACCACATCATCCACGTATGCGTGAACATTGCGTCCGATTTGGTCCTCAAAGCACTTCTGAATACACCGTTGATAGGTTGCGCCAACGTTCTTCAATCCAAATGTCATGGTCTTGTAACAAAAGGCCCCGAAAGGGGTTATGAACGATCTTTTCTCCCAATCTTCCTTCTTGTGACGCCCCGAGATCGGGCACTATGCAGATTTCAGCATTTCCGCCAAAATCCACATAATAACCGATTCCAGCTTGCCACTTGTGATAACATTACAACAGTTCACGAATATTCCGCAACAACAACAGAAAAGATATATACAAGACGACTCAAACGAGTCAAGGATACAACTGATACAATACAAAGATCCAAATAACAGCGGAAGAAACAACATAGTGTCCGACTACGGACAAGATACAACTTGGACTAAGAGTCCTGAAGATAACCGATGGCGTCCAATCCCTGCCCAGGCCAAGCCGGAGGGATTCCCAAGCTAACATCGTCAGACTTCAAACCTGTTGACTGCCATGTGGAATATGCAGCTACGAAAAGGATGCGTGGGTCAGTACGGTTAAGTACTGGCAAGTGGATAAACCATACTCACAGGATACCAGCGTAACCGATCATCACAAGATACAAATACTTTGGGTACAACGGAAAGGAAGGGATTACTGCAAAGAAGCGGCAGCGGGCTGCACTAACTAACTACAGAGACTCGCTACAACATCCGGCTAAAAGAAAGGGGATAAGATAGCGTATCAGAACCAACTACAACTACTCACCAAACGATACCCATCCAATGTTACCCCCTACTAAGGAAGCAACCCAAGGAAACTCACACTGTTGATTAGGGTGACATTCATTTTTATGGTGGAGGTAATCTATATTACTAGTCAAGTTATTATCGTTAAGTGTATGTTGTTCTGAGTACTTGTTAGCCAGCACTTTCACCAAGTCATCCATAACCGCGGACAACGCGGCTTCTCGAGAAGATTTAACCCTGCAGGGATGCACCAATTTGGCCGTACACGTAAGAATAACCCGCCAGACGGGGGATCAACCCACCAAGCGAGGTACTCAACACAACCCAACTCTTCTTCGCATCAAGCCCAAAGAACCCCGTGCAATTGAGTGCACGGCTAATCAAGCCCCACGAAGAAAAGGGGACCCTCATAGCACTCTAAGAACGTGTCTCCCTAAATGCCGACTACAAAAGTTCCACCCTGGCGCCAAAGGTTCGCACCTGCATATGCATGCGGCAAATGGAAAACCCGAACGAAATGAGGCGATTTGGACGAGATGCGAATAGAATCAGAATTGCGGGGGGCGCCCATACTCGCATCCCACCTGCGGTTAGTGCGCTCATCATGGATCAATGGACAAGACCCTTTTCCTAATTAGGGTCGACACTAGCAGGCCTCAAAACCACGCCGGGCCTCCTGCCGGTGCCTTATCATCAAATTATTATTACCCAAAACATTAACATGTTGTTGATTGAATCGAAACCCAACTATCAAACTAAACAGGTGATAAGACGGACAACGAGACTTGAGCGCAAACAACACTAAGCATGCAAGTACGACACAAGGCCAACAGGGTAAACAAACAACAGTTAATAGGAAGTGGAAGGAAGGCTATATCATGGTTGCAAGATAAACATATAATAGGATCGAGACACAAGCATCGAATCATAAGGCTAGAATAAAGGCAACGGTAAGAATCGGTAACAAGTGATGAAAGGCAGCCATAGGTAGCAAGTGGGTATACTTGCCTGGAATCCAGCAAGTAGAGGTACATCCGAAGAACTTGTCGTTGCTCACATCATCTCAACGTCCTATCCGTGAAGAAGCAACGAACTAGAGCAAACACCGGATGCAACAATTACTTCTACGGCAAAAGATCCAGCATGATCAATATAGGGATGCATGACAAGTTTAAGGATGCATCAAAGATAAACTAGTTGACATGGTAAACATATTTGAATGGGCCCATATGCAATTTGGATTGCATATGGAAAAGCCCATGAATTAATGTTGAATTAAATGATCTACAAATAACCATCATGTGAAAGTTGATTAGAATGATGCATGGATGATGAAAACAATAAGAAAACAACAATAGCATCAATTTGATATGTTGTTTACCAAGTTTGGAATTTTATTTATTAAGTTATGAACTTTGGCATTTTAAATGATTTAAACAAACATTTGTTGTTTTCACCAATTTGAAATGTTCAAAACAGATAACAAAATTTATATCGGGAAAGAACACAAAATTTTAGATGGAATACATATTTCATTTGTTGAATTTGGATTTTAGATGAGCAAGTTATTAAATTGACAATTTTAAATGCAGTAATTAGGAAATAGTTGTTTTCAGCAATTTAATTTATTTAAAATAGAAAACAAAGTTGATATTTGCAAAGTCTATTCAATTTTGCATGGAAAACATATTTTATTTGTGGAGTTTCGAATTTTTATGCCCAAGTTATGAATTTTGAAAAATTAAATGAATTAAACAAGGATTCAAATATTTCACCAATTTAAAATATTCAAAACAGTAAACAAAGTTTATATTTAGGTAGAGAATTTAATTTGGTGTGGAAAACATATTTAAATTATTAAATTTGGATTTATAATGAATTAGTTATGCAATTTTGAAGTATAGGGTGTGTTCTGCCATTTTAATTAACAGCCAGGGACTTAGGAAAAATTAACAGGGACCTAGAAACTATATTACAGGGACTGGTGTGTAAAAAGGGGAGTTGGATCTGGATCTAGAAAAAGAAAATAAAAGTGTGGGTTTAATCCCGCGCGGGGGGGTCGATCCCAGGACCTCCTGGTTGCAGTACAGAGGCGCAAGCCACTGTGCTACTGCGGCGGCTGGTGCTAGGTACAGCGCGCGCGGGTTTTTGAGGCAAGGCCTCTGCCTTTAACTAACGAAACTGAACAATTGTTCAGTTAACTGAACGAGCTCGGGAACAGTTCGACGAACGGCGATCGCTGCGGGCTGCGGCTGGCGGCGCTGGGGTGGTGCGGCCGTGCCTCATGCGTGTGTGCAAGGGGGACAGAGGGGAAGAGGAGAAGGGGTGCTCACAGCGGCTCGTGTCGAGGAAGCGCGGGGTGTTGTCGACGTGCAGCGGCGGCCGACGGCGGGGATCGGAGGCGTGCGCCCTCCTCAGGCCGCATCCCGCCCCTAGAATCGGCGCAGAGGACGCCGGGACGGTGGCCGCTCCATTCCCGCCCCGGGGAGGGCTCGATGACGACGGACGACGCGGCGCCGCGGCGAGGTGCTGACGGGAAAAACTCCGGCGGTGCAGGTTCAGAGAAAAGAAGGTTCGGAGAGGGAAAAAGGAACAGGGAATCAGAGAAGAAGGGGTAGGAGGGAGATGGCGGTGGCAAGGAGGAAGGAGAGGGAGTGGCCTAGGGTTTCTGGGTGGGCAGGGAGCTTTAAGGGAGAGGAGGAGGGGGACCATGGGGGTGCGGTGCTTTCCACCTGCTCCCTGTACGGACAGAGGTAGGGGAAGTCTGGGGTGGGCTTCGGTGGTGCGAGGTGGGCTGGGGTTTGGTGGGGATGGTAGGTGGGCTGGCCCATTCGGGCTGGCCTGCCTCTCCCTTTGGGTTTTTCTGTTTATTTTTTATTTTTTTCAGTTTACTTTTTTTTTGTAGGAAAGAATAAGAGAGAAAAGAAATAGGTTTTTAGGGTTTTATTTTATGCAATAATTTTTATTGAATTACAAAACAGTAAAGGTCAAAGTTTGTGAACTTTATTTTCAGAAATTTCAAATTGCCAAATTGATTTGAATTTGCCATTTTAATTTCAAATAGGGTTTCATAAAGAGATGGTTTTTGAAATAACCAAGCAAAATTTAATTCCAATCAACTTATATTGAAAAACAATTTGAGTTTGAAAAACACAGGTGCATTGTTTGAAAAAATTTAAATGGATTTGAATTTTTGTTTTGTTTTTGAATTGGTTTGCAAACAATGTGCAGATGATGCATGTGATGCAATGCCAAAAAGAAAAACAACCAATTTTCTATCTTAGGGAAAACACCCCAGGTGTTACACTTCTTGAGCTTGATCTGATGATACCCGGAATATGCGTCCAGGAAACATAATAGGTCACTTCCAGCCACTGCGTCTATGATCTGATCTATCCTTGGTAGTGCAAACGGATCCTTTGGGCAATGCTTGTTGAGACTCGTATAATCAATACACATTCTCCACTCATTGGTCTTTTTCATCATGAGTACCGGGTTTGCTAACCAGTCCGGGTGAAATACTTCCATAATAAAGCCGGTTGTAAGCAGCCGTGCAATTTCTTCTCCTATAGCTTTCCTTCTTTCTTCATTTATTTTTCTCAGGCCCTGTTTCACAGGCCTGGACTTGGGATCAACGTGCAAACTGTGCTCTGCCAGCTCTGTAGGGATACCCAGCATGTCGCTGGGCGTCCAGGCGAACACATCCTGATTCGAACGAATGAACTCCACAAATGCTTTCTCCTGCTCGCTGTCCAAGTTAGATCCTATAGCAAATTGCTTAGAGGGGTCACCCTCGACAAAAGCCACCATCTTGGTGTCCTGCGCTGCCTTGAACTTCGCTCTCTCATCTTCAGTATTCGGCCTTTTTAACGCTGTTCTGTCATCCGGGTCTACTTGAGACCGGTAATACTTGTGTTCCTCTTTTCTGCAAGCTTGTTCGGCCATTGCCGCATCTCCTTCATCGCACTCAGCCGCTATATCCCGGCTCCCATGTATGGTGATGGTCTGCTTGGGACCCGGTATTTTTAGCTGTAGATACACATAACACGGCCTGGCCATGAACTTAGCGTAAGCCGGCCTTCCGAATAGCGCATGATAAGGGCTGCGCAACTTGACCACCTCGAAGGTGAGCCACTCAACCCGGAAATTGTCCTTCGATTCTCCAAAAGCTACCTCCAATGTGATTTTTCCCTCGGGGCACGCAGAGTGACCCGGTACTATCCCGTGAAAAACTGTTGAACTCTTCTGTAGCTAGGACTCCTTAAGACCCATGCGTAGAAAGGTTTCCCAATATAAGATGTTGATGCTACTACCGCCGTCCATTAAGACCTTTTTAACTCATACCCATTAACCTGCGGCGCAACCACCAATGCTAAGACTCCCGGGTGTTCTATCCTTTCCGGGTGATCCCTTCTGCTCCATGTTACGTCCTGCTCCGACCATCTCAGGTATCTCGGAACGGCCGAGGCAACTGAGTTTACCGCCTTTCTCAGTATCTTTTTATCCTTGTTGGAAATTCCTGTAGTATGCACGTGGTATTGTCCCAATTGCTTGGGGTTGGCTTGGAAACCTCCAGCTCCCCCCTGGTTATTACCCGGATTTCCGCCTGCCGGGTTGCCGGCTGGGGGTGGGCCGTTGCCCGGGTTTCCACCCGGACCCGGTCCTCCTCCCCGACCTGCACCTCGCATAGCCTTGTTTATTTCCTCGTTCTTCCATCTCTGTAGGTCCGCACATTGCTCCAATGAGTGGTTAGCCGGCCTACCGTTCCTGCTGTGCTTTGGGCACGCCATTCTGAAGATATCCCAATTGTTACCCGGTCTTGGCGGTCCTTGATATTTCCTCCGTTCTGGTTTCCTCCATTGAAGTTTCCTTCTGCCCTAGGTCTCGAAGACCCGGCCTCTGCACTAGCGACAAACTCGGAGTTTCCCTCAAACGGGCGCGTGTTCTGGTTGTTCCCATTATTACCTCCATTGTTACCCGGCGTTGATCCATTGCCGGTTCTTCCATTGTTACTTGTGTTCGCTTTTGCTTTCTTGTCATCGACGTCCTCTTCTGTAGTATCCGTTGCAGCGTGTTTGTTGCATGCGTCCATTAGCTCTCCCATCGTAACCTCTGAAGCATTCCGACTGGATTTCATGCGAGTCAACTTTTGCACTAAAGTTATGTACTTGCATGTCTTTTCCATAGCTTGAAACGCATCCTTGGGCTGGATATCTGTAGATGAGTGAAGTATCTCCATAACTCGGCGCACCCAGCTGCGCGCCGATTCTCCCTTCTTCTGGACGCACCGCTCTAAGTCATCCATAGTAAACAGTTTTCTGCACGTCCCATGAAAGTGCTTGATAAACGCAGTTTTCAAATCCTCCCATGACTTGATAGATCCTTCCGGTAGGTTATTGAACCATAACTTTGCCGCTCCTTCTGACATCATCAAATACATGAACTTGGCTTTAAGATTTTCGGATGCGTTGCGGATTGACATAGCCATCTCATAACTGCTCAACCATGTTTCTGGATCCATAGTCGGCTCATAATTTACTACTTTACCCGGTTCCTTGAATTTATCCGGGTAAGGCTCAGCCCTGATGTTATCCGACAGACATTTAGGCCCAGCGAGATTAGTCGGAACTGTCCTTACTCGGGATATGTGTGATCCTGCGGGGGGTGCGGCTGGGCGCGGCGCTGCTGCTGGTCCGTGCACCGCAGACCCGGCCGTGGCTCTCCTGGCTCTGGAACTGTCCACAATAGCTTGCGCTGCTGATGCCGCTGGTGCTGCTTGAACGCGGGGAGGAGGCGGCATTTGCTGCTGCTCTGCCCTCCGTCGCGCTGAGCTTGTCTGAATATTGCCGGTATTGGCTCGTTGCTGGCTGATATACGGTGTCCCATGCATTCCACTTCTGTTATCCGGGTAATTAACTTGCTGTGCCACCGCAGTGCGCAATAGATCTATCGCCCGCCGGGTCTCCTCTGCGTGGGGTGACTCTCTCACGGGGATTTGATTCAATGCGAGTGTTGTTGCGTACACATTATCCATGGGGTTGTTGTAATGACCTGCTGGCGTGCGAAACCGTGATGGTGGTGGTGGCGGTAATGTATTGCCGGTAGTGACTCCAGTCTGTAATATGGGTAACCCGGCCTGCACGTTTACTGGCTGTGCTCCTCCAGTCGCGGGTTGATGTACAGTTCCTGGGTTCGCCGCTGGAATCGGCTGATCCTGAGGTGTGATGAATAGTGTGGCCGGGTTTATGACTCCACCCGTTGCCGGTAATCTGGTCTAGTGCCTTTGACGCACCCTGGTTGTCTCTTCTCGGAGCCGGTTCTCCAACGCATCCAGATCGCGCTGGCGCGCAGCTACCCCTTGTTTTTCTGCTTCCACTTGCTTTCTCTGTTGTTCCAATGCACGACGGGCTACATCCAGATCTCTAACACGTTCCACCGCGTTTTCCGGGTTTATAACTGTGGCTAGAACGGTGGGATCCAGGATCAGGTTGTTGTTGAACAGGGCCGGGTGTCGCGGGTTTGAAGGACCCGCCCCTGGCGTCCGGTTTGCCAGATACCCGAACGTGTTAGCCTGCAACTCGCTATCCGCCGCATGGCTGGTAACTGATGCCGATTCTCTGTCCACCCGGGTCAGAACCGGGTTTCCGTCAACCGGACCTTGATGCTGGGCCAATGCTTGTGCTGTTCCGACGACGGCCGCGGTCACGTTCCCCTGATTAAGATTGGTTGCGGGGGCCGTGTAGACCGCGACCTGGCGCACAATGCTTGGCGCAGATTCGTATTCTTCCTCATCACTGCTATCTTCCTCGTACCGGTCCTCCAGCAGGTGCAGGATAGACTCGGTGTCATCTTCTCTCATAACCCGGCCACGCGGGGTCCATACCGGCTCCTCCGGCTGTTCCCTCTTCGTGGTGGGCCCTTCTGTCGGATCTATCATCCCGACCGATTCCTCTCCATCAGACTGAACGCAGGTGCCTCCCCTGACACAGAATCAAATCCAAAATCGTCAGGGATTGAACCGGACGTACATACCATGCCAATGAAGACGTTGATCCGGCCGATTGTCACGACAGATCCGGATTCGAGCAGATCCGACTCTGGCCCCCAGCCAAAATCGTCCACCATCTTCTCTCCTTCGGGGTTGGTGTAGATCTCGCCGATGACAAGGTTCTTCATGTTCTCCCGTGATGTAAACACCCTTGGACGTAGGCCCCACGGTGGGCGCCAACTGTCGTGGGATAATCACGGCAGACGTTACTGGGGGTAACTTGTCTTGGGGAAAATCGACTCTGGTGTTTGGGAGAGGGTTTAGCTCAAAGGAAACCATGGTGATATGCGATCTGGTAGCCGGCAATCTAGTCGCCGAGTCTCCGATCTGAATATATTATCTCAACTCTCGTGTTACAATGGATACTCGATACCTCGCAATTCGGCGTTCGTGTTCTTGCTCACGATACAACTTATCTAATCCTAACCTAGGGGCCGGCTTATATAACATCCGGACCCCCTGGCTTACTCTCCAAGGGGCACTCTGAATCCTACCCGGACACTACTTACAAACCCTAAACTTCCTTACCGGAACCCACAATCCGGGTTGCGGGGCCTATGTTCCTGGGCCTTCTAGAAGCTCCTTTATCCTAAGTGGGTCTTGCGCAGCGTCCTTTGGGCCGAATTACTCCTTGGCGTTAGCCTACCGGGTTATCATCCCTCCATCAGAAACAGTCGTGACGCTTTGGTGACGAAGGTCACCGGGGTGACTATGGAAGGATTCCATGGTAGTCTCTGACTCCCTCCAACTCAATCAATATCAAGAACATGTCGTGAGAATGGGGTTTGGTTAGGCTTGGTTGAGTTTGTAAGAAAAGATAGTAGGTTGAGGGGCTTCATTGATTAGTAAACCTACGGTGCTGGTAAGGTCGGGACCGTGGTCGTCTGTCTCCGCTTTGCCGGCCGATAAGATCACTGAGATTGACCAGCCAGCTGGGTAGGTTTGGCTATTCCTTTCTATTGAAAAAGGAGTCAGGTGTCTGCGCGAGTCACCTTCCTTAGGCTCCGAGTCACCTTCTTCTAAGCTCCGCTGGACGACACGGCCTTCTCGTTCTATAGGCTGGCCGTACTTGTGATGGTTCCCCAGGATCCAATAAATCCACTTAGGTCTACGTTGCCGCGATATTGTTCTATGGAAGCGGGTGGGCCGCTTTTTAGAAGTTCGGCCCGGTTTTGAATAAAAAAGGGGGAGGGTTTTACCTTTCTAACGCATATTCTGTCGTACAGGCATGGCCCCACTGATTTGTTTTCGATCGGAGCATCAAGCAGCGCAACCCGGTTCTACTTGACTAAGCCCTGTGCTCGTCCAAGGAGGGAGTTTGCTTTACCCAACTGCCCTTTTTGATAACAAGGCAAAAACCTCCGACCCGACATTCATGAGTTTCGAATGAAGAATGAAGAGTGCCCTGCCCCTCTTTTTTTCCCTAAATCTTGGATTTGGAAGTTGGTAAAGACCCACCCCTTGTTTAAGTCAGAATGAGTCCCCGAGACATTGGCTTCCGCCAACAGTGAACTATTAAGGATCGCATCCCGCGCATATTCTACATTATAGCCTGCAACTAATTCAGCTTCCGCTTCTGGGAGATCAGACGGAGCTCGATTAGTTTCTGCTAGACGAGGAATAAGGAACATAACCAATACGGGGAACAAGGGAATACCGGACCATATCTGCTTTTGCGCCATGACAATCTCACTCGAATTACAGGGACCTACACATATTAGTACAGTATACCGGGGTCCCCGGCCAGAACCACACGTGCAAGTTTCCCTGCATGTGGCTCGTCCGTGCTTTTATCCGAGGCGCTGCCTGCGACTCTGCATGGGAGAAGAGGGCTGAACTGCAAACTTTTGTGTTCAGAGCATTGCATTGTCTAAGGGAGTAGGGTGAGTATGCTGCGCCTACCAAGCTAAGCTTTCGTCGAAAAGGCGTCACTGCTTCCTTTTCGGTGCCCACCCTTTATTTAGATGTTGGGGCAAGGCAAGCCCAAGGAAAGTCTAGGTTGGCACTCCATCTCGGCCGGCATCCTGCTCTCGAGAGGGTGTGGTCCTTGAGCGAACTAGTCATGTGCTGTGTTGCCCCAACGCAGGGGCATTTGGTGAGGAGCTACGGTCTGGTGGTTGACAAGCCACTGATCGGAGGCGACTGGACTGGAGTGCTTTCATCAAATGATGCATGTGGGCTGAGCCATTCCCATCCCAAGTGGTGGCCCGATTCGGCCTGGCCTGGTCGGAAAGAGATTCAAAATCTCGAATATGTGCACCGAGAATAGATATCTATGTTAGCTAGCGGGGGCGAGATTTCCCCTGGTAGTCCTGCTGCGTCCTCTCACAGTCCGTCTCGTCTCATCTTTCTTTGGCTATACTTGTAGCCAGCCATATTAGCTCTACATTCCACCCTTTTGATTTATGACGAAAAAGGCAGTCGCCCCCTTTCCTATTTAGCTTTGCTTGCTGCCTATTATGAGAATAGGTCCCGGTTCAAGCGGCCCGCCTTTCATCATCATCTATACCAGCTGCCACGCACGATCCCATAGGAACGATTTCATCGCCCTAAGAAGCAGAACGCGCCATCACCTACAGCCCTTTCCTCTGCCGGGGACTTTCACGAAATGAAAACGGGCGACATCATTGTATGCTCGACATTAGTTGCCCTGGTGTATATCCCGGAGTACTCCTATGGCCGATCTGTCACCCATACATGAAGGCCTTGGCCCCGTCCCGTGTGGAGAATGCCCCCCCTTACGGCACGGCTTAGTCTGTTTTTTTTTGTCAGAGTGGATTCGGACCGCCACTTCTCTGAAAGCATGGTTCTTGCCTCCCTCTCTCCTCCCTCCTTGGAGCTCGTCCATTCGTTGGGTGATCCCTTGCTCTCACGTTCGAGTGTTTGCTCGTCGTTTAGGCCGGTGAGTTACATTTTTGCTCATTGCAGTCGCCTCCGGGGTTCTTCGCACCTGGGTAGTACCAGGACCCTTGTGTCCCGGACTGCCCGCCCTATGACCCAAAACTCCAAATGAGCCTTGCGACGAGACGCGGACATTCCTCATGTTGCGGTTCCCTCCGGTCCGTTCCCGGGTTGGGTTAGGGGAAGATCCGAGCGATTGCCTTCGCGGATCCAAACGTGCTCACAAGGCGCACAATAAGAATAAGACCAATAGAGACTTCATAAGGGACCATTTGAGCTGCAGATCGTAATGCTCGTAGAAAGGCATATTTCGAATATAGAGGACGTTTCCAACAATCCACGAGAATATCATACCCAACTATGAACCGTACGAGCACATCCTCTGTCACCCCCGCCGCGCTTACGGCTCTATACCCCAACCCAACTTGCTCCGGCCCTGGGTCCTCCCACATCTCTTCCTCGGTAAGCGGACCGTGGAAGCTGGGGGGTATCCGCTTGGGACTGATAGAAAACAACATATCTTTATTGTCCCTCCTGACCCCTAAAAATCTAGTTGAAGTCCGGTCGCGTCGGAGACATCTTTATCTTATTTTGAGGCTTCGTCGTCCGGCTCCTCCTAAATTATGTTAGGATCGGCTGGCTCATCCTCATCATCCGAAAAGAAAACAGATTTGTTTCAATGACATATCTAATCAGACTTAAATTGATGTCGAAGACACGATCATTCACATCAATTGAAGCAGGCAGGAAGGGCGTGGAAGCTACCGTTTAACGAATGCAATGAAAGCAAGGTAGCTTGCTTACTCTCCATCTAGCGTGCGTTGGCGGCAAGGAAGGAGGCATTGGAAAGACTAGACCATACACATTAATTAGTAAAAGAAAGAGGCATTCGGGAAGCGACTAGTCGCTTCTGGCGAAGCTTAACAAAGGCCGACTACTACATAGAGACAACTACCAGTCATGAGCGATAGTGAAGCCGTCAGAGGCAGAAGCTGTCGCTTGACGGACGAAGCCGAGCCGATACGATAGGCGGGCGAAGTGAGCGAGACCAAGACGGGCCAGACGTGGAGTGGCGAAGGGGGCCTACTATACGTGATTAGTAAGCGGTTCAAGACATCGAAAATGAACGAAAAATCAAGTGAACTAATGAACAGTGTGATTGATCAGACAAGTACCAAGGGCAATAAAACGTATGCGCTTTAGCAAGGGATGAGCGCTAAATCCGTTGCTTGTTCTTTCGGTAGCCTTCTATGATTTCCTAATTTGCTTGCGAGCAGTCCTTGCATTAGTATGAGTTCGTTGACCGCGTAAGGGCGATCCATCTTGATGACGAATTCCACGATAACGAGAAATTGAAATTAATCGTTCGATGTCTGCTCGTTCTCCCCTCTTCAATTCCCAATGAACAACATGATCTTGAGCTATCATTTGTTCAATTTTGTCGATCTAATACTTAGTTAACTCATTCATCTTGATGTTCCCACTGATACCTAAACGATAACAAAGCTGAATGGCTTTTTTCGGTCCAATTCCATCCATTTTTGTTGAGGCAATTCTTACTTGTTCATCGGGAAGTGATCTAGCTCCTGAGATATATGACATTCTTTATCCTTATCTTTTCCTGGTCTTCTCGACTGGAATCTACAATGGTTGTATCCCGAACCAAAGACTATATCAGTCGGGAATGCATCGAGGAACTGAGGACGTTTCCAATACCGACAGCAGCTCCGGCTGAACCAATTGTGGCTGCTCCTAATCGACCAGAACAACAAATACGTATCCACTCCACCGCTTTTAGGAAATAAGCCTACAATTCTCTTTCACTTGCATTTTCTTTCGTGAAGGCCCGCTCTCGTTCTTATTACATCTTTCCCTTTTGTCTTTCGAATTGTATCTGTGGCTACTGCTGTTTTGCCAGTCTGTCTGTCCCCAATAATGAACTCTCGCTGACCGCGCCCTATGGGGATCATCGAATCGATAGCAATAAGCCCTGTTTGAAGGGGTTCATATACAGAACACCTGGAAATTCTACCCGGAGCAGGAGATTCAATTAAGCGAGATTCCGAAGCTACAATTTCGCCTTTCCCATCAATAGGTTTAGCCAGAGCATTTATAACACGACCCAAGTAAGCCTCGCTCACGGGTATCTGAGCAATTCTTCCTGTTGCTTTTACAAAACTACCCTCTTGATGCTAAACCATAGCTCTAACTGAGTGAAATTCCACAATTTCTAAGAACGATATGCTTTTTTTTCATTTTCCACTGTGAAAGCTTCTCTCAATCCCTCCCTAGTCCTTTCTTTCCTGGGCATAGGCTTACCTGGTTGACCGCCCACATTCATTCATTTTTTGTTCTGATGTGGATTCGAACCACAGCAAGCGCAGCAAGGATTTTGAGTCCAACGCGCTAAACTAAAGAGGATTTTCAGTCCTCTGCTCTACCAGCCAGAGCCAGAACCTAGAAGGACACTGAACACCCGATTTTACACAGCTAGACTGGAAACACTGCTTGTCAAGAGCACAGACCCCAGTATAGAATACTTTTTGAGTATGTTGGTAAGGTCCGGTCATCCGCTTCTGTGCTTGCACTTCTGCGTAACTAGGGGTGCAAGTCCAGTACAGCGTACTTTCATAATGGAATCAAAAGCGTCGTCCGGATATACATGAAAAATGTCTATATACGAGATTTATGACGTCCAGATATACATGAAAAATGTCTATATACGAGATTTATGACACAGAATGTTGTTCTTTCAACATGATTCCTCAACAATTGAGTCATTGTAACTGACTCTCCGTTCCACTTTGGTTTTCGAGTAATAATTACCATGATGAATTTCTCTTACTGCTTGGTTCCACATTGGATTTAGCCAACTTTTGTTTAGAAAGTGGTGTCACGACCGTGGGGATCAAATGGATGGTTCAGGAAACTAGTGAAGCGGCACGGTCTAATCATATAGATGACCATACCATAGTGGTATGGTTCCATAGAAAACTACAGGAGGCCATTACCGCCACCGAAATGGTTTCCATGCTCCGTTGGATGATTTTCCGATATCGCAGTATCAAGCTAGAACGGTTTCAATTTGTAGGGCGGGAAAGAAACCTCATCCTTTGGTGCACACTAACCGATGAAGCTCAACCCTCTCTCGAACTGAGCTATTTAAGCTTTTTAGAACACAAAGTTCTAGTAGTTCAGTGAAAAAACGGTCAAGCTTTCTTCCATCCTTCCTAGCTCCTCGAGCTTGCACCCGTCTCGCGCATCACTGCTTACTTGTGATCTAGATCTGCATCCTGATAAGGTGCATCCCGTTAAACGATCTTATGTAAAACTTATCACCACAGATAATAAACAGGGCAGAGTTTTGAAAAGTACAACTCGATCTTTCACCTCAGCTTATGGTGGTTACTTTACCTATTTAGGAAGTATGGCCTATATGTCATCATACCTTGTCGGATCATAACCATCCTCATCTTGTCAATTTTATATGGCTAAAACTGTAGGCGGGTGACCCTGACGATTGCACCAAGACTGGTATTAGAGTCCCTCGGTAATCTCAATCATAGAGGCCAAAGTTGCTAATGTATCTGCAAAACCTTGAAGAGCTATAGGAAGTAGCAAGGAATCCCACATGAACTGGAAGCTAGATAAGCACCATCGTGGGTTTTGCTTCCATCAAAGACTCCCAAAGGTGCTATGAAATAGGCGAATTGGTCCCCCTAAATGACGAGTTCCAAAATCCCACCGAGTTATATGCTGTTTGATTGCTCGTTATGCATGTGAGAGAGTAAGAAGAAAGTACCATAGCTATCCCCTCTTTGGTCCCTTTCTTCCTCCGAGCGAATCACAGAGCACACCACCAAGATGAATAAATTGATCTGAAGACAAGCTAGCAATGGACATCAGCGAAGCAGCGCCTATTGTCGTCCGTCGTTTTTCTACTCGCTGCTCACGTTTTAGCTTTCCCTCTCTCTTGTATTGCTATTTTGTCGGTCGATTGTCAGATTGAATTTGTTGTATATTGCATCTGTGTCTACATTGCCCCCGCTGAAAGGCTAGCTTAAAGCTCTAGTTTTACTACCGACCACCTCAAGTTATTTGAGCTTAATAATCATAACGACTCGAAATCACCCTTCTAAGCTCCTTTGCCCTTTTCATATGTGCCCGAATAGAGATTGGTTTACCACTTATGAACCTGTTAGTGCTGCTGGTTCTGTTTTGATGGGTGATAACTCACCATGTCAGATAGAAGGCAAAGGCTCTATTTGGATCAAGATGTTTGACGGCACAATCAGAACTTTAACGGATGTTCGATACATTCCGAAGATGAAGAGAAATCTTATCTCGCTAAGTGCCCTTGATGATAAGGGGTACAAGTATTCGGGTGGAGGTGGAGTCCTGAAGGTCACCAAAGGTTCTCTTGTTGTAATGAAGGGTTACATAAAGAAGGCCAACGGTCTTTATTATCTTCAAGGTACGACAATTTCAGGTAATGCCGCCCCTGTTGTTTCAAATGAATTATCTGATTGTGATGCTGCTAATCTTTTGCATATGCGTCTCGGGCATATGAGTGAACTTGGTTTGGCAGAATGAAACAAGAGAGGACTTCTTGATGGATATAGCACTGGCAAGCTGAAGTTCTGTGAGCATTGCATCTTTGGCAAGCACAAGAGGGTGAAGTTCAATACTTCGTTTTTATCAACATCCGGTAAGCAGAACGGACAGAGAACTGTCCCGATTTCTCGTAATGCCAGGCCCAAAAGTCCTCCATCCGCATAGCAGCAAAAGTAGGCATTTCTTTGATACTTACTCACCTGTGGCTAGATTTACCACCATTCGAGTACTACTATCACGGGCTGCCTCGCACGGTCTTCTCGTTCATCAGATGGGCAGACGGCTTTCCTTAATGGGGAGTTGGATGAGGAAATTTACATGGAGCAGCCAGATCAAGAGTACCCGCGCATTCGCCTAACCCCGGGTTTTTTCGATCAAAATGCAGATTTTTTAGAAAATAAGCCCGCATCTGACCTTGAAAAGAATCACCAGTTACTTGATCCATCCCTGCGGTAAGTGGGAACGAATGTTACAGCCGATGGTAGTAGGATTTCCACAGGTTGAGCTCCTTATATTTTTACTTTTCTAAGGATAGCCGAGTAGATATACTAGAATGGGATGAATCGAGCACGAGAAATCACTAGGCACAGGGGAGCCGTAAGGAAGAGGAGTAATATCGTTATAAAGTTCACGAATTCGATTCATTTTTGAATCGATAAGTGAACACGGAATCTCGTCTTGTTCCCCTTGGTTCCGAGTCGATTTCTCTTGTCGAAATCATTCAATCCATAAGTTTTTGGTTTTTCGATCGAGGTCAGCTGAACACTTATTTTCTCTTTCAAAAGTGGTGATGGTGTGGGCAAATTCAATCGATATCTTGTTTCCCCTTTCCGAGGCGGGGAAATCAGTGATGAATTGTTAGAAAGAGGGCTGAGCTAGGACTTTCTATAAAATGGAGCTTGATCGGTCGGCCTCCCAGACCCAAATTAAGTTACCAACACGGAATGACATTTGAAACCTGACTTCCTGTTTGTCATTGGAAAGAACGGAAGAGCATTGTATTCCTCCTAGGAAATAATACAACAGGTCAAAATAAGAACGGAGAAGATTCATTGATACGAGCTGGTCCATTTTACAAGCGATCCCCTATTCTGCATCCTGAAGATCATACGGCCCAGAGCCAAAGCGATCATTACAGATATATAGGGACAGCAAGAATCAGTAAATACCGGGGATACCTTACTAAGCATTTCCTAGATCTTGAGTTAGGCGTAGCTACTTCCTCCCCCCATGTTATCCTGATTCCCCATCCTTCCGCTGAAGTTAAACCAGTATCAGTTGATGGCGAGCATAGTAGAGGCGGCTTTATCGTCTAAAAAGCAACCGGCTTTCGAGTAAGAAAGGGCCCCTTATAGAAGCACTTGAGCGTGGTTTCGGCCGGAGGGAATGTTTTCAAAATCGACTCGGGCATTCGTAGAGGGGAAAGACAGCCATGCGATAAGCGAGGGAGAGGTCTGTCTTCCCAAAGTAGCCGCCAAGCCTTCCACTCGGTACTTTGTTTGCTATTTGAGTCTCCACCAAGCAAAGAATCGACGGCGCACACTCCTTCGCGAGATCGCACTGAAGGTCTACCCCCACTGGTGTCAACCCTTCTTCGAACTGATCAACAATGTCCGCCACCTTCATCTGGAATTGCACCGTAAACGGGTTCGCACCGAGGATGCGGAATCTAATGTCGCGAGCCAAGGACCATGCAGCACGTATGTCGTCGAAGAAGGCCGACTGGCTAAATCCTTTCGACGTGTGCACCTTCACAACCGCCATCCACTGCGTATTCTCTTCCATGCTAGGCACCTCCTCTTCCCAGATCAGATCATCGAAGTCCTCGCATGAAAGAATGCCGTGTTCCTGTCCCCTTCCTTTAGGCAATCCACTCTACTTCATTGTTTAGCCAAGATTTCCTCTCTAAGGAGGAGCTCGGCAATGAATTTGTTTGGCTAGCGTCCGCTCACGATCACTCCTAGGCAGGCAAACAATCGATTTTCCATTTTATGATCCAAGATCTGGGCACAACATACTTACTAATAGATGAAGATGAATGCGTGTCTTTTTATTCTTCCAGTGTCTAAGTAAAGTATTCATTCTATATTCTTTGGCTAGGTAGCATAAAACATAAAGGAGTCTAGGTTCGGGACTCCTAACCTTATCGATAGTGGACATAGTAGTGGACCTTGGCGCAAGCCTTAGTAAGTCGTCTCGCAGGCGTACTCGGTACTCGAAAGTAAATGCTGCTAGCTAATACATAAGCACAAAAAGAGGGTAGACTTCATCCGAGACACATGGGTTCTTTTGCTTCCTTCAAAGAACTCGTCTTTGAGCCTCTAAAAAGAAGGGCATAGTATCCCAGCCACCTAGACCACCTAAAAGGAAGGAATTGGTCTTTGGCTTTGAGTGATCCAATCATTGGTGAATGGGTTCAGTAAGGTAGAAGGAAAGGGCCCCTCCCGACCTGGGAAATTCACAGCAGGAAAGACTGGCGCCGATCAGCGAAAGCGAACCCTTCAGTACATCGCGTTCATCCCTCCCTCAAAATCCCATTTGTTTTATTGAAGAATCACTCTTGATCCTCTAAAGGCTCTTCTCCGTCTATAACTCAAAGTCCATCTGTCTCTCGTGGAAGCGCTTTAGAGTGCCTAGAAGATCCAGCAAAGGGGGGTGCCAATGCTGTCCCAAGACCAGATCACGGTAGGTAGCTGCTTTAAAGAGGTTGGGAGACAGACTGGTGAACAATCTTCTTCTTGTTTTCTCCGACCTAGAGCACTTTTTTTTTTTCAATCGTACGAAGAAACTCCGTGAAAAACCCAGCTATCACTCCTATGAGACGGCTAACTCCCAACTCCCGGTACATTCTTTAGAGTCGACCAAAGGACTCGTTGGTTTGGACATAGTTTCTTTGTTCCTGTGTTTCTGTTTTACTCTCCCCCTTTTTTCACTTAGTTTAGTTGGAATGGAAAGAGAACTTCCTTCAGCCTTTTTGTTGCCTGGTTAGGCCTCTCTGAGTGGAATAAGTGGGTCCTTCTTCTTTTTCCTTACTGATGAAGGTCGAAACTGAAGATCGAATCAAGCGGAGTCTGGATTCCATTGTTCGTACCAACTCAAATGATTGATGAATTGGATCTTGAGTATGCTCACTTCGCTACTCAGCAAGGGTGAAAGAATGACAAAGAGACTGACATCGCAGAGGATGGGAAGGACCCAATCGCCTGCCTCTTTCTTGGTCCACCCCCCTGGTGGGTACTTTATAGCTCACAACACGAGATAGGCAGATATGTGACATAGTCTCATTGCTTTCATTGACAACAAGACTCTCTTCCTGATTGGGATTGGTTTGCGCAGGATCTCCTTCCCTATGAGACTCTTGCTTCCCTTTGAAAGAGGCAGACCCCTACTTCAATTGTCATTTGACGACTCTTCCCCAGCAGTGGACTCAGACCTCTCACAACAAAAAAAGAAAATCAAACGAATCCGAATATAACCAATCTATCGCCTTTGATGACCCGTTGACAGCCTCCTCAACCCAAGCTTCCATCTCCTGCTCCAGACATCGGCGCTTGCCGGCGCCAGTCCATGAAAGGTGGATGAAGGTGAGTTTGACTACGAACTCGAGGATGCTGGGAACGATCTCTTTTCGGGGAATCACTCCCGTCGAGAGGCCCTCTTGCTCCCTTTTTATGAATCTGGGAGAGAGGCAAAACATAAGTCCAGAGAGACCTCTACTCTTTCAGGGAAAGGAGGGAGATCGAATGCGAGATGGAGTCCCTGCCGAATGGAATGGACATCCTTGGGGACAGCTGTGTAAGACCGAATTTACCATAAAATTGGACGGAAAAACTACTACAAAGATCACAAGAAACCCAGCTCAAAGTGAATGGAGAGAGAACCCCTGCGCCTTGGAAGGATCTGAAGCTATTCGGACACTCATAGACAAGTGAACTCCAATCCAGGATCCCTCGAAAAGTGAAGTGAACTAGCCAGGTAGAACAGTCAGGTTAGGAAAAGAGTCTTTCATGTCAAGGTGAACATAGACAGACAAGGTTAGTTTGTTTTCCTTAATTCTCAGAGAGAAGACTCATTGCTGGAACCGAGAGCACTGGCGATTGCTTTCTTTCTGACCTCTACAGCCGAGAAATTCCATACCTTCCACCGACTTCTTTTGTGTGTGGCCAGAACGTGATGCTTTCCAATGCCGAGTACTTTTATTAACAACGTATGAAGCCCGTAAAACCGAAATCGATCCAAATCCACGACCTTGGCGATCGAGGAAAAAGGGTATGTATTATTATGGTGTGAGCCTTCTTTCTTTTTTGCCTTAGATTATCATAAGCGAGGAATGGTGCATGCTAGCCTTCAGACTATACTTTATTGTAGGGAAAGGGCAAAATGGAGAATATCTTTAAGAACCCTAGACTGAATTTCACTTGGAGCAACAGGGGTCAGGTCACACTATATCAATATCATAATTATCTAAAAAAAAAGAAATTTATACAGATTAGCCGTAAATCAATTTTATTTTGTTATGCCATTAAGGAAACACTATTTTGGATACAATACCCATTTTAGAACCGTTCACTACTAACAAATAGAAAATCTAAAAATAACAAATAATATAGTTAATGGTTCCGATTTGTCCTAAATTTGGCAGTCTGTGACTGGAAATCCTTTCTCTTTTCAATAGAAAGGGAAGGTGTTTAAGCAGTGTGTGTTTTGAGATACAATCAATCGAAGAGAATAAAACTGGGTCCAATAAAAAACAAGAATGAATTTGATTGGGAAGGGATAAGTACAAAGGGATTCGACGATCTAAAAAACACAAAAAGGGTTTAGTAATCCACTCCTACGAATATCAATTAGTAAAATAATGTGGATGAATAATATTTGGCTCTATTTTGGATCGGATTTGGCGGCATGGCCAAGCGGTAAGGCAGGGGACTGCAAATCCTTTATCCCCAGTTCAAATCTGGGTGTCGCCTGACCTAAAAAATACTTAGGATTTATTATTGTACGGGATGAGGGAAGGCTGGAGATGAGTATATGAAGCGAAGCGCGGGGTAGAGGAATTGGTCAACTCATCAGGCTCATGACCTGAAGAATGCAGGTTCGAATCCTGTCCCCGCCTTATCACACGTCAGACAGATACCCAGGATCCGAGTCCTGATCACCTGTTTTTCATCCCTGTTGTTATGGAAAGTGTTGCTGTGTCAAATCGAGATTATGTGGGTGTTCAGCTTATTAAGCCATTCGTTCGTCCTCAATAGCTCAGTTCGGTAGAGCGATCGGTTGTTAACTGATTGGTCGTAGGTTTGAATCCTACTTGGGAAGATTTGACTCATTCTTTAATGTAAGAATAAAGAATTGAATTAAAGGGCTTGCTTTGACCCTTAGGAGTAGAGTAGGTAACCCGTTTGCTATCATTATTTCGATTTCTATTGCATTCTATCTCATCGTATCACATTGTGTTCTACGATTCCTCTTCTCCCTCTACCCCGCTTCTTCCCCTGATATTTCTTTCCCTCTTCAGTGAGTGACTCGAAAGAACTAATTAAATAGGGGTTTTCGATCTGCTTTCTATAATTAAATTCGAGAAATCTTTTTTTTATTCAGGTTGATTCGGGCAGTTCAGTATTGAATTCTCCATCCTTTCGAGTAATAAAATGCAAGAAATATCGTCGTTGCTACTACTTCCCGAATTCCAGTTGGCAAATACAATTCTAGTTTGGAAGATCGCCTGAAGGTGTTAACTCTGAACCTGAAGAAACAGAGCAGGCAAGTTCAGAAGCAGAGAAGAGTCAGAAAAGCGGGGCAATAGCAATCATTGAAGCAGGGTAGAATGCATAAAATGCAATACTTTCCCCACGAGAGGCGAGGCACCTTAGGTGCAGACTCGCGACCGTGCTCCCAATCTGGATCTGGATATGAGATTGAATAAAGTTATGATATCGGATCGGAGTACCAATGCATCCGTACTGACTGGCAATAGTTGAGCCGCATAAAGCAAGCAGTTCGAGACTCAATATGCCCACCTTTTTGGTGTATCCGTAGCTGTTGATACTTTCTTATTTAACCCATCCATAAAAAAGGGATCTTGGAAAGAAAAAGTTCTTCCCACCTAGTGCTACTTTCTTACTTCCCCCTTTGCCCAATAACTGAGATCTTGCAAATAGTTACTTAATAGCAAGCACTTATCTAACTTATGCTTTCGAGTAACCTGACGAACGCGAACTACCTTCGTACATTCTGTCCAACTGGCAGGCACACCCCCATATTAATAAGTGATATAGATAGGAATGTGATTGAATAAGAACTCTTCTTAGTATCGCGTGCGGAACCCGAAACCAATTCCCACTTCCAACTTGAATGCACGGGGACGGGACGGCTCAATGCACAGGGACGGGACACGGGGCTAGCACTATTTTATGCGGCACTAACCCCCATTTGTGCGGCACTAAGCTCCCAATTTAACTTCCGGGGTCTTGGCGCCAAAAAGCCATACATAGCTATCACTTCTCGTGCCAAAGCGCTCCCCGGAGGGAGACCCATCCACTAATTAATACCTTCTTCGGAGGTCGAAGATGCCATCCCACTCCCGAAGAAAGGAGACAATCTATGTAACCTTAGCCCACCTTTTCGAGTACAGTAGACTGTATCGTACCATGAAGTGAAGAAAACAAACATATAACAGCTGAGGGTCAGGCGGAAGAAAAAAGGGAGAAATGGTTTTTGAGTTGGGCATGATGAAAGCGGGCACAATGGCATTACTTAGAAGCTATTATGTCCTGTCTTGGCTTTAGCAATAAACTTGTGCGACTGATGACTACCTCCATCCCTGACATCGCCAAGACTAATGGATAAGGTTTTGCCGCATCTTAATCGAACCGCATGCGGAGCTCAGCTCCTAAGAAAATAATAACAAATATCTAGTTTTGTTTCATAAGTGGCGAGCCAAGGAATAAGAATACCTCCCCCTGATCTGTATAGCCATCCTTAACCAAAAGAAAGACTATCAACATTATCTATTTTCTTCTTTCAAAAAGAAGCTGAACAACCTACTGCTTGAAAAGCGGATTTGGCTTATTGCTTCTCGTCCTCCTCCGTTTATCCACTTTGAATAGCTACTCAAGGCTTCTCTTTGATAGTAAAGTATGAAATTCCATAGATCGTAGGTTGACGCCCTTTCCTAAACAATTCTTTTTTACAATCTCTACCCCATCTATGACCTTTGCGTTTTCTTTCAAATTCCTTAGAAAAACCAGCTCCGGGATTAAGGTTTATCCGGGCATTCATTGTAGAGTAGAAGTGGGCTGCGAGCGCGGCTTGGACCAAAAAGAAAGAAACTGAGCAGAAAGAGCGAGTAATTTAATATAGGAATCTGACTTGCTTTGCTGAGAGTTCATAAGCTATTGATACAGGGTTGGCTTCCGCTTTTGTGATCGGATCTCAATATCTATTTTTATATTAGTACTCCAAGGAAAAAGAATGCAGGCCAAAAGAGGAATGAGTGAGGAAAAGTACGATTTACCGGGAGTCGGATTTTCATAGAGGCCGCAGGTTTGTTACCGACAAGTAGTAGTTCGTTCCTCTTTCTCCGTGTAAAGATGGAGCTCCTATTCTTATATATAATGTATGTGTTCCGAGTAAAGGTAACACGTATGCCCGTTTTGAACTGGAAAAGGTAGGATTCCCCGTGTTTTTGTCCAAAAATTGACACCTCCTCTCTATTATGAAATCCCTCTATCCTGGCGCATCGGTGTATGCTGTAAAAAGGGAGCTATATGCCACGTGAACCTCCCCATCGCTATCCCATTCAAATTCAGCTCTTTCCTTTCCCTTCCTGACCTTGAAACTGGCTAACGCCTTTTATGAACTCTTATCCAAAATCTCTCAATCAAAGTATGTTCCTTTTCAAACCTTCTTCTAGCTCTAGCTTTTCCAAATCCCTATCGTCCGGTCACAGCTCGTGCATCTTCATGGATATCTACTACCAAGAAAAGTAGATCGTTTGAGGGAGGGTTCGCTGTGATTGTTTTCAAGTGATCTGCCACTGGTTTTCCTGAGAAGGTAGTCCAATGGCTTCTTCTTTTTCTACACCACCTGGGAATTGTCTTCTTTTTCTACACTACCTGGGAACTGAAGGGCTACTCGGGAGGCTTAAGGCAAGGTCAACCCAATCCTTACCACTTTGTCTTGATCATACTTCCGCTTTCTACCTTCTTGTTTGCAAACTCGTAGCTTCTTCAACACTCAGCCAAAAACAACCATATTGAACAAGAATCTCTTCTTCAAAGCGGAATCTGAAATCAATGAGTCCTGATCTACACCCTTAGACGTCGATGCACTTACTCCTTACTCTATTTGGACTTTATGGCTAATGACTTACTTGAAAGATTCGTGCAGGTACATATACAACTGACTATACTACTAATAATAATAGTGACTCTGGTTCAACTTCTTACTTTTCTTGATCGTACTTGTACTAAATTAGAGTTGATTGAATAAGGAAGGCTGACACGCTTCTCGGTTGTGGAGTCAGTTCTCGGTGGTGGTGCCTTCTTCTTTTTCTTAGAATAGAGACACATACATATTGACTTGTTGACTTGATTTGAGAATATACTTCATTTACTCTCTTTCATCGTTGACAGAAACTGAACTCAAGACAGACCTTCCAGCTTGATCTTATTGATGGATCATTCACTCAATCAAAACATTGACGCACGCGCCTTCTTTCTAGGTAATTGAATAGCAAAGTGGCGGTCTCATCAGCGGCCTGGGAGTGAATGTGGAAGCTTAACACTAGCAACGGGCAGAACAGTTGGTAAAGGAGATCATTGGCACTATGGCGCATGTATGTTGACTTATTGAAGCATTGCCGATATCGATATATATTTCTTTGCATGGGACAATAGCCTTTTCTGCTTCTTTGCATGGGTGCGTAGGTAGAGTAGCCTTTTCTGCGGCGGAACAAGCTAAGAAGTGCAGGCGGCTCTGGTTTCGAATGGTACCTTGTTTCGAATGGTACTTACTCGTCTTGTGACTAAGTAAAATAAAAGATTGTTGCTTTTCAACTAGCTGGGTCACCGCTGTTTTAAACCCTGACTTGGAATCAGAGCCATAAACGAGTGATTCGGTCGGACGGACGATTGAGTTCTTAAAGCTTGGATCGGCACTTCTTGTGTTGAAACAAACACGTTGTTGCTAGCGCCCTCAATGCTCTCTTCGATCCTTTGCAAACATAGCTCCTTCTACGGGAGATAACTTTCGATCACTTTCATCTCAATTCGTTTCATTGGCTGGTCGAGTGGATGATTAGACACAGGCGGAGTATTCAAGTTGTCCCTACTTCAACTTGTCCCTACTAACTAACGGGTCTAATTATCGCAGGCTCATAGGCTCCTTCGAAGCAAACATTCGTTGCGCCCCTCGCATTCAAGCTCTTGCTTTGTCCTGCGGCCTGCCCTCTAACCAAAAGCAAGATCTAGACAAGAGTGAAAAGCAGTCAGAATATTAATAATCTAAAAAGGCCTTCCTTGGTTGTGTAGCTAATCCCCCTCCTTGACAAGAACAGAATTTGTGCATCTTCAAACTGGTTATGGGTGATACCCTCATTCCCCATTAACTCACTAGAAAGCCTTTTGAATAAGCCTCAGGAACACCCATTCCTTTCGGATCAGGGGGTGGTTGTTTTAACTACTCGTTCGGGGAACATTAGACAAAGTTACTTATTTGAGAAAGTAAATGAACCAGAAATAGGACCTATGTGATAGTTTGCAGCATGAGCATGTAGATGCTGGTTATGGTATCAGATCTGAGGACCAAGAATTTCAAAAGGATAGTATTAGACTCAATAAGAAGCTTTCAAAACATCACTTCTCATATTTGGTCTGTGGGCTACCACGCTTAAGCTTTCTTATCTTACTCTTTCCACTAACGTTAGGACTTAGGCGAGCTGCTGAATACGAGACATTTCTTTCTCGGCCGTGTGTGGTCTTCCCTCGGGGATGGGAGAATATAGAAGGTGGGTGGGTGGATCTCTATTCTCCATCAGGATAGGGTTGATTTGATTGGCATTCACGCCTTTTAGAAAGAGCCACTCAATGCAATTCTCTTTTAGGCGAAGAGAGTATGCCCAACTGGAGTGGTTTCCGCCTATATTCCAACTAATGTCATCTCCAAGATGGACAAATCTTCTTATCTGCGGATCTATTCCATGCCGGAATTCGACCTGCTATTCATGTGGGTATTTCACTTTCCAGAGTAGGATCAGCGGCTCAAATGTGCCGCAATTCAACAAGTAGCTAGCAAATCCAAATAGGAACTAGCTCAATTCGCAGAGTGACAAACCTATTATTCGCCTCTGCTCTCGATAAAACTAGCCAGAATCCATTGTTCTTATGACGGGAATTGCTTAAACAATCCCAATCAAACCTTCTCCCTGTCGCACCCGGACTTCTAGAGGATACTCACCGTACGAACTGAACAGTATTTTGATTGGATTACGGGGCTTACCGGCACCCGCACCTCTTACGAGTAGGCCAACACTTATGTGTGACAACCAATCTTTACTATTCACCGTCGATGTAAACTATCCCGTAGAAATCAGGACACTACCATTGACGTACTTCATACCATACACACATGGTACGTCAACGGCTTTGAACAAGATGATAGCACAACATATCTCTAAGACACAAAAGATTGAAATAAGTTGCAAATAGCTCTCACTAGAGCAAAGATAGCAAATACAATCATCCAGAGGACACATGTCCCAACATAACATCGTTACATCTCAGCGGAAGCATTCAACGGGTCTGAGTACAGACAAATCCAAATAGGCTTAAGAAGCCGGGAACTGAAAAGAAAGACGGAGCCCATCCACATAGTCTCGGATCCTGCCTGGGTCCGCTACCTACTCGTCAGCAGCCTCGTCGAACTCCACGTAGTAGCCGTCACTGGGATCCTCGTAAGCGAAGTCTGCGGAAAACCACAGCCCCAAAGGGGTCAGTACACCAACGTACTGGCAAGCAAGACTCACAGTTCACCAAGGTGTAGCCCGTCAACACCAAGCACAGATGCCTTGGGTTCAACGGAAGAAAGGGGATATAAAAGATGCTGCAACTGGCTGCGCTAACCAAGTACAGAGATTCTACCACTTCCGGCTAACAGAAAGAAGATAAGATCGAGTATTGTAACCAACTGAAAGATAACTTTCAAACAAACCCATCCTGGATCTCGCCCTATCCAAAGAAGCAATCCGAGATAACTCACACAGTTGGATTAAAGATGAATCAAGTTATTGTGTCAATAATCCTATTACTAGTCAAGTTGTTAATCATTGGGTGTGAGATTGTGAATCATTAGGTTTAAGTTGTCCTGAGTACTTGTTAGCCAGTACTTTCACCAAGTTAACCATAACCGCGGAAAACACGGCTTCTCGAGAAGATTTATCCCTGCAGGGTTGCACCAATTTGGCCGTACACGTATGAATAACCCGCCAGATGGGATGCCTCCCACCAAGCGGGGCACTCAACACAACTCAACTCTTATTCGCATCAAGCCCAAAGCACCTTGGGCGCACGGCTAATCGATCCCAGAAGAAAATGGACCCTCATAGCACTCTAAGAACGTGTCCCCCTATATGCCGACTACGAAAGTTCCACCCTGCGCTGGGCTCGCAAAAACATGCATGCGGCAAATGGAAAACACGAACTAAATGAGGCGATTTGGACGAGATGCGAATCGAATCAAATTGATGGGGGCGCCCATACTCGCTTCCCACATGCGGGTAGTGCGCTCATCATGGATCAGTAGACAAGACCCTTTTCCTATTAGGGTCGACACTAGCAGGCCTCAAAACCACACAGGGCCTCCTGCCGGTGCCTTATCATCAAATTATTATTTAACAATAACATTAGCATGATTGATTGATTAAACATCGAGCCCCCAGAACATAATAAAAATATAGTAACAGGAAGTAACGGGTAACAGACTCGAGCAAAGCAACCTAAGCATGCTAGTAAGACACTGGCTCAAACAATGGGGTGTAGGAGTGGGGGTGAGGCAATATCAGGGTTAAGGGATTCATGTGATAGGTTCGTAACAGAAACAACTACACATAGGGCTAGCAAAATAGACAACGGAAAGTATCGGTAACCAATGTTGAAAGGAACACAGTGGTTCATGTGAGTGATAACTTGCCTGCAAACTCAGCAGCCGGGTACTGAGCTAGATCCTCAGAAGGGGTGCTGTAAAGATCGTCTGTCTCAACGTCGTCGTCTATCCGAGAAGAAGCAAACAAACAAGGCAGAAATATAAACAATCAAGATCATGGCATAGTGCACAATCAGGGGATGATGCATGTCAAGTTAATGGTTGCATCAAAAGAAACTAGTTGACAAAGTGACACAATTTAAATGGACCCCTATGCAATTGAATTGCATATGGAAAAGGTCCATGCATTAGGGTGGAAACAAATGGACTACAATTAATTATCATGTGAAAGTTGTTTAGCATGATGCATGCATGATGATAACAACAAAATAACAACAATAGATGCAAGTGGGAAAAGGAATCTTAACAAGTTTGGAAATTTTTGGTTACTTAAAGATGTCACACAAGTATTTGTTGTTTTCATCAACTTAAAATGCTCAAAACAAATAACAAAATTCATATTTGAAAAGAATACCAAATTTTAGTTGGATTACATGTTTCAAATATTGAAATAGGAGTTAGGATGAATTTATTATGACTTAAACAATATTAAACAAGTTTTAAATGAATTTAAAACAAGTTTGAATTTTATTTGAATTTTATTTGTTCAAAACATAAATTCAAATTCATATTTGAAAAGTTCACACTTTTCTAGTTTGAAAACATATTTTGCATGTTAAAAAAAAATAATTTATTTTGAGCAAATTATGATTTTATCAATTTTAAATGATTTAAACAAGGTTTAAATTATTTAGGCAATTTAAATTATTCAAAACATGAAACAAAATTTATATTTGAAAAGGTTATTTGAAATAGCATGGAAAACATATTTTATTTGCATTTATTGGATTAAGAATGAATTAGTTATGGATTTTAGCAAATTGCAATTGAATTATTTGAATTCAAATTTGAATTGCATTTGGAAATTTCAAAACAGGAAACAAAGGTTACCAATAGGTAGATAATTGAATTTAGATCAGTGAACATATTTTATTTTCATTATTTGGAGTTATAAAATAAAAGTTATAAGCTTTTTAAGTTTAGGGACTAATCTGTTAAATAAAAGGACTTGTTTTCAACACAGAAAAGTTTTAAAAACTTTTGTTACCGCACAGGGGCCTACCCTGGCCACTGCCAGTGGGCCACTGGGCCACTGGACGCTTGCGTGGACACGGTGTGGCTGACAGGGGGCCCTCCCTGTCAGCGCTGCGGGGAAAAAAAGTGGGATTTTATCCCGTGGGAGAGCCAAGGCTCGAACCCTGAATCTCTCCCGTGCGCGCAACGCACTGAACCAATGCGGTGAGTTTCAGTTCGTTGTCAGATATAGATGCGCAGTGAGGTTGAGGTGTTGCTCGTTAACTGAAACCTTAACTGACGAAATCATGACTGAAACTCTGACAGAGATCGACGCTCGCCGGCGGTGATCAACGGGGTGTTGCTGTGCCGTGCTGCTGCTGGGGTGCAGACCGTGTGCGCTGTGCGTGCGAGCAGACACAGAGGTGGGAGAGGGAGGAGATAGGCGGTGATCACCGTGGGGTTCAGGAGATGGTCGACGGCGAGGTGGACGCCGCGGCAGCAGCAGAGATCGCGGCGGCGTTCCAGACGGTGACGAGCTCAGCGGGGATGTCCAGGCGGTCGAGGGGAGCACGGGGTTTCGATCCCCGTGGTTAGATCACGTCGAGAGGTACGGCAACGTCGACGGCGAGAAAGGATTCAGAGGTGGCGCCACGGTGGCCGGAGACGTCGAGGACCGCGGCGTCGATCCAGAGGTTCACAGAGCTCCTGGAGGTGTCCAAACGGAAGAGGAGCAAGTGGTGGGTTGGTTTCCGATGCTAGGTGGGGTGGAGGAGTGCCATGGCGGCGGCGGTGGACGGAGATTCAGAGTGGATGAACTCCGGTGAGTGGCAGAGGGAGAAAACACGGCGAGATGAGAGGGGTAACGGCGGCGGCCTCGAGGGAAAACAGGAGCCTAGGGTTCTAGGGCTGCGCGCTGTGCCCTAGGGGGTCTTAAATAGGCCACTCGGGGAGCTCCTGGCCGTCGACGGGGTTCTCTGCCGCCGTGGCACGCGCGGATGCGCGGCCGTACGCGAGGACGACAAAGGGAAATAGAACGAACCGGTATCGGGCCGGTGCGGTGCGGTAAGTTAGCGGGCTGGGCCGGTAGGTTAGCTGCCGCGCGCTTTTATTTATTTTTTTAATTTTATTTCTCCTGTTTTTTTTTGCAGCAAAGAAAATGGAAGCAAATGATAGGTTTTGGAGTTGATAAAAATTGGGAAAAATTCATGTGAGTGTGTTAGGTCAACATCTACCAATGCCAACCTTGGTTTTTGAAAAATTCAAATTTATTTGCTGTTTTTGTAATGGCTTGCATTTGGATGAATTTTGGTTAATAATTGGTTGTTTAAAACAAGATTTTTAATTATGGTAATCCAAAGAGTTAATTGGAAACAAATGAGTTCATTTGTTTTGGTAATTTTATAATTTCAAATTGGTGTGCTGTTTGAATGTTTTTTATTTGAATTTGAATAATTTGATAATTAATTGATTAATACTGGAAACAATGTTTTTATTTGGGTGACCACTATTGATTAAATGGAACAAATGTGATTAGAATTTGTTTGGTATTTTTATAATTTTCAAATGAGGTGCTGTTTGAAGATGCTTTGAATTTGAAAGCAATTTGGAATTACTTAATTGAAATAAAACCACCATTTTATTAGTTGATTCATTATGGAATGATTGGAAATAAAATGAGACTTTGGATGGCAATTTTGATTTGAAAAATATTGTAACATGACAAGTATGAAACACATCATTTGAATTTGTTTGAACTTCCATTATGAAAACAGAATAAAAACAGATGCAAACAATGAAATAAATATGATGACATGATGCAATACTGTAATTAAACAGGAAATCAAACATTCTAGGGGTATTTTCATACTTGGGATGTTACAAAACGCCCCCCCTTGAAGGAATCGCGCCCCGAGATTCCTTACAGAGAAGTGAAAAGGTCTGGATACTTCTTACGAAGATCCTCTTCGGTCTCCCACGTTGCCTCTTTATCGGAATGATGCGACCACTGCACTTTCAAGAACTTGGTGCTCTTGTTGCGAGTCTTACGCTCGGTCTCATCGAGAATACGAACAGGGTGCTCCTCATAAGATAGATCGTCTTGCAGTTCAATGGAATCATGATCAACTGCACGATCTGGATCTTTGAAACACTTCTTGAGCTGTGACACATGGAACACATCGTGCACCTTGGATAGTTTTTCTGGAAGTTCAAGACGATAGGCATTTTCCGCACGCCTTGAGAGGATGTTGAAAGGACCAATGTATCTTGGTGCAAGCTTTCCTTTCACACCGAAACGATGAGTGCCTCTGAGTGGAGTTACACGGAGATATGCCTTGTCACCAGGTGCATAGACCATGTCCCTGTGCTTGCTGTCATAGTAGCTCTTCTGACGAGACTGAGCAATCTTGAGATTGTCACGAATGATACGAACTTTCTCCTCGGCTTCCTTAACAATGTCAGGGCCTAAGAGAGAACGTTCACCAGCTCCCGACCAATTGATTGGACTCCTGCATCTGCGGCCATAGAGTGCTTCAAATGGTGCCATGCCTATGCTTGCCTGGAAGCTGTTGTTGTAGGAGAATTCAGCATATGGAAGGCAATCCTCCCATTTCATGCCAAAGGAGAGACCACATGCTCTGAGCATATCCTCGAGAATCTGATTGACTCTTTCGCCTTGCCCCTGAGACTCAGGGTGATAAGTTGTGCTGAACAGAAGTTTGGTGCCCAATGCTTCTTGAAAGCTTTTCCAGAAATGAGAAGTGAATATGCTTCCACGGTCTGAGCTTATTTCCAATGGAACACCATGAAGAGGAACGATCCTTGCTGTGTAGAGCTCTGCTAATTGGCTAGCTGAGATAGTTTCTTTGACAGCAAAGAAGTGAGCTACCTTAGTGAGACGATCAATAACAACGAAGATTGCATCGTTGCCCTTCTTGGACTTTGGAAAACCAGTGACGAAGTCCATTTCAATCATGTCCCACTTCCACTCAGGAATTTTCAGAGGTTGAAGTAGACCGGCTGTTTTCTGATGGACTGCCTTAACACGTTGACAAACGTCGCATTCAGAAACGTATTGAGCAATTTCACGTTTCATGCCAGGCCACCAATACAGAGTCTTGAGATCCTGGTACATCTTTGTACTTCCAGGATGGATGGAGAGAGGAGTTTCATGAGCCTCCTTGAGAATGATATCTTTGAGACTTTGAATCTGAGGAACTGCAATGCGTCCTTCGAAGAACACAGTTCCCTTGTCATCAATTGAGAAGGACTTGAATTTATCATTGCCTTCTTTGATGTGCTCTACAATCTTCTTGATTTCAGCATCACGAAGTTGTTCAGAACGAATCTTGTCCTCGAGAGTTGGACTGGATATCAAGCTAGCAAGGTAACCTTGAGGGACCAGACCAAGGTTCAGCTTCTGGAATTCTTCATGAAGTGGAGGTTGGCTTTCCATGATCATGAGATTATTGCAATAGGATTTGCGACTGAGAGCATCGGCCATAACATTAGCCTTGCCTGGAGTGTAAGAAATGGTGAGATCAAAGTCTTTAATCTTTTCAATCCATCTCCTTTGCCTGAGGTTCAGATCTGGTTGAGTGAAGATGTATTTCAGACTCTTATGATCGGAAAAGATTTCAGTGCGGTTACCCAACAAGTATTGTCTCCATTTCTTGAGGGCAAACACAACTGCTGCAAGTTCAAGATCATGTGTGGGATAGTTTTGCTCATGTGGGTTCAACTGACGTGAAGCATAAGCCACAACTTGACGTTCTTGCATAAGAACTGCACCTAGACCTTGGAGAGATGCATCACAGAATATCTGGAAAGGTTTGGTAGTATCTGGGCCAACCAGAACTGGGGTGGAAGTGAGTTTAGTCTTGAGGAGATTGAAACTCTCATCACACTGTGGAGTCCAAACGAACTTCTTGTCCTTCTTTGTGAGATCAGTGAGAGGTTTGGCAATCTTGGAAAAGTTTTGGACGAAACGACGGCAATAGCTAGCCAAGCCAAGAAAACTTCTGACTTGCTTTACCGTCTTAGGAGGTTTCCAATCAACAATTGCCTTAACCTTTTCTGGGTCAATGGCTATGCCTTTGGCAGAGATGATATGACCAAGATAAGCAACTTCTGGAATCCAGAACTCACATTTGGAGAACTTGGCATATAGACGATGCTCGCGAAGTTTCATGAGAGTGAGACGAAGGTGTTCTCCATGCTCTTCCTCGGATTTTGAGTAGACCAGGATGTCATCGAGATATACCACAACAAACTTGTCGAGGTATTCGTGGAAGACAGAATTCGTGAGTCTTGAGAACGTCGCCGGTGCATTGGTGAGACCAAAGGACATGACGGTGTATTCATATAGACCGTACCGAGTGGTGAAGGCTGTTTTTGGAATATCTTCCTTTCTGATCTTTATCTGATGGTAACCCATCCTCAAGTCCAACTTTGAGAATATTGAGGCTCCAGCAAGTTGATCAAAAAGATCATCGATACGGGGAATTGGATACTTGTTTTTGATGGTTTTCTCGTTGAGAGGACGATAGTCAACCACGAGTCTTTTTGTTTGATCCTTCTTGGCAACAAACAGAGTTGGGCAACCCCAAGCGGAGGAACTAGGTTGAATGTAACCTTTCTCCATGTACATATCGATTTGCTCCTTCAACAATTTCAGTTCAGGAGGAGCTATCTTGTATGGATGCTTAGAGATTGGAGCAGTACCTGGCTCAAGCTCGATCACGAACTCAACTGCTCTGTCCGGAGGCATCCCTGGCAAATCTTCTGGAAAGACGTCAGGGAATTCACAAACCATCGGAACATTTTCAATTGCAGGAAGAGGTTTTGCATCGAGTGTGCATAGCTGAACAGAACTTGATCCATATGGAGAATAGACTATCTGGCCAGAAGGGTGGGATAGAGTTATTGACTTTTGAGCACAGTCAATTTTAGCTTTGTGGGTCTTCAACCAATCCATGCCCAGAATGACATCAATGTCAGAATTTCCCAGCAACATGAGTGAAGCAAGGAATATGCGACCTCCAATTAGGATTTGATTGTCCATGCTTATCTTGAAAGTCAACATTTGAGATCCCGGAGAGTGAACAGTGATTTGATTGCTTAGTGGAACCAGAACTAGGTTGTAAGCTGTTGCAAAGATCTTTGACACAAAAGAATGCGATGCTCCGGTATCAAACAACACTTTAGCTGGAAAAGAGTTTACGGGTAATATACCGAGAACGACGTCAGCAGCTTCCTCAGCTTTGTCGGCCTTGATATGATTCACCCTCGCGGTCCTCCCGACAGGCCTGTTGTTGGGGTTGAAGGCTTTAGCCGGAGGAGCACGAACCATTGCCTGGTTGGTGTTGGGGCGAGGAGGTGGAGGTAGCTGCCTCTGAGTGCACTTATCAGCGTAGTGTCTAGTCTCCTTGCACTTGTAGCAAGTGACGACACGAGGAGGACCTAGCCTTGGCTGTCCCATTGGAACCTTCTGACCCTGCATCTGAGATGGGTTGGGTGGGCGGGGAGCAAAGCCTGGAGAAGCTTGGGCATATGGAGCTCGAGTGACAGCACCATTTGGCACCCAGATGCGGCGCTTCTGCGGAGGGGTGGTCATGTTGGAGGAGGAACCACCCTCACGCGAGTGCTTGCGGGACTCCTCGAACGCCTTGCGCCCATTTTCCTCATTGAGCACGGTGTTCACAAGCTCCTCGAAGTCCTTGCACTTGATGTTGGTGAGTGCGTACTTCAGTTCCGGGTTAAAACCTCGGCGGAACCTTGCCATCTTCTTAGCCTCAGTGGACACCTCATCACCAGCGTATCGAGCGAGACGATTGAACTCGTTCTGATAGCCAATGACGTCCAGCTTGCCCTGCTTGAGAGAGCAAAATTCCTCACGCATCCTTTCCATGAGACCATCTGGAATGTGGTGCTTCAGGAAGGCATCCTTGAAACATCCCCAGGTGATAGGATAGCCATCCCTCATGGTCTGGTAGTTTTCCCATCAGGTAGCTGCCTGACCCTTCAGTAGGTAGGTGGCATACTTGACTTTGTCTTCCTCAGCAACGTGAGCAATGTCCAGAGCCCTGGCCATCTCCCTGATCCAGTCATCAGCATCCAGAGGCTCACGTGTTGCCCCGAAAGCTCTCGGCCCCAGACTCAGAAACTCCTTGATGCTGACTCGCGGAGCATTCTGGTTGTTGTGCTGGTTAGCCTGGATCTGGGCCATCTGAGTCACGACCTGAGTCATCTGAGTCAACAGCTCCGTGAGCGGAGGTGGTTCAGGCGGGTTGCTCCTTGTTGGCGGCATCCTGAATAGACATGCATTTTAGCACAACAACAGAAAAGGATAGACTTGGTAACCGAAAGAGAGATTATTCCGACGCATGAATAGATAACCAACAGGTACATCATCACATGTTCAAATACATCAGAATATCCAACACACCAATACATGGTTCGAAAACCAAAGGATAACTAAACATAGCTAGGAACGGATACATCGGTACTCCCATGCTCATCACGCAGGACGGCGGTGAGTAGTACGACGAGAGATACGGTGAGGAGGAATCCCACGAAAGTAGGTAGAACGACGATCCACGTAGATCGGGACTGCTCTGAGAGCGACTCTCGGTGTGTTAAAGTAGAAAGCGTCGTCTCCCTGTGCTCCAAAGCGTGGAATCCCAGTGTAACCAGCTCCGAGGTTGAGGAGTGGACCTCTGATCGGCTCGTAACCTCCAGCATCTGGCAAACTACGTCCAACTGTCTGATGGAAACGTGCAAAGCGCTCATCTCCAACAAAGTCTGTGGTGTACGTCGCCAGACGAGTCAAAGCAAGGTAGAGCTGCTCCCTGACTAAGGACAACTCCTGAGAAAGTGTGGTGGCAACAGCGTCACTGTGCCTCACAAACTGAGCGGTGGTGTGCAGCCTGGTGTTATCATGCTCGTAGACATCCAGGTTGTCGTAGAGAGTGAAGTGAGATCCCTCCGAAGTGATGTAACCACGGGGGATGTGGCGATAGATAGAATCGTCAAATCCCTAGTAGTCAGCACGAAGGACGGTGAGACTCACATAAGCTGCCTGCTGCACGGCCATATCCACTATGGAACCTACTGCCTCGTAGCGGTGGACAACGCTCATGCCATCATCTGACAGGATGTAGACGATAGCCTGGTAGTAGGTCTGGTCAAACTCTCGCTGCTGCTCATAGACCTGGTACTCCGGTGCCCAACGGAACTGCAGATAAGTGACCATGTCTCTCAGCATCTCCGGATAACCGGCAGTGCTCTCACAACGAGTCATCCGAACCACCTGCGGGTAGAACCTGAGATCCATCTGCAGATGATCGGGGAAGTTTTGATTAGACGTCGGTAGAGAACTGAAGTGGAAAGCAACAACAAGATTTCAACGGACGAAAGGATGTTGAAAAGAATAGGATATTGAAGCAACATCGGGAAACACGAGACCAAAAACTCCTGAGGTACTACGGAGAACCCAAAACACGTGAAACCCTAACTTGAAAGTTTAGGTGAGAAGAGAAAACAACGTTGCACTTCCTTACCAGAAAAGGGTGGGTGGGTGGGAAAAGAAGAAAAATGGCAGAATTCCTACTCTCACGTTTCATTTTTCCTATATAGCTACAAAATAGTTTCTAGACTCAACTGCGACCAGTAAAAGTGATCCTACAGGCAGACAGGCTCTGATACCATTTGTCGCACCCGGACTTCTAGAGGATACTCACCGTACGAACTGAACAGTATTTTGATTGGATTACGGGGCTTACCGGCACCCGCACCTCTTACGAGTAGGCCAACACTTATGTGTGACAACCAATCTTTACTATTCACCGTCGATGTAAACTATCCCGTAGAAATCAGGACACTACCATTGACGTACTTCATACCATACACACATGGTACGTCAACGGCTTTGAACAAGATGATAGCACAACATATCTCTAAGACACAAAAGATTGAAATAAGTTGCAAATAGCTCTCACTAGAGCAGAGGTAGCAAATACAATCATCCAGAGGACACATGTCCCAACATAACATCATTACATCTCAGCGGAAGCATTCAACGGGTCTGAGTACAGACAAATCCAAATAGGCTTAAGAAGCCGGGAACTGAAAAGAAAGACGGAGCCCATCCACGTAGTCTCGGATCCTGCCCGGGTCCGCTACCTACTCGTCAGCAGCCTCGTCGAACTCCACGTAGTAGCCGTCACTGGGATCCTCGTAAGCGAAGTCTGCGGAAAACCACAGCCCCAAAGGGGTCAGTACACCAACGTACTGGCAAGCAAGACTCACAGTTCACCAAGGTGTAGCCCGTCAACACCAAGCACAGATGCCTTGGGTTCAACGGAAGAAAGGGGATATAAAAGATGCTGCAACTGGCTGCGCTAACCAACTACAGAGATTCTACCACTTCCGGCTAACAGAAAGAAGATAAGATCGAGTATTGTAACCAACTGAAAGATAACTTCAAACAAACCCATCCTGGATCTCGCCCCTTATCCAAAGAAGCAATCCGAGGATAACTCACACAGTTGGATTAAAGATGAATCAAGTTATTGTGTCAATAATCCTATTACTAGTCAAGTTGTTAATCATTGGGTGTGAGATTGTGAATCATTAGGTTTAAGTTGTCCTGAGTACTTGTTAGCCAGTACTTTCACCAAGTTAACCATAACCGCGGAAAACACGGCTTCTCGAGAAGATTTATCCCTACAGGGTTGCACCAATTTGGCCGTACACGTATGAATAACCCGCCAGATGGGATGCCTCCCACCAAGCGGGGCACTCAACACAACTCAACTCTTATTCGCATCAAGCCCAAAGCACCTTGGGCGCACGGCTAATCGAGCCCAGAAGAAAATGGACCCTCATAGCACTCTAAGAACGTGTCCCCCTATATGCCGACTACGAAAGTTCCACCCTACGCTGGGCTCGCAAAAACATGCATGCGGCAAATGGAAAACACGAACTAAATGAGGCGATTTGGACGAGATGCGAATCGAATCAAATTGAGGGGGGCGTCCATACTCGCTTCCCACATGCGGGTAGTGCGCTCATCATGGATCAGTAGACAAGACCCTTTTCCTATTAGGGTCGACACTAGCAGGCCTCAAAACCACACAGGGCCTCCTGTCGGTGCCTTATCATCAAATTATTATTTAACAATAACATTAGCATGATTGATTGATTAAACATCGAGCCCCCAGAACATAATAAAAATATAGTAACAGAAAGTAACGGGTAACAGACTCGAGCAAAGCAACCTAAGCATGCTAGTAAGACACTGGCTCAAACAATGGGGTGTAGGAGTGGGGGTGAGGCAATATCAGGGTTAAGGGATTCATGTGATAGGTTCGTAACAGAAACAACTACACATAGGGCTAGCAAAATAGACAACGGAAAGTATCAGTAACCAATGTTGAAAGGAACACAATGGTTCATGTGAGTGATAACTTGCCTGCAAACTCAGCAGCCGGGTACTGAGCTAGATCCTCAGAAGGGGTGTTGTAAAGATCGTCTGTCTCAACGTCGTCGTCTATCCGAGAAGAAGCAAACAAACAAGGCAGAAATATAAACAATCAAGATCATGGCATAGTGCACAATCAGGGGATGATGCATGTCAAGTTAATGGTTGCATCAAAAGAAACTAGTTGACAAAGTGACACAATTTAAATGGACCCCTATGCAATTGAATTGCATATGGAAAAGGTCCATGCATTAGGGTGGAAACAAATGGACTACAATTAATTATCATGTGAAAGTTGTTTAGCATGATGCATGCATGATGATAACAACAAAATAACAACAATAGATGCAAGTGGGAAAAGGAATCTTAACAAGTTTGGAAATCATTTATTAAGTTTGGAAATTTTTGGTTACTTAAAGATGTCACACAAGTATTTGTTGTTTTCATCAACTTAAAATGCTCAAAACAAATAACAAAATTCATATTTGAAAAGAATACCAAATTTTAGTTGGATTACATGTTTCACATATTGAAATAGGAGTTAGGATGAATTTATTATGACTTAAACAATATTAAACAAGTTTTAAATGAATTTAAAACAAGTTTGAATTTTATTTGAATTTTATTTGTTCAAAACATAAATTCAAATTCATATTTGAAAAGTTCACACTTTTCTAGTTTGAAAACATATTTTGCATGTTTAAAAAAAAAAATTTATTTTGAGCAAATTATGATTTTATCAATTTTAAATGATTTAAACAAGGTTTAAATTATTTAGGCAATTTAAATTATTAAAAACATGAAACAAAATTTATATTTGAAAAGGTTATTTGAAATAGCATGGAAAACATATTTTATTTGCATTTATTGGATTAAGAATGAATTAGTTATGGATTTTAGCAAATTGCAATTGAATTATTTGAATTCAAATTTGAATTGCATTTGGAAATTTCAAAACAGGAAACAAAGGTTACCAATAGGTAGATAATTGAATTTAGATCAGTGCACATATTTTATTTTCATTATTTGGAGTTATAAAATAAAAGTTATAAGCTTTTTAAGTTTAGGGACTAATCTGTTAAATAAAAGGACTTGTTTTCAACACAGAAAAGTTTTAAAAACTTTTGTTACCGCACAGGGGCCTACCCTGGCCACTGCCAGTGGGCCACTGGGCCACTGGACGCTTGCGTGGACACGGTGTGGCTGACAGGGGGCCCTCCCTGTCAGCGCTGCGGGGGAAAAAAGTGGGATTTTATCCCGTGGGAGAGCCAAGGCTCGAACCCTGGATCTCTCCCGTGCGCGCAACGCACTGAACCAGTGCGGTGAGTTTCAGTTTGTTGTCAGATACAGATGCGCAGTGAGGTTGAGGTGTTGCTCGTTAACTGAAACCTTAACTGACGAAATCATGACTGAAACTCTCACAGAGATCGACGCTCGCCGGCGGTGATCAACGGGGTGTTGCTGCGCCGTGCTGCTGCTGGGGTGCAGACCGTGTGCGCTGTGCGTGCGAGCAGACACAGTGGTGGGAGAGGGAGGAGATAGGCGGTGATCACCGTGGGGTTCAGGAGATGGTCGACGGCGAGGTGGACGTCGCGGCAGCAGCAGAGATCGCGGCGGCGTTCCAGACGGTGACGAGCTCAGCGGGGATGTCCAGGCGGTCGAGGGGAGCACGGGGTTTCGATCCCCGTGGTCAGATCACGTCGAGAGGTACGGCAGCGTCGACGGCGAGAAAGGATTCAAAGGTGGCGCCACGGTGGCCGGAGACGTCGAGGACCGCGGCGTCGATCCAGAGGTTCACAGAGCTCCTGGAGGTGTCCAAACGGAAGAGGAGCAAGTGGTGGGTTGGTTTCCGATGCTAGGTGGGGTGGAGGAGTGCCATGGCGGCGGCGGTGGACGGAGATTCAGAGCGGATGAACTCCGGTGAGTGGCAGAGGGAGAAAACGCGGCAAGATGAGAGGGGTAACGGCGGCGGCCTCGAGGGAAAACAGGAGCCTAGGGTTCTAGGGCTGCGCGCTGTGCCCTAGGGGGTCTTAAATAGGCCACTCGGGGAGCTCCTGGCCGTCGACGGGGTTCTCTGCCGCCGTGGCACGCGCGGATGCGCGGCCGTACGCGAGGACGACGAAGGGAAATAGAACGAACCGGTATCGGGCCGGTGCGGTGCGGTAAGTTAGCGGGCTGGGCCGGTAGGTTAGCTGCCGCGTGCTTTTATTTTTTGAATTTTATTTCTCCTGTTTTTTTTTTGCAGCAAAGAAAATGGAAGCAAATGATAGGTTTTGGAGTTGATAAAAATTGGGAAAAATTCATGTGAGTGTGTTAGGTTAACATCTACCAATGCCAACCTTGGTTTTTGAAAAATTCAAATTTATTTGCTGTTTTTGTAATGGCTTGCATTTGGATGAATTTTGGTTAATAATTGGTTGTTTAAAACAAGATTTTTAATTATGGTAATCCAAAGAGTTAATTGGAAACAAATGAGTTCATTTGTTTTGGTAATTTTATAATTTCAAATTGGTGTGCTGTTTGAATGTTTTTTATTTGAATTTGAATAATTTGATAATTAATTGATTAATATTGGAAACAATGTTTTTATTTGGGTGACCACTATTGATTAAATGGAACAAATGTGATTAGAATTTGTTTGGTATTTTTATAATTTTCAAATGAGGTGCTGTTTGAAGATGCTTTGAATTTGAAAGCAATTTGGAATTACTTAATTGAAATAAAACCACCATTTTATTAGTTGATTCATTATGGAATGATTGGAAATAAAATGAGACTTTGGATGGCAATTTTGATTTGAAAAATATTGTAACATGACAAGTATGAAACACATCATTTGAATTTGTTTGAACTTCCATTATGAAAACAGAATAAAAACAGATGCAAACAAATGCAAACAATGAAATAAATATGATGACATGATGCAATACTGTAATTAAACAGGAAATCAAACATTCTAGGGGTATTTTCATACTTGGAATGTTACACTCCCAGTGGAAGAACAGATAGCTACTATAGCTACCGGAACGATAGGATATCTTGATTCGTTCGAAATTGGACAGGTCAAGCTATTTCTGGACTGGATGAGTTACGTAAACACCTCAAAGATACTCATTCCAAGAAATTCGATCTTCTAGCCAGCTTCTAGCCAGGTGGATAAGGATGGAATCTGGTATCCAAGAAGAGGATGTTGGACATTCTTCATCCCGGAGGGCCGGGGAGAGGAGAGATAGCATCACTCTGACTTTGCCGGAAGGAGGAAAATCCAGAGTTGGCTTTGGGAGAAGAGAAGGAAGCTCTCAGGTTTAGTGATTCATACCTGTCCTGTCTTTTGTTTCCAGGGTTTAGATTTCCGGTCCAGAGCTAGTCTACTTATTTATTTTATACGGAAACGAAATTTTGCATATTATACGGAATTTGTCATACCAGGTTTTCCTAGAGTTGAGGAATTCTATCCATTCCAGGAAAAGCACTGGTTTGAGAAACTACACTACAGGAAAGTACTAAGGAATAGGAAGCTGCTACTTATACTTCTGATTCTTGTCCAAAGATGCCAGGCCGAGACAGAAACCCAACTAGTGAAATAGAACGGATCTCTCTAATAAGATGGGGTTCTTCTCTTCGGGTTGCTGGTATCCTTATATGGATCCGTCTGGTCTCCTCGGCTCGATAAGCTAGCAAAGTCAGTTCATTGGATTGGTCTGTCAGTGAGGAAAGCACGTCAAGTCGGTTAATAGCTCTGGTCCGGTTTCTAACTCGGTGAATTGGTATGGTCTGGAGGCCCGGCAATAACAATAGCAGATAGGTCAGTTGTTCAAGTCCGTCTGGTTGATAGGTCAGCTCGGTATAGAATCTTGTCTGGTTTCTGAAGTCGGTAAAGTCCAATCAGTAGAGTGCCAGTTAAGTTCCTCAAGTAAGGATCTTTGATTCCTCCAATTCGGTAGGTAATCATAATAGTCTCGGCTCGGAATGCGAAGATGCTGCTAATCTGTTAAAGGGATCTAGATCGCATTTATTTGATATGCGTCCCTTCTTCAACCCCGGATGTGTACCTGACGCCAGGGAATAACGTAGTTCTAAAGTAGTGACTCGTATCTTGGAGGTCGTCCATCCAAATGTTCCTCTTTGCCATTGCACGCGTCTACTCTTATAACCGAATCGATGGCCTATAGCGCCATGCCATAATGAAATTCTTGATCATTTCTTTGTTCGTAACATGGTGTAGTGTATCACTGGGTGCCACAATCCCATTCAATTCTTGTCTATTCAATACCATGGATATATCGATTTCTATTTTCAGAAAGCTCCTATTTCGATTGATATCTCTAGCAAATATATGCGTAGCGTATGTCAAGATAAAGTAAATCAATCCGTATGACGGCAGGGAGCGGAGGCAGCTTCAACTCAAGTGAGGAGCAAGCTTACCTCGGGCGGGTAGATTGATCGGCTCCTTCATATCTCGGGATTTAGCTTAGGCCACCCAGGCCATACCATAGAAAAAAGATCTGGTTTCCTTTCCCTCATCAACCTGCCGCTGCCGTTCTTTTATTTCATGAAGAATCTTTCCATCCGTTTGAGCAACTCAAATTCTAGAAAGCCATTGGTGCACCTCACCCCAGTGAGTAACTCTAATGCAGTGAGTAACTACTAATGTTACGAACAAAGAAACTTTCAAAAAAGTGGACCCCAACAAGCAAAGCTACGGATTGAGCTGCACTGCTTTCGGCGTTTTAGTTAGGCGCATCCTCTTGCGGGATTGAAAATCTGGCCATAGCACGCTACCGCGCCTTTTGAAGGAACATTTGCTCGATGAGGGTCCTATCCTACGCGGGCTTACTAACGATGGCAAGCACGCAGTCATTCCCGTTCTATTTGATAGGGGAAGCAAGCTAGTCAAAGAAGAAGGAAGCATGGGTATAGGTAAGTCTAGACATATTGACACGGGCGTATACTGAAATAGGCATAAGGCCGCTAACGCTAAGGAGACAGCACCGCTTCTTTGTTCGTAACTAGGACATGTGTTGATGCTAGAGGCAGACTCCTGGCACTTATCACTCCTTAGATGAAGCAAGACAAGAGTGAGTCCGCAAAGGGACAAGTATGACTAAAAAAATGATGGCAGATTTTATGGAACGATTATATTTGAGTATATTGTATCATTGGGTTTGTCATTATCGATAGCTATTCTTGTCGCCGTTAGGGCTGGCCGGATGATCCATCACATAATATTATTAATGTTGAAACACAAGTAACTGATATATCCTAAGATGTTCTTAAAGAACAAATCATTTATCAATTGGAAATACTCTATAAAGTCTATAGAGATACTACTGAGGGTGTGCACTTACCGGCAGGAGTCAATCTCCAAGAAGTAAGCACACATCTATTTTTTGTAGACGAGAGAGTGAACCTTCTAAACAGTATCTACTGTGATCTTATTGCAAAGGGAACTGGAAGTGAATACTTTGGCCAAGTTATACAATTTCTTCTGGGATAGCTTGTTGTGGGGCTTTCCGAAGGGTCGTTCTGAGAGTGGTCTCTTTTCTTTAAGGTTGCATATATTGTCGGAGAAGGGAGGGATCCAGGCCAGGTCTAAAAGTGCCGAGTTGGGTTTGGGACAAGATCAGGAAATAGTGCATCTTATATAGTGGGTGCCAACTTGATTGCTGCTGGGATTGCTTGATAGGAAACTTTGATTGATACGAGCAGATGTGAATGAATTGAAATAGTCAATAGTGGTGATATGATCCCGGTATCTACACTCGGATCTACTTCTGCTACCGAGACTGCTGCTACTATAAAAGCATCAGGAACTTGTCAATTCACTGAATAAAGTGCTCTTTCCATTGAATTATGGATGGAAATCACGAAAAAGAGAAGGAACCACCGATTCTGCATCAAAAACAGGGGTTCTGGAGCCAGTTTCTCAAATCGTAAGTAGATCCAATCCAGGGCAGTTGATAAGTGAGGTTCTCCGGTCGAATGCAAATAAGCCAGAGCGTATCTCTTGTTTCGAGGAAGAAACAAACATCCTGGTCTCAATAGATCTTGATTCTATGCATGCGTCAGACACATCACGAGCCGGAACAAACGAGTGCTTTCAACAATAAGCAATACCCGAGCTTCCTTCTACCAACCAGGATTCCGATACCAATTCCAATCTGGCACAGCACAAGGAAGTAGCGCACCAGAAGAACCAATACGAGAACCCTTCCTTCCAGCCAGAATCCGTCTTTCTTGTCCTTTGCATTCGAGGAATGGGATCTGCCTTGTGGAAACAAAAGCTATTTGTTTGAGTCAAGCAAGCGGATAGTCAGCTAAGAATACTGGAAGAGAACTCTCTAGCCCTGCACTTAAACTAGACTAGAAATCCGAAAAAACACTAGTTTTGGCCCATAGCGAAATAGAGTTTTTCTTCTCCACGGACTCCCCATGCTTGGCGCCATAGGCTTTAGGACTTTTGGCACTAGGGAATCATACTTTGATCAGATCCGTGGACAGTCTCCCGAGGTCAAATCGGATTATGGACTTTTCCAGCTAAGTGAAAACGCACTTCACTACTAGCAAAGAAGTCAGCTCAGGGTAGGGCCGGTGGTAATCTCAGATAGGAACTTGCCTGGATCCTTCCATACCTGCCATCCACCACTACTACTGACCGTTTCCCAGAACGAGCCATACCTTTTCTTTTCCCAGAATGAGAATACGGCTGAGGACGAATAGCGGCGCCTAGCTTTAGTTTCCACACGACACGATGGATCTATCACTCTCTTTAGCCAGGCCATTCTCTAGAGGAGAGTTCAGAGAATGAATTCCAATCTGGTACCAATCGTAGAAATCGTACTGTAGAGTTCTTCTCACGCCTAGCACAGCTACAAGCATTCCTCGAATGTAGAGACAAGACGGAGGATATCTGATCCCGCGGAACATCTGCTACCAACTACGGATTACCTTGTTTCCATGAAATCCATGTTTCTGGCACCTTGGCCCCCTCTACCTACGAAATTCTTGATTCTTGAATCGAAATCAATGAATCGGATTTGACCTTTGGGATGGGAAGTAGATTGCTGGAGCAAAAACTTGTAGAGTGAAATGAACAACTATCACCTAGGTGATAGAATGCCTGGGGCACCCAGCAGGAGAGAATAGAGAGCATAGGCGCGATGCCAGGCAAGAAAAAGGATCTGTAGCGTGTACATTCACCAAAGCAAAACCTCTGGCACATCGATTCCTTAGGTACCATATCTCCTATCGGGGAGCTCAGAAGCATTTCTTTTCTATGGCGAGAAGCAAGTATTCGAAATCTGCCTCACCTAGCAATCAACCTATAAGCAAGGGCCTATCAACCTCCAATGCCTTAGAGCAGCAAATCCATCAACCCCGGACAAGAAAATCAAACAAAGTAGTGGCCAGGCCAGTCTCAAGAATGGGAAAGTCAAGTTCTAGTACGGCTATCGCGATGTGGCCAATGGATAATAAATAACTTGCTAACCCAACCCAGCAATCAAACAGATGCTAGCAACGGCTTTCTAGCTAGAAAACCAAGCCTTGGATCTCCACATAGAAGACAATTCATTCCAATACCAATGAAGCTAAGGCAATAAAGCAAAGGCAAGTTCCAATTATGTAGTGTAGTCGCTCTCATCCCCAAAAGGAAAGAAGATTTATGGATTTCACCCACTATTCGTTCCCTCTATCCGAACGACACCACTGATCCGATGCCAACTCTTTTAGTTGACATTAGTAATATTTTCCACACTTGCTTCTGTTCTCCAATTCCTATTCTCATTCCAATTCTCATCCCATCCCTCGAGATAGCCGGGCCAGTGATTCTCTATAAGGATCGATCTATAGCAATAGCAAACAAACCGAGCGAGGAAGCTTACTTACCAGGGATGGATACCAGTTCAGATGGATTTCCGTATTCACTTACGATGCTCGAATCTCCTCTTCCACACTAGCAGCACCTAAGTGAAACAGAAGTTTTCTTATCAGCGGACTGGGTATCGAGGTCAAATAGCAGTACGTACTGGCAGCCTCCCGATGTGGGGTTCCAGGGCAGAGGTCAGAGAATCTATATGGTCGGTGTCTACGCATGCTTGAATTCCATATCCATAGCTGTCAAAATGACGTTAGTAGGATCATCGGTCGGGAGTCAAGTCAAGGGAGTGAAGTTGAGGGAAAAGCTCTTTCTCTCAAAGTTTGAGCACTGGCCTAAAACTGGATCAAAGATTGGAATCTGGAATCCAAGTCTCTTCTTTCTTATACGAGTAATCTTTCCCTTTCCTTGACTGTCTTCCCGGAGAGTTTCCTTGATTTCGGTATTTCACTACTCTAGTTGGAGTAACGTCCCTTGCTATCTTCATTCTGACCTTGCCCTAGCGGCGCACAGTGACAAATCGAGTTCAGGTTCTGATCTGGCTCATACACTAAACCTTACCAGTAGCTCTTGCTCTTGCAGCAACTGTTGTACTACAAGCACAAGCTATTCTTCTAGCTTGCTTGACACACTGATGGAACAATGCGGCCGACTCACTCACCTGCCGCCATTTAGTAGGAATCTGAAGAGGAAGGAGCCTTAGCTGCTTCTATTCTACGCAATTCTCTTCTCATCCCTGCGCCTGCTCGGCACATAAACTAACAATCCTGCTACTTCTCCTTACAACGACTGCTGAAGCTGAGAGGCTAGGGGACTCGGGTCAGGGCGGGATGAGTGCTTCTATATGGTTTGAACCCTCTATCTGTAGATCATTCCTTTTACTGATTTCTAGCTTTTCAGAGGCACAAGTAGTTGATCACTTAGACGTACGAGATTCTGAAAGGATTGTTCTCTCTAGGCACATCTTAGGAAGGATTCTGTGTCCCTCCAACTCCATCCATTGGGTGGCGTCTTTTCATCCAGAGAAGCTGTCGAAGCGATAGCCATGTCTGATCCCCGTATCTGTGAAAGAGCAAGGTCTTCCTAGTGGAGTCTAGAAAAAGAGCCGGGTATTCTGAGTGGAGTCTGGAATGAGACCTGCTGCCTTTGGCTTGACCATTAGCTGCTCTATCTGTTATTGGCATGGCATTCCTGAACCCATAGAAAAAGAAGGAATAGGAGACGTCCATCGAAATAGACTAGGAGGCCTCTCACTAGCGCTATATAAGCTGTCGGATTCCCTTTCACTTAAAGCCATTCCAACAATCTATTCGTCTCCAGCCCTTCTAGCAGGAGCAGGGGCTGGAGCAGGAGACAGATCAAGCAGGAATGTTGAGTCACTCACAAAAGGTATTCACACCGAGCCTGACCCACCAACCTATGCACAATCTGATACCCCTCCTCTCGAAACGGAAGAACCAAGGGAAGCTTAGACCAAGCCATTGATCTATTCGAATTGGAGAGCCTGGAATGGTGTTACCAATAGCCCAGCCCCATCTTCATCCGCATCTTCATCTTAGGAATGCCTTTACCCATCCACCTAGGAACACAAAAAGCTACCATTTCTTGTTGCATCATTCTGGAATCCGTGGGTCAAGCTCACTTTCCGGGAATGCTATCGCTATCCTTTGAAACTAGTTCTCTCATTCTTCTGTTTCATACAGCCTAAGATTGGAAATCGAAATCCCCAAACAGACAGACGAGCTTCCCAGACCCCAATATGGAGATGGCGACTCAAGTCTTGCATGCCGGAAGGAGTGATTCTAGTCTAGGAGATCTATCAAACCCAAGTCTTTCTTTTACGAGCCTCGATCAATAATCAGTGTTGCACGCACCCATACCAAAACAAGAAACGGTACACTTTCCCTATCCCCATTCCCGTACCCTTTCCATCTACTGGCCAAGGTTTCCATTCTTTCTACTGGCCATGGCCAAGGAAAGGAATAGCCAACACCCATAAATTCTATGCAAACACTTCTCATCACCTTTTCCGCACCCAACCTGGTCTCGTGAGTCCAGGCCTAAGGATGGATACCTCTGCCTCGAGCTGACTTGACTATGTTCGATTCTATTGGATTCCATTCTCATCTCTGCGAGGAAGGATCCATAAAGCCAGCTAGGCCTCTTCTTATCGAAGGATCTATTACAACCTATTCAAGCGAGAAACCTTTTGAGTAATGACTAGGTTATATATAGATCTGTATGGGATCCGCTAGGCACAGCCCGCGGTAGATCCCTTAGCTTAGCGCAAAAGTAGGCAACCCTATGGCACCAAGTGGGTCAATCAAGTGATCAAGTATGATTCATCTCTGAGCGAGCGTAGAATATACAAAGCTTTCCATATCCACCAACGGCAGATTTCTATCTTGCCATTTCAATTTGGCTCTATGAGAAGCTTGTATCCCCGATTGGGACTTGTCTTCCCAGTAAAACACCACAGGTCCCACTCCTCTTGCATTTGACCCTCTCTTCCTGCAAGCTCCAACTTCTAAGGTTCTGTGAATTAGAGAGTTCTCCGTCTATCTCTTTTTAGATTTGATGTAAATCACGGAGAGTTCATTGCGGTGGAAACTTGCGAGTCCGATGGGTAGGATAGAGCATACAAAAGGTATAAGTAAGTTTGTGTACTCGAGTAAAATAGCCGGAGTAGTTCTGGCTTCTCTATCACGGATAAGAGATTCAACATAGCTTCGCCTGCCTTCGTGATTGCTTGTGTAATACAGAATGAAGATGCCAGAGCTGTGGGATGCAAGTCGAACTAGACTGAATGTGCCAGGCTTATATTTCTCAGGGCCACAAGTAGAAAGTGAGTGGAGGAAAATGTTGCTTGTTACTCTGATGTCCCTCCAAGTTTTCCATGGAACCAAAGTCATAAAAAGATGTATATAGAGTGGGCTAAGGTTTACTTTTATGGGTGGGTCAAACCTAGACGAACGAGTGGATACAAGCAAGGCTAGCCCTAGTGCTTCTAAATCATTGGAACACGCATGGACGGAGAAAAGGGAAGGTCCCGGAGAGTTTCGGCTTTGTTATGAGCTGCTTTGAATCAAGAATAAGTTTGGTTGAGTTTTGAATGAAAATGAATAGGAAAAAAGGGCATAGATGCTTCGTACACCAACGAAAAGGAGAGCGGGGCCAACAGATCTCTATTCAGCCCTGTCCTGCTCGATGACAGCAAATCCATTCGATGAGTGGTTCTCATCCCATCTTGACTTGATTTTATAGATACTCGATTGGAAGGCTAGATACTCGAGGATGGACTGAATTCCTCTTTCATAACTGGTCTTTCACTACGACTTTAGTGAGCATTTCTTTCTATTTCTTCTTTTTCGAAACAATGGATTCACCGCACCGGCAAACAAACATAGTCAAGAGTTCCACGTTGGAAGAAGGGAATGGACTCTCTATCCATAATGTTATTTCATAGATTATTACGGCTATTTTAGGGCATTGGCAAAGTTCGCATAGGAAAGGACGAACCGGCGGTTCTTCATCGGGGGTAACTAGGCTAGCTTGGCACTCTTTCTAGTCGATATCCCATACCCATGGAGAATATACGACCTGCTTCTCGAAACCTGGATAGTACTAGTCCGATCTCGGGATGGATCACTGGGCTGGCTTAGACAGGCTTGACTTAGATGGCGCTTAATCTGCATAATCTCAGAATCCACTTAAGCTCAGTTCACTAATCAAACTTCCTATACCACTCTTCCTTTCAAGCAAGTATTCAACCTTTCTTTTGTGTATTCTACTGAGGAGAAGGGCTTCCTTTCTCTGTTGAGTTGAGACTTATTTGCTATCATCCGTTGGTTCAAAGCTGCTTTCCAGATAGAGATATTGAGAAAGGGCAAATAAATCGATCTATCTTTCTTCCTTTTTCTCCTCCACTCCACTAGAATCCCTGTCTTTCGTATCTGGATCTCATCCGTTGGTAAGAAGCTTTCTTTGCCTTATCTACGCAAGAGAAATGCAGACCACCTTCTTCATGAAATGGCTGGCCCCTGTATACTTCCTTCATCCTAATCGTCAGAGTGAACACCCTCAGTGTCATATGCTTCTCTTCTAGGAATTGCTACAGCTTCTATTTCTCTTTTCGCACCACCTCATCAGGAAGACAAGTGAGATCTATTTTGATTAGAAAGGAGAGAGACCGTCGCTACAACTATTAGAAGACATGGAAGCATCAGTAGACGGGTTCTTCATAGGCAGAGAAGGTTCTGGACACAGGAGCGGAGATCGATTCTACCAGACTTAGTAGTCTCCATCCTAGACCTTTCCTGTCCTCCAGTAGGTAGTACTAGTATCCCATGACTTGACCTTGCCCGAAGTCCACAAAAGTAAGAATGAATACCGGCACCTCGATTCATCCATTTTAGAAGTTCGAGTTCGCTTCATCCGTTCGTGTAGCTTTCCTCTTATAGTGGCGCTTGCTGGGATAGCCAGCCAGTGGCCAATCCATATGATATGAGTGGGTTCCGTTGGCACCATTCCAGGTTTCAACCAGCTTCCCCAGAAACACTGCTGCTTCCCTCGAGCAAGACCTGAAACCAGACAAGAGAGTTATTCACCGACCTGTTTGACTGAGCTGCTTCTACTTCGGAAAGAATTCGATTTATTCGATTTCTTGGAGGTTTAAGGGACAGAACAGATTCCATTCTTCAAATGTTGAGCTGTATTCTATTCATTCTATCTTTCTTTCGGCTTCCTATGGTTCCACATGAATTGGTCGACTCAGCTTAAATAAAAGAGTTATAGAGTTCAGTTTCTACTGACTCCTCCGCATAGCCAAGAAGATCAGAAGAGAAGTCTGAATTGGTTTTTCCAAAAACTACCCATGGGATTTCTTTGTCTTTTCCTTATCTTTTATCCGGTGAAGAATCTCCTTCTGCAGAGATAAGATGAATGGCTTCGAGATACCATCACTCGTCATTGCCAAGGAAATTAATTGCAAATTGGCTACTTATAGTCTACACTTCCCCTGATTCTCCACGATGACCCGCATTCATTGATTGAGAGAATAAGCTGAAAGCCAGATAGATCCATTGCTTGGTTTGGAAGAGAAGCCGTGAAGACAGCTCATTGTTCCAATGTCCGGAATTGTTAAAGAATGAAGGTACCCCGTTGACTATGTCGGGTAACGCCGACTTAGGTTATCCGAGGCCTCTATCAACCACATCATAACTGTTTGCTTCCGCTTTCCTCGCAGAGTTGGTTCTAGCTTTAACCGACGATCGATGCTCGCCATCAAAAGATATGGGTCTAGCTGCTGCCCTAGCCGGAAAGAATGGGAGAGTGAGCCATTCATACTTCAAAGAGTGATTTGTTTTTCAGTAAGCCCATCAAATTAAGAGGAAAAAGCTGGAAGAAGACGATGGGATTGTTGATAGATTCCCTCTACATCCTAACCAAGAGGACCAAGTGCAAACCTCTGTCTCCAAGTCCATCTCGCCGGGTGGAAAGGTTATTCTTTGCCAGTAGTGCCCTCTGTAGGAAGAATCGTAAATGCCAGAGGACGCGTTCAACATGAATTGTCACTGTGGAATGAAATCACCTCTCGAATCGAGCAAGAAATGACTATTTCTTTTCTAATAGAGACTTTTCAATAAAATAACCGATTGATACTGTCTTCACAAGGTGGTGCTCGTCCCAAAAGCTACCGAATTGGCCTATCATCAGTATCCAATCCAGATCCCCGTAGGAAATTTCTCTCTATTTCATAGAGTTTTGACTCGAAAGCCTTTGCGCAAGGGAATCTATTGACAGAGAGAGATGCTCCTCCTGCTTGATAGAAGCATTAGTTAGTATGTTAGCTAGAGCCTTCACACAGTCGTCTGGAATAGATAGAGAAAGAGATAAGCTGCACCTGAGTGATCGATGCAAAAAAGGAGAAATTGCTTGTTCGGTTCAACCGAAGCCTAAGACTAAGACTGCGTAGGAGTCAACTGATGATCCTACTTTTTCTTTTGCTCCTTGGCTCGGACCCACATTTCATCGGAAAGAAAGCGAGGTCTTGGCAGTCCAGTGTCAGCTTCTGAAGATGGTCAACTCATCAAAGCTAAAGATACTTATTATGACGGTGCGGTTCGAAACCTATATCCTTTGGCCTCTTCTGCTCTTACAAAGGGCGAAGCCACTAACAAATACTTATAGAGGGATTGTACCAACCTTAGCTAGGGAGATAAAGGCCCTGCCTGCTCAATGTAAAAAATGGATCTGGAAAAGAAGATAGGAATGGGGCACCGAGGAAGGATTGTAGGTAGGGATGCCCTTAGATCCATTCTCAATAGCTTGTGATAAGGCAAGAAAGCTAGTAGATACCCTGCCCTCACATTAAAGCATCGATCTAGTCCTCTATTAGATATGAATTTCCCGTTGGAAATCGAGGTACATACTCCATAAATCCCTGGTTTTTGCCTTCGGTTAGCAACTCGTCTAAGTTTAAGATCGTATTCCATCTTCGTAAGGACATAGAAAGGGGTTTCGGTAGTGACTGTCCTATCAATAGACCGAATGGTCATCAGTTGCCCTCACGGCCTAACGCCGTTTTTGAGCTCCATCACATGCTTAAGAAGGACTTGCCGCGGAGCCAAGGCCTATTTATGAGCCAGACCTAGAAGA